>JAHRHZ010000105.1:3032583-3073717 GCA_024137785.1 Ginglymostoma cirratum
GCATCATAGGAGCTCCTATGATGCTGCTTGACCTGCTGTGTTCATCCAGCCCCATGCTTGTTATCTCGGGTGGTGGGGGAGGGTTGCTTTTCACACTGGAGGCCTGTGACCAGCGATGTGCCACAAGGATCAGAATTGGGTCCACTGCTTTTTGTCATTTATATAAATGATGTGGATGTGAACATAGGAGGTATGGTTAGTAAGTTTGCAGATGACACTAAAATTGGAGGTTTAGTGGACAGCGAAGAAGATTACCTCCGTACAATGGGATCTTGATCAGATGGACCAATGGGCCTAGGAGTGGCAGATGGAGTTTAATTTAGATAAATGTGAGGTGCTGCATTATGGAAAGTCAAACCAGGGCAGGACTCCATACACTTATTACTAAGGTCCTGGGAAGTGTTGCTGAACAAAGACACCTTGGGGTGCCGTTCATAGTTCCTTGAAAGTAGAGTCACAGGTAGATAGGCTAGCAAAGAAGACATTTGGTATACTTGCCTTTATTGCATTTAGTATAGGAGTTGGGAAGTCATCTTGTGGCTGTACAAGACTTTGGTTCGGTCACTTTTGGAGTGTTGCATGCAGTTCTGGTCTCCCTGCTGTACAAGGATGTTGTGAAACTAGGAAGGGTTCAGAAAAGATTTGAGAATGTTGCCAGCTTTGGAGGGCTTGAGCTATAGAGAAAGGCTGACTAGGCTGGGGTTGTCTTCCCAAAGCCATGGAATCTGAAGGGTAACCTTTATAAGTGTTTATAAAATTGAGGGGTACGGATAGGGTAAATAGGCAAGGTCTTTTCCCCAGGGTGGGGCAGTCCAAAACTAGAGGGGATAGGTTTTAGGTGAGAGGGGAAGATTTAAGGGAGACCTAAGGGGCAATTCTTTCATGCAGATGGTGGTGCGTGTATGGAATGAGTTGCCAGAGGAAGTGGTGGAGGCTGGTACAATTACAGCATTTAAAAGGCATCTGGAGGGGTATATGAATAGGAAGGGTTTACAGGGATATGGGTCAGATGCTGGCAAATGGGACTAGATTTATATAGGATATCTGGTCAGCATGGACGAGTTGGACTGAAGGGTGTGTTTCTGTGGTGTATATCTCTGACTGTATGACTCTGAGTTAGTGTCTTCTGGGGTAGAGAGGATAGTTAAATAGTTGTTGGATTTACTGCAGAATGTTTTGATGAGACTTCTCCAAGGGAGTTTCTGGATTTAAGTTGAATGCTTTCACTAGGACTAAAGGAAGGAATTTAAAAGAACAAATGTCTGGGTTTGTTCTTCACTCGTACTCATGATTACATCAACTATTTTACAGTTGGTCACCAGAAACTGAGTACAGCTGATAGAGGCATGATGACTGGTTCCTGAGTTTGTGCTCATCATCTGAGTACTATAAATGTGTAGCCAACTTTTAAAATCAACTTTTGATCCTCCTTTGCAGGACATGGAGGTGACTGACAGTACAACGTCTGCGTATAGTAATGACTCTGGGAGCGGCAGTGCTGATGTGCCCACAAATTATAACCAAACTCCTGTTACAGCCATCAATCAAGATGTGAGTCTGCACAATGCCACCTTGCCTCCTTGTGGCCAGGACTTCCCTCCCTTCTTCAATTCAAACTTGGAGAACCCATCTGTGGATGGTGGTCCCAGCCTCCAGCAACTGGCAGCCACCAACTCCACCAACTTTGATGCTGCCTTTGGTTCCACTAATTTCACAGGGATGTTCTTTCCTCCTCGGATTAATGGGACTAGCAATGAGACTTCTAGCTCCAGCTTCCCGGACCCTCTGTCTGGCCTGCTAGATGAGGCGATGCTTGATGAGATCAGCTTAATGGACCTGGCCATGGAAGAAGGATTTGATCCGATGGAAGCCTCGCAGATTGAGGAGGAGCTGGACTCTGATTCTGGCCTCTCCCTTGATTCAAGTCACAGCCCTGTATCTCCGAGCAGCTCTGAATCCTCAACCTCCTGCTCTTCCTCCTCTTCTTCCTCCTCCTCCTCCTCTTCGTTTTACCAGGAAGGGGCAGTTGGATATAGCACTGATTCAGAAACCGCAGACTCTGAAGAACTTGAAAGAGAGGGTGCGGTGGGAGGTTATCAACCAGAATACAGCAAGTTCTGCCGAATGAGTTACCAGAATCCAAACTGTTTCCACTCACTGCCTTACTTAGATCAAGTCAACCACAACCACACTTATAACCTGCCAGCTGGACCATCTGTCTCCAGTCAACAGTACCACCCTGGCCCTGGAAAGAAAGTGCCAATAAAAGAAACTCATTCCAATCGCGTGGATATACACATGGGCCGTGATGAGCGTCGGGCCAGGGCACTAAAGATCCCGTTCTCCAATGACAAAATCATCAATTTGCCTGTTGACGAGTTTAATGAGCTTCTATCCAAGTATCAACTCACTGATGCCCAGCTTACTCTAATCCGTGACATCAGGCGCCGTGGGAAAAACAAACTGGCGGCTCAGAACTGCCGTAAGAGGAAGCTTGACACCATCCTGAACCTGGACCACGATGTGGATCACCTGAAGAAGCAGAAGGCCAGGCTGCTGAAGGAGAAGGTGGAATTTGTCAAGTCCTTACGGCAGATGAAGCAGAAGCTGCAGGAGCTTTACCAGCAGGTCTTTGGCCGCTTGCGGGACGAGGAGGGAAGGCCTTACTGCCCAAGCCAGTACTCCCTGCAATACACCAATGATGGCAGTGTGCTCATCATGCCTCGGGCTCTGATCGCTCAGCAAGGAAAATCAGATAAGAAGAAGAACAATAAGAAGAAATGAAATCTGCAGCCAGCCCTGGTGTCTGGCTTTCAACTGAACTAGAGGAAGGAACTCAGCGAGAGGCAGCGCCTCCAGAAAGCTGCTGCTTTTACAAATAGACAACTGACAATTCGCACCTTCTCATATTTGAAAATATCTTGCAAATCTGACACCTGCAGGTCAGTTAGGATGGAACAGTAACCCAGGAGGGTCAGTGACAGGGCTCTATGGATTGAGTTGGAAGTTTGATTTTGACCACAGCTTAAGACTCAAGTGTCTTTCCACTCCTGTTGTGACCCTATTGGGATGGGCAGGTGTATGCACTTGTGTGTCTGGTTGGAAGGAGGGGTGGAAGAGTTTGATTTAGCTGCTGTCTCTCTGATTGAGACACCCTGGCTGTGGGTAACAAACTGCTTGGCAAAATCAATAAGGATTTTTTGTTTAAAAGCCTCTCTGCTTCACACACCGTTTACAAACACAAACAGGAAACTGACTTCAGTTGTTACTTGAATATTTCCCTTTTATTAAAAACAAACTAAGGATGTGATGGGTGAACCAAGGGTGTTTGTTCACAGGCATTTTTCACTTAACAGCTTTAAGACAACTTCAAAGCATGTGTTTTGAAATCAAGGGGGTAAAGGTTACTGATGGAGGTTGTATAGACAAGGTGCTGTTTCATAAAGACCATTTCCTGTCTGAGACACTGCTACTTGCCGAGTCTCTGGCCTGCCATTCCTAGTATGACCTTGCTCTGCAGACACTTTTGCCAAGTGGTAAATTTCTAGCACGGTTTGAAGAGACAATCCACTTCAAGCCCTCATGCAATGGCTATGTTTATTAAGTGCAGAACTCGAGCCTTGCAAATTTAGTCTTATTTATATCAAACACACTTCACCCTAACCCTGATTGCCTTGCACTCCATACAGTCTGGGGCAGCTGAATGGAAATGCCCATAATTCCTTTCTGGAAGAGGCTATTATGAAATTTGAATTGAGGTGGGGCCCAGGCAGTTCTTGCAGCATTTGATCCGTCAGCTACAGGCCCCCCCTCCACAATTCCCAAGTTCACCCTGGTTAGATGGGGCAATTGACAGTTAGGATTTGAGAGCTAAAGCAGTTGGTTACTTGCTAATGTGTGATGCAGGTTATTAAACAGAACAAAGAATATTTACAGGAGTACCGTGAACAGGAAACCATGTGGCCACCCAGATTTTCAATGCGTGATGTACTAAGTGAGATGAATTTGTTCTCACTGCCCTCCTCCAACTCCTTCCCAACATCAGATATTTTCTGCTGCCTGTATGGAAGGAGGGAGGCAGAGTGTTAGCTGGAGATGGGGGAAGGGGCATGGAAAAAGAGATGGTTCTTAGAGCTTTCTCAAAGACCGAATAAAATTATGCTGAGGAGCATTGGGGCTACCCTTTGTTTTCCCTATATAGTTAGTGAAATCTGGAGATCTTTGTTGAGGGACCCTCTACTGTTCCCTTTCCTCCACTCAGTGCTGTGATTTAATGGGCTATTTGGTGTCTCCAGATCCTCATTTTTTGTGCACCAAAAGCATTGAGTGCAGCTCTTCTTTTATGGATTCTTGGTGCAATATATAATCTATTGACGGGTTGCTGCTTCGTGTGTGCCTCTAAATCCCAGCCTTTCCCCCCCTTCGCCTGCTTTTCTTTTATTTGTTGTGCCTGGTCTAGCAGCCAAGGCTGATAGACTCATAGTCCTGCTGTGCTCAGGAGGTCACTACGTGGGGATCTGCAAGACTGAAGCACACCATTTTTGATGATTTAGTCAGTACATGTTTTTGAAATGTAGTATGTTGGGTTTAGAGTGGAGATGGGGAACTTTCTATACTAGATTAGCTCTGAAGCAGAAATCAGATGGTTAGTGCAGATCTTACGAACATGCTTGGTCAGGATATTTGTCCTCTTTGATTTTATATCCTGGCTCTTGCAATTTGATTGGAATGAATGCTAACACCATTTTGTGTTGAAAACCTCTGCTGTTTTAATGGAGGGTAAAATAAATGGAATACTATCCCTAATGCAAGACGCACTCTGTATAAAGGGGGAAAGGTGTTCAAAGAGCTTTCAGACTTATCAAAGGCCTAGGAGATCTGAGTGCAGTTCAATCTGCAATTGTTAGTCAAGGAAGATAGTTCAGGTTGGAGTTATTATTGCTTTGCAGAGTGGAAAACATTTTACATTTTTGATCACAAACTGTTATCAAACTAACTAGCTCAGGGTTGTGTAACATCACGGTGATTTAGAGAATGCAGGAAATGAGAAGTGTTCTCGGATCATTTCCATGGTTTATCGATTGGAATTGGAGATGAGTAAAATGGTTCATTCACAACAAAAGGACACTGAGAGTCTGCAGGATGTGTGCGTGTGTGTATTGGGATATTTTGGTTGTATGTCTGACCTGAATCCTGTCACCTTGCACCTCGAAAGGTGACTATTTCTGTGAAGATGGTGAGTAAGCACTGCATTCTGACCTTTCTGACTGGTGGCTAGTGTAGAGATTTTTAAGAACCAGCTTTTGGTTGCAACTCATGTTAATCATACTCCAAATACAGAAACCTATAATCTTCAGACAGGTTGGCTACAACTCCCTGTATGTTGGCAGATGATGCGCCCAACCTCCGGTATTGACTCAACCATTTATATAATCTCACTGGCCCTACATTTCCTGCATGGCATGATCAGTTGTGATGCAGTAAACATCCAAAACACTCTGAATGTCAAGATTCCACTCATCCTTCACTCTAGCAGGGTAAGCAGTAAGAAAGGAGACTTGTGAACAATAGGCAGACATTAACAGAAGTGGCATCCTCCACCTGATTCCAACATTTATCCAGTGGATCTCAAGAAATGCTGACAAGATCTTGGGTCAGGTGATGCTGCAGTTTTCCATTAACTTGTTAGTTTACTCCATGTTCAGTAACTAATTTCTAACGTAACCTCCCCTTAATTTGTGCCTGAATAAAAGATAAATAGATTTGAAGTTCATAACCAACATTTATCTTTACAGGAAACATGCCAGGTGTAACTTTGCATTTTAATTACAGCTAATTTCAAGTGATCTCTTGATTCTTGAGTAAGGTACGTTGCACAGAGTGCTCAGTCCTTCAGCCCCTGTGGTCAGGATGTGTTGGTATCTGATAGTCCTGAGCTGCCTCTAATGCTGTAATGGGTGTTTTATAACATAACTGTTGCAGCTTTTACCTGAAGTTTGCGGCTGGGACCTTTTTTAATCAGACTCTGGCTCCCTCTACTGCTGCTATGTTAAATTTTACATGCACTGCATTTTTCTTCCCTGAATGCAGTTTGTCTCTCAAAACCTGTGAGTTAGAGACATATTTAACAAGAGAGCTCACATTGGGAAACAAGTTCTGACCCTTTGGCAGAGGAGATGGACTGCTGTAATTGAACTGGAACATGTCCATTAAGAATTGGCAATGCAATACCAAACTGAAGTTCAATTTTCCCCACATCCTGTTCGTGCCTGATGTATTGCACAGTCTTTGTGTTGTCAGGCTGCTGCAAGATTGAGGATAGTGCACAGGTTAAAATCCCTGCTGCATTTTATGGAGTTGTATAGAATGTACTGCTCAGAAACTGATCCATGCCAGGGTTTATGCTCAATACCAAGTTCTTCTAATTTCACCTTTCATCATATCCTTCAATTCATTTCTCCCTCAATATTTTTAGCTTCCCCTTAAAGACATCATGACTTTAACCAACTTAACATTGGAATTGCTAAAATAGAAGCAGGAACTTCGAAGATCTGAAAGAAAAACAAATTATTGAAGAAACTCAGCAGGTCTGGCAGCATCTAAGGATGCTGAGGAAGAATCTGAAGAAGGGTTGCTGGACTTGAAATGTTAATTGTGTTTCTCTGTCTCCATAGATGCTGCCAGACCTGCTGAGTTTCTTCAATAATTTCTGTTTTTCTGTATGAGTTGCTACGTATTGTAGACAACTTCTTGGTTTTTGACCGTTTGGTGTCTGGTTTTCCATGAGGCAGGTGTTTAATTTGGGACAGCAATATCCATATTAAGTTGACTGCTAATTTTTTTAGCAGAACAATACAGTCAATGGATAGAAAAGTTCTCAATTCTTGCAAACAAAGGCTGAATGAAGTTCAAAATTTCAAACACAGATTCAGTACCTGAAGAGATGCAGCCAAGATGACAACCATGTTGCTGCATTCTGCCTATTGGTCTGCATTCTAAAACACTGCCAGCATTTACTTTGGAGCTAAAGCAGATTTCTAATCCTTTACATGTTCCCATTTGCTTAAAAATAAAACAATCAATGTTTTGAATGCTCTAAATTGTGCTGAAAGGTCATAAACTGGCATGAGGTGTGTCAAGCTTGTCTGTTAAAATTAGTATATTCTCTGATCATACCGTTCCAAATTTCAGTGCCCAGGGACATTGGTCTGCCATCGTTCCCAGGTGTTGATTGCCAAAGAACAGGGGCAGTGTTTCTAGAAACTGAAATCATGGCTAAAGCTGACTCTGCACATCTGGTTAGTTCTGAGGTGGTTTCTAATAGCACCTACTCAAATGTTTGCTCAGAACAGATTACTGAGGAGCCTTGTACTCCCAGCTATGTGTGTGATTGTTTCCTTCACTTGTGTATAAACTTATCACCAGCCTCTGCAGAATAATCAGTTTTTTTTGTTTGTTTTTTGTACTTATTTATGTTAAGTTATAGATGATGGAGTCTCTCTTCTATTTAATTGTTTGTTTCCTGTCAGATTTGTGCAGATATCTAATGTTGCCTATAACAAATGTCTTTTTCTCTTGGCTTGGCAGGGAATCTCTCAAATCTGTTGTATATTTTTCTTTACATGAAGACTTGCAGCAAACCAGGATTGTTTGGGGAGGGAAATTCAATAAATTAATTCTATTTTCACATGTTTCCCGGGCTAACTTTTTTAAAATTTATTTAAACCCTTGATGGACAGATGTGTAAGTAATTCTACCAGATGTGGTGTTGATGTTAAGAATATTTGGAACAGAGTAGGCCAATCAGCCTTTTTTGTACTTCCTCTGCTGTTCTAAATCCATGGCTGATCATTTACCTTTAAATACCATTTTCCCACGTATTGCCTGACATCATTAGCACTGAAATCTTATCAATCTATATCATAAATGTACTGAACATCTGAGTTTAAAACTGCTTTGGGATAGAAAATTCCAATGATTAACTATTCTCTACACAAAATTTTTCAGTCCCAAACTGCTTGCATCTTAATTGCAGACTGCCCCCAGTGAAATCTACTTTCTTCATGGTGAATAGAGGCAAAAAGAAAGATGTTCATCTCTACCGCAAGGTTTTGGCAATGTGTGTATCTGGATTGGTGATAAAGTTTTGAACCTGCTCTCTGTGGAATTAAGTGATCATTTCTTTGAAACTGGATAATAAAGCTCACGTGCTTTTCTCACCATCCTACCAGAGGTGGCAGCACAGTCCTGCCCATTTATTTTGACTACACAATAAAGTCCTGCTCATTCTTCTATTTTACCTATTAATGACAGGGTTCCTCATAAGATGATAGTCTTTGTTTTGTCCAGTAGTTCTCAATTGAAAAAGCTCTGTCTTGACATCATCTGCTTTTCAACATTTTTAAGTGTACTTTGCAAAAATCTATCCTGGTTATTTCTGAGTCAGGCCAAATGGTGGAGGCCTTTTAAATGAATGGTAGGTGTGACCCAGTTGGAGTCCAAGCCATTTTTCAGCAATCCCATTTGTGCTGATAGGTGCGGTGCGGGCGGGGAGATGAAACACACACTTGGGAGTCCTTCAAAACGTAGGCTATATGTTGACAGAATTCAGTCCAGAAGCATCAATGTAAAATGACCTAAGTCACGTAGGTGTTCCCCTAGGAAGCCTGAACAATGACTTATGCTCCCACATCAGGTCAAACATGGGTATGGAAACATCCTGCTATTGAACACACATTCCCTTTGCTTCTGCATCAGTGTTCAGTTGCAAACCATCTTGGACATTCCAGGTGAGGGTCATCTTCTGATCTGTAAAATGAGTGATCAAGGCTTGGTCTGTACCCAAAATGTTTATGGGGGGAATAAAATCTCCTTGGCTGTCTTGATCCTGTTATAATTAATTTAACATCGCCAGTCTTCCTTCATGTTAAGTCAAATCTTTCCATATTGTCCCAGTCCTCTATTCACTACTTTTTAAAACAAAAAGTCATGTCGGGGAGAGTTTTTGTCTGCTTTAACACTATCCATAATTGAGATAATATGCTCCACTCAATCAAGGCCTCTCAATTTCACCAACCCTCAGCAATTTAACGAAAGCAAAAAGGACTGAAAACTCTTCCAGGGTGACTGACCTGAAACCTGTCACTGTTCAAGTTTGTGGATGAATGGATGTGTGGTTAATAGTGAGGCAGAAGCTCTAAAGTTACAGGATATAAAGGGATTGGTCAGATGGAATTTAATTCTAAGTGAATGGCCAAACAGTAGGAAGCTCCGGAATCTCTGGGTGCTTGCTCATGTCCGTGAAGGTAGAAGGGCCAGTTGTTAGGGTGGTTAAGATGACAAATGGGACAGTTACCTTTATCAAGGTGGTGTAGATTACATAAGCAGTCAGGTCATATTGGAAAGATAGCAAGAATTGCAGATGCTGGAGTCAGAGGCAACAGTGGGGAGCTGGAGGAACACAGCAGGGAAGAAGGGTCCTGACCCAAAGCGTCAGCTTTCCTGCTCTGATGTTGCCTAGCCTGCTGTGTTCCTCCAGCTCCACATTTTGTTCAATCGAGGTCACTATTGGAGTTGTACAAAACTGGTATAGGCCAGAGCTGGAATACTGTGTGCCATTCTGTTCACCACACTAAAGATTCATAGGATGTTTGCCCACGTTGGAATTTTTTTTTTGTTGTAAAGAGAGGTTGGATAAGCTTAGGTTATTTTCTTTAGAACAGACGAGGCTGAGGGGAGAACACGATTGCTGTGTAAAAGATTGAGACCCATCAGCAGGATAGATAGGAAGCAGCTGTTTCTCTCAGTTGAAGGATCAATAACAAGAGGATGTAAAATTTAAAGGGGAAAGGAAGGAGGTTTAGAGGGAATTGGACAAAAATGTTTTTTTGTCCGGATAGAGGTGGGAATCTGGATGATCACTTAACGTTGTAATATTCCAGGGTATGGGCTAAGTGCTGGAAATTGAAATTAGTGTAGATACATTGGTGCAGAATTAATGGGCTGAAGGGCCTCTTCTGTGCTTTGTGACTATGACTCTGTCTACTGTTGCTGGCCATGTATCACGAGCATTCTGCATTTCAATTAAAAATTGAAATTCAATTGCTGTCCGGTTATTAAAAAAATTCATACAATTGTGTTTTTCCTGTTTTATTACACAATATTTGCGTTCCTGTTAAACAACACACAGGGTGTAATGTTGCAGGAGCAGTTATCACAATACTTAATAGGAATTCTACAAAAACAGATCCTTTAAAACCAGCTAAAATCAGTTCTCCCCCTCTAAAAGACAACATTTGATGATTAAATGTGAATCAGACAGAAGAGCTGCAATGTATGAAAACTAGGAAAGTGGCACTAATACTTTAGTTTCCATGCTTGTATTTTTCCTTCCACAAATACCTCAAACATACCCACATCATTTCCCCCCTGCCCCCCCCCCCCCCCGCATCACGTTTAAAAAGATTACTAATGAGAACATAATCAGTCTTACTCCAGTTACACAAACACTTTGTCAAAGCAATACTTTTCCTGCATTTGGACACTGTTGGATTCTGATGTTGCAGCCAGTTGGGAGAGGCCATCATGGAAACAACAGCCACCTCCCTTTTCCAGGTCTATGGTACGTGAATTATAATGAGACAGCATACTCTTCTCTTTCCCCCCGCCCCCAAAACCCTCCCCCGATAGACAAAACACAGCCAGTACTCATAAGAATCACAAGTCTACAGGGGAATTTTTAAAAGGTAGTTTTTTTTTTTTGGTTTGATTTGTGACTTTGGCAGGTAAAGCCACATCCATGCCCACCCCCAATTGCTATGCACAAGATCAATGTCTCAGGCAAAGGAGCAGATGTAAATCAGTGATGCACGTGTGTATTTGCTACACAACTTCCCTCTCCTCCCAAATGGGTTGAACAGATAAAATAATGGTTCATTGAGAGGTTTCACCAATCAAACAACTGAGTCAATAATAAAATGGTATACTGGGACCAAATAAACTTAAGAGTTCCTGGGGCTAGCCATCAAACACTCCCAGAGCGCTAATTACACCTAGTACCTACTCCTGCTCCTCAGTTGGGGAATGAATTAGATGAGCACTGGCCACAAGGTGCCATGCTTTACACAGCTGTCTGGAAATAAAGATGGAATTACAAGAGCACTACAATTCATATCTTCAAAGGTCACTGGTCCAGCGATGGCAAGACAGTGGAGAATATGGTGCTGCACTGGGATACGGTAGTTGGAATCTCAACCTGCACCATCATAACCAGCTGGCTGCACAATATAAGTAGGGAAGGCACAGTAAAGCTGTTGGGATAATGCTTCCAAAGTAAACCTCTACCTGACCACAAAAAATAAAATAAAAATGGCACTCATCCAAGAAACAAACGTCTCTTTGTCCCAATGCTGCAAACTCTAGGTCTTTTTGCAGTTCTGTCTGTGCTACACAGCTGCATTCTCCTCCCAGAATCCTGGACAGGAGCACAGATTCCATCACTAGGCAGTGGAAGTTAAACAATTAGCAATCTTTAATACAAAACAAAATCAAAATCAAATTTAAAACTGCATAAGCCACAAGAACAGCGAGTTACTCTACTTCACATGACTGGAATCTTGCACCAATCAGCAACCTCAAGAATTTGACCCTTTAAGAAATTCTGTCCAACATCATTTGACCCTTTAAGAACGCCTTTCTCACTAATGAGGTTTATTGTTTAATTGTAGAGCAGCCTGCACTAGCCAACAAAAGGAGAGTCTTTCACTATAACTGAAACACTATCTTAAAAGCAAAGAAAAAAAGATCCAGGGGAGTGAGGCTCACAATGGCAGGATGCTCATGAGTAGGAGCCACCGAATTCTCTCCTCCATCCCGCTCCAATAGAGGTGTAACTACAACCATCAGGCAGCCACACAGGGCTTTCTAAAGTAGTTGTCACATCTCAAGACAAGTCAAATAAATTCTATCCAAGCTGCCCTTCAGATCCGGAGCATGTGAAGGAAAAGGCTGAGGAGAGGGAGGAATTTTAACCAAAACCATCGTACATCATATTAAAAAGAGGCTACTGTTTAAATGGCACATCAGCCCTACAGACTCCTTTCTCCTTCGAGGATTCAAACCCTATGCTACAAGCCAAGGTAACTAATCTACAATTCACTGGCTTCTACAGTTGTTATCCAAAAATCTGGAGGAAAAAAAAATCATGCTGCATTTAAAAACACAACCTGTCCCATCCCCTCTCAAATGCTGACAATGATATGGGTCTGAAAGGATTGAGAAAAGGTACACCCGGAGAACTATACACCTGTACAACTGAAAACCACTTTCTGAAAAGTCGGGATTATTTTCTCGTCTTGTAAAGTTGTAATGGGAGTTGCTTAAGCCCCTCTCCCTTGATTACTTTTCCTCTTTCTTTTCTTCCTCTTCAGATGGGTATGAATGCCACGTCAGACGTTCCTCATAAAATGAGATAACCACCTGGGGACACTTGACATTTGCCTCTTTTGCTGGAACCAAATCAGCCTCATCAGAGTTTTTCCTGGATGGAGAATAGAAATGAATAAGTTTATGAACAACTTTTAATCTGATTTGGTCTGGAATCTGCAAGTACACAACACACCTAACTATAATCAGTCAAACTCACACTAACAGATCTTACCCAGGCAGATTATTCTTGGTGATAAGCTTTGTATCTCATTTTCTGGGTTGGGGGCAGAAGCGGTGAAGACAGAGTAATTGGATAATTCTTCCAAAGACTTCACACAGACGTGATAAGCCAGACAGCCTACTTCTAAGATTAATTATTCCATTCTATGATTTCTTTCTTCCACCCTTTTCTACAGCCACCCTTTGGCTCTTGGGTGCTAGTTAGGGACAGATTTATATTCCCATTCATAGATTGAGCTCTTTTAGTCTCTAGCCAGAGTAACATTTTTCGGTGAGAGGCTTAAACCCAGAAATCAATTTTAAAAGCTAGAACTCACCATTTCATGAGGAACATGAGCTCTCCGCTGGAGTCTGTAGCCCCAATAATACGCTCTGGTTCCAATCCTCTGGCAAAACCTCTTGGCTTCTCCTGCTGCAAGAGAAACACATTAGACCTCAGCCAGGGAGGAGGGGTGGGAAGATGGTGTGTCATCACTGTGACAAACCAAGAAATCCACAGACAGACAGAAAGGGATGACGGTGACTCTAACTCACCTACAGCTTAGTCTAACCCTCCAAGTCCTTTAAACATACCAGGCTGCCTTGGCCAATAAACAGTTATGTAGATACTAAAATATAGTCAAGATCTGGCACAATCTGTCCCAGAGAAATTGCCAAGAATTATTGTTGAGCACCTTAATCCACAATACCTGATTCCTCCTCTCAAAGCCATGAGCTCGTTTCTCATGAAAGGACAGTAATTTAAGTAGTTATTTTGCATCACTTGCTTTTGTTCTCATGGTACATGATCCAGACTTTCCTCTGTCTTGATTCCACCTCTGCACATTGGTTTGAAGGGAACCCAGGGCAAGCAACAAGAATGGAAGGGCGGATGGATTCATAATTCTATTCCAGTACTATACAGCCAAACTTGGAGGGAATGGCCAGTTAAGGACTGCCTCTCCTCACCAGGATAGTTCTAGAAAGTGATAGGTTACAGCAAAAGTAGATCATTTATCCCTTTGTAACAGAACAGATGTTTAAAATGTTCCCAGGATTTTACTCTAATAAACACTGCATTTTCAGTTCAAGGCTAGAGTATCTGCAGGAAATGGAAGAACAGGTAATATTGAAAAGAAAGCAGAAGCATATTCACAGACCTCCTCTCTCCTCTTCTTGTTTTTATTTTCCTCAGTTTCAGTATCAGACTCTGCTTTCCGTTTGGGCCCCTCTGTTTTGTCTATTCCATCATGTGCTATTTTCTGGGACTGTAAAAACTCTGCGATGAGATCAGGACAGTCAAGATTCTCCTCAGGCTCCCATGTGTTGTCATCACTGAAAACAAAAATTCAGTTTATAGACAGCAGGCTGTGAGCAAACAAACAACATGCCCCCAGCACCGCCGCACCCCCCCCCCCCCCCACTCAAAAGAAAATAGCTCAGCTTCTCATCATCAGTCTCGAACAATAACAACACGATAGAACTGTTCTGGACCACTGGGGCAAGATTAGATGGGACAGGGATTTTCAAACGAACCCTTAATTGGGTCTACATTACGTTTTCAACCAGCTTCACTCAGCATAACATACAACACATTAGATCTGCAATCAAAATGTATACCTTCTGCACACACTAATGGGTATCTAACACTACAATGCAGACTACGCAAACTGTGCGGCCCCCTACATCGTAAGTGATGCAGCTGAAACACAGATGTTGAATGGAGAAGGACTTTCGAGCTGTGCTTTGGTGTGATTCACTGTAACTCACAAGGATGTAGCCTGTACTGTCCTGACAGTAAACCACAAACACAGACATGGGTGCTCACAAATCAGTGCCTCAGCACTTAAGTATGTTTATCCTGTTTACAGTTTCTCAAAATTCCAATGTGAACTTTAACCTTCTTAAAAAATCACTTTCGTTCAATGTGCTACAATGTTGTACAGAACTAAAGACCCAAAATGGAGCACGAAAGAAAGAGCTCACCTTAACTACTGGACTGCAGTGAGACAAGTGACACCACTTTGGCTGGGTTGTGGGGCAATTCAAAGGGCTTTAGCCATTCTAATTTGTTTTTGGGGACCAAATTAATGAAATTTGACTGCCTTTTTCTACTTCCTTTTTAACTTGAGAATCACATGCCAATGCAATTAAAAGATGTTAACAGGGGAGGGTAAGAAGGCAGAAGATGTAATATAATTGCATAATAAGTGAAGGCAACTACAGCTGATTATTTACTCAGTTTCAAAATTAAATTCATCTGATAGCTTTGTTGCATAGTGACAAAGGAATCTCTCTCTGGCCCATTCCTTAGTGACCAGCAATGGTAAATGTGTATCTGCCACTTAAGACATGATCTGGCTTGGCCATGATACTCATGACAGAGCAGCCTTCTGTAAAAATGCCTCTTACAGGAACAAGCCTGTTTCATCATTTCATAAAGACATGGCTGATTTGGACTTTAATTCCATATTCATTTTATATCCAGTGTCTATAATTAATTTCAGATTTTAAATTCTGAATCTAGCTAGCACCTAATGCTTTTTGTGGAAAACAGTTCCACATTTCTATTATCTGTGGTGATAGGAAGTGTTTGCCTAACTTCCTTCCTGAATGGCACGGTTCTGATTTGATCAGGTTAGGCCCTTTCAGTTGCCCTATCCATTCCTTTCAAAAATCTTAGAAGTTTCATTAAATCAACCTTTAACCATCCAGATTCCACGGGAAAAATACATGGAAATTAACTCAAAACAGGCCATTCAAATTAATCTCTATTGGTATTTATTATTCAAACAATAGTTCTAATCGCATTTACTCATCTTTTTCCAGTACTGTTTCATTCAACTACCTTATCAGTCTAATCCCACACAATCCAGCATCAAACAATGATGGATATATATTCTGTAGCTTTAAAATTCTCCTGACAAGTTCTAAATCTTAGTTTCCCTTCAGTGACCAGGGTATAATGTGTGTGATCTCTCATTATCTAACCCGGGTAATATTCTGGTGAATGTGCTGCTCGCCTTTGAAGGCCTACGTGGAGAACTGCCAGATCTGTTACTGAAACTAACATGAAGTCAGTTAAACACTCACTCCGAGAATCCTTTCCACTTCAGCAGGTATTCCACTTTTCCTTTCACGATACGCCTGTCCAGTACTTTTTCAACGACGTACTCTTCCTCCTCCTCCTCTAGAACCTCCTCCACCTTTTTCTTGTTTTGCTTTTTCCCCATTGTGTCCAGTCTTAAATTGAGAAGTGAGGCTGAAGCTGTTTAAAAAAGTTAACTAAATTTAGAAATTGTAAAATCAACACAAACAGTATTCCTTTCGAATCAGAATGCATCACTCGTTACCCCCTCCCAGACATTCTCTAAAAAGGAGAGTCTGCCACCCTGATAGTCTACACTGTCATAATGAGCACCAAATGAAAGTTTGCAGGATATAAAAAAAAATTGATAATTTTGAAATTCTTATTGTTTTCACACATTTTCACAGTCTTTCCCCTCTCAATCTCCGTCAACCTTACAACACTTTAAAATTTGTTTATGGGGTGTAGGCATTGCTGACTGGGCCAGCATTTATTACTCATCCCTGATTGCAGATTTCCCACCCTAAAAGGACATTAGTGAACCAGACGGGTTTATGTATGAGAATTGAGAAAGGTTACATTGTCACCATTAGTCTAGCTTTTTTAATTCTAAATTTTCTATTGAGTTCAAATGCGACCACAGTGGGATTCAAACCAATATCCCCGGAACATTACAGACTCCGGTATATTATTCTAATATTACCACTGCAATCTACTTCTGCCCTCTTATAAATACCAAGTTTTATTACTCAGCTATTGGTATGTCTTCAGCTGTCTGGATCTTTAAAGGAATTTCTTCCTCAACCCTCAGATTCTGTCATTCTCTCCTCCTCTAAAGGTGCTTCCTAAAACTTAGTACTTAGATCAAGTTTTGGTCACATGTCCTAATATCTACTTAACTGACTTGGTTTTTGTGTTTAACAAAAAATGCTCCTGTAAAGCAGTATCTTAATGCATTATGAATTATACAGGTACAAGTGATTGTATACATGTAATAGTATGGGGGAGGTGGCAGATAAAGAGTTAAAAGAGCATGGTCAGGGATGTGACAGAGTTTGACAATGGTGCAATTTAAAGCAAAAATGATCACCCTCTTTAAAACCCCAATTTCCAAACAAAGGACAAAGTAAAGTTGCAGTCCTTCTGTTGAGCAGAATCCCAACATCAGCCAGAGCCGTGGTAATGACTGAAGTGAACGGGTACAACATCCTAGTTTGCATACGGACCAGAGAACTGTTGACATCAAATCAGCAGGGCTTAAACAAAATGTGACGCTGTGTTTAAAAGTCAACTGTATTTTCAACTTATCATTGGGACCAGTCAACATCCCAACCCTCAATCGATTCTTCTTGTCTGGCAAATTCTATTTATTCTCCCTATCCATCAGTTTCTCAGCTGTTGTGAAGGGCAATCTCATTCCCTTTGGAAGAAGTTCATAAAACCTACCTATATTTCAAAGGGAACAGGGTTGGGAGTCAAATATTTAGTTTACAAATAAAGAAATTGTGGAGTTTTTTTGGCTGCATGAAGTGAAACCATAAGCTCCAGGCAAAATAGAAACGACAGGGGAATTCCCCTATACGACACTGGAGACACAGTACTTTAAATGACTGATCTTCGTAATAGTGTTTGTGTAACTATTTCTGCCGTCACTATTTTGCTGGAGATTCCCTCCTACTTTTAGGATCAAGAGATTTTCGTTATGAAAGTCCCACAGAGTACTGAAGGGCAGTGTCGATACTCACTCTATTACTAGGCTGGGTTTACTATAAAACTCCAAGTTATTTGCATTCCCGAGTTAATACTGTATTCTATTTATGTAGCAATTTGCTGCAAGGTGGATCAGTCCAAGGCTTGGTGTGGCTTGTGACAAATGAGTAGACTTCTGTATTGTACAGCCAACGGCTGACTCCACAAACCAGACGCATGGCATTATACAAAGGACAGATAGCTGTGGCTTCTGAAAAAAGCTTCAAAAGGTAGATCTTTATTAGCAGAAAATCACCTCATGAAAAGAATAATAAAATTAGATATCTTCTTGGGTAAGTCAGTGAAACTAGCTGATGGGGAGTCTGAGCACAGGTAATGAAAGCATCGAGCTCCATATTTCACATACAGAAACCATTGGAGACAGGGTAAAAAACCCTGTCAACTGTGGCTAGGTTGGCTGTAAGTATTCTAAGGGCTTCAAATCAGAACTGTGATTATTGCAAAGCAAAGTCTCAGTATTTTATGTAAAAGAAAATAGACTGATCTGGAAAACAGTTGTCCAAATCCAGAGTTTATGGTGTAATCTGCTCATTTGAGAAGGATAGTGAATGTGATGCTGAGAAAACATGAGGAAAAGGAAGCATCTGCAACACGTAGGCTTCATCAACAGCCAAATGATGCTCTTTGTTGGACAGTGTCAGGTGGTTGCAAAGCTAGCTCCACTGTTTGCTGAAAAACCGACAAACAATCAGTACTTGTGGCCCTATCCTATCCTTCCCAACAAGGAGGAAAGCTGCAAGCAACACAGAAATCAGATTGCACCTACATCCCACATTCTCTTGAAACAGCATCTGGATCATAAATCTATGTAGTGAACAGGTGTAGTTGGAATAAGACGACGCTCATATAGACAGATGCAATTACAGGAGGCCATTCAACCAGTCTGTTCCAACATTCAATTAGTCTTCTACAAATCACTTACCCACAAACTCAATCCATCAATGCCACCCACACCAATTGTTCCCTCGGATCTAAAGCCTGTTGATACAGTGTTCCAAATTATCAGCATCCTGTGACTCTAATTATTTATTCATTCATGGGGCATGACAGCGCTGGCTAAGCAAACATTTATTGACCACCTCAGTGGTGGTGAGCCTCCTCCTCAAACCACTGTAGTCCATGTGATATAGGGATGAGTTCCAGCATTTTAACCCAGTGAAGGCATCCCTGATACCTAGGGTGTTGCCAGGTAGTCCATCTGGTTTCATCCCTTTTGGGGGGATTGTAATGGATTGATACAGCAGAATGGCTTGCTAAGCCATTGCAGAGTCACCCACATCGTTGAGAGCCAGAATCACAGAGGTCAGACTGGGTAAGGATAGCAGATTTCCAACCTTACAGAAACTTGATGAATCAGGTGGGTTTTTACCACTGCCCCACACAATTACACTCTGTTTTGTTTCACCACTCGAGGAAGATTTCTCCATATTGGATCCTTTTAACATTTAAACACCTGATCAGATTAATCTTCTAACTCGAGGGAATACAGACTGAATGTATGTAACACCACCTCATCATTTAATTAATGCACCACCTCTGAGTTCAGTATATTGTTTCCTGAGGTGCAGTGTCAGAAATGAACAGTTACTCTAAACAGAGCCTTTGTCAAACACTACGTAACTGGAACATCACTTGAGCAAAAGGCCAACATTCCATTAGTTGTTTTGACTGTTTTCCATACCTGTCTAATGATTTTCAAATCTCTGATCCTCTGCTGTTCATGGTTTCTGAACATATAGAAAATTCAACTTTTTTCTACTTCTTTCCCTTAGCTGTTCCTGAAGGAGGTTCAATCTCTTGAAAATGGTTGGCAAAATTCATCAAGTTTCTGTTGCTTATAAAGAAATTATATGGCACGTTTTGCTGTTTCAAAATTGCTTTAATAACTATCAGAAAAAGTTTACATTTAAAAGTACTGCAGGAATTTTATTTCCAGAACTATTCATAAAAAGACTTTGCAACTGACTGACTCAAAAAACATAACTCCACTGGCCTTATGCCTCTTGGCCACCTTCCATGTTCACTGTGTTCTAGCCCCATGATGCTGTGTGGAGAGGGACTGCACCTGGCCTGCTGTCTGCTCCCTTTAGCTTTCAGATATCTTAACTTATTATGCGTTTCCTGTGTGTTTTTTTCATCCTCACTTAACATGACGTGGTTTGCTGACCAGTGTTGTACTGAATAAAAGATCACTTGTTAATTTAAATCTTTGCCTATGTTTGTGTTTGCAAGACCGCAGGAATCACTCCATGCATAAAATTGTTTCAGATATCATGTGCCAACTCCACCTCACTGAAAGAAGGCAAGGTCATCATTGGTTCAAATACCTACTAATTAGAAGGTTGTGGGTTAAAGTCCCACACGAGAGACTGAGTCTATAATCCATGCTGCCGCTTCAATGCATTACTGTGACACTTCTGCGATATGGAGAATATTTCAGATATGTTAAACGAAGTCATGGTCTGCCGTCTCAGGCAGGCACAAAGGATCCCATGGTGCCATATCAAAGAAGAGCAAAAGCATTTTTCTCAGTGACCTGACCACTATTTCTCACTCAGTCAGTATCACTAAAATAGAGTTGCTGGTCATCAGCACATTACTGCTTATGGGATCTTACTTCACACAAATTTGGCTATGATGTTTCCTACAATATAGCATGACTACACTTCAAAGCAGTATAACCTCATTAGTAATGTTGCATTTTTGGGGTATCCTGAAGTCAGGAAGGGTGATATACAAACAAAAACGTTTATTTCAATTGTATCAAACTGCTTATTGGAGAGTAGGGATGTGGAATTAAATACAGCTTTGTCAGTGAGCACCCCATGTCCCAAGAATGGTTTAACAAAAGAATGATGAGATATTCCCATTCTCCAGGCTCCATTCATGAACAGCGATGACAGCATATTCAATTCTCATTGCTCCTCCCTTGTGCACCCAGGACAATCACCCAATCTCAAATGTTTACTAGCAAACTAATGGACTGACAGAAAGTTAGATCTTATGAACAGTGAATGTGTAGGCTGAAGATTTCAGAAGAGTCAGGGAACTGATTAAGAAGTATCAGGTATGGCGCAGCAACCATAATTTTATAGACAGTGCCTTTCACAAACACAGGACTTCCAAAAGTCCCATTGCAGACAATTAAATACCTTTTATGTAATCTCTGTTGCAATACAAAAAGTATATTTATATAGGATATTTTAATAATTTTCACTGAAATGGCCAGATGTCACATAAGCCAACACCATAAAACAAGATCAACACCAACTAATCGTGAAGAATTATACTGAACACTGAAAATAAAACCATCCAGAAGGGCTAAGCTTTTCTAAATAAATAAATACATTTTATATATAGTACATATTATATATATATATGTCTTACACACAGATTTACATACACACACACTGAAATGATTCTTCTGAAACTGACTTTCATAAGAGGACTTTGAAAATTGCATCCATCACCAATGCAGGGGTTTCGGTATCAGCTTGCATAAGAAATTAATTCCCTCCTAATTCCAGACAGCAACAAGCTTCACATTCTATATTTTACACTGCAAACCCCTTCCCCTAAACAAGTTCTTCATTGTGAAATGTGGATATTTACAGTCCCAGTATGGGTAGCCAACAGTCTGGATTGTCTAATCACCTAATTAGAACATTTTTGAAAAACTAGTTTAAAACATTTTGTTTTGCTTGATGTAGACCTTTAACAAAGAGGAATTGGTTAAAAAGCAATATTGATGCAAACATGGACATGATGATCAGGGCAGTGAGGAGCTGCAGTCAGTTGAGATTGCATGTCTGAGTACAAATGTTTGCAACCCACATGGCAACACATTGGGTGTCTTGCCATGTCAAACCTGCAGTCAAGCTGACAACCAGGCTGGCTGGCAGCAAGTTATAATCCACAGCCCAGTTTTAACCGTTCACAGCTTGCTGCTGCTGGGCTACAGGAGCAGGGAGGCAGCTTGGAGGTCAAACTGTCTATTCACAAAATGAAACCTATGAAATTTAATCCTGTATCACAAGTAAAGAAAGTTCTTGTAAACAACGGTGGGACTTTAAGGCGAAATTATTCGAGTCACAGTCGACTGGAACCGAATGACACTGCCATTCCCCAACAAAAAACTGTCAGGATGTAACCTCCCTCAGAATGTAACCTGGCTAGGCTCGTATGACTAGACTCCTTTCATCACAAACTAGTGGTTTTAATAAATCTTTGCTTCCGACACCATTATAACTTGTCTGACAGGTCCATATTCAAAAACGTTCATTTACACTATTGACCAATATTTGCACTAAACTGTACACTAATTCTTGGCAGCATTATTTACTGATTGTGAACTCATGAGACACTGAATCTGTTACTGGAATATGAACCAGGTGTTAAGGCAACCTTAGAAACAAGCTCAGAAACCAGATCTCCTGGCTGGAATTAGAATTAAAACAGCAGCAATGGAAAAACAGCTTCAATCTAAGCCCCACTGCTCTGCAGAGATTTCTCATTAAAAATCAGCTCACATTCTTCTCGCCTTCCCTTCTTTCAAAGGATTTTTAAAAAAAAATATAGATTTAGAATTTCTGGATGTCATTTTATGTTAAGGCAATTTTTATTGCCGAGTACCAATAAGTGCAACAGACCCAAAGTCAGTACCAACCAAAATAGTGGTTTCAATGAGATGCTATGCTGCATCGCAGCCAGTTTCACAGTACTATTATTGCCTGGCACATTTCACTGTATCCTGGCAACATCTTCACCGAGTATACCTCTTAAACAAGATGAAGTACAGTAACGGGTGCATAACCTCATTCAGATCAACAACTGGTTATTCTGAAGAATTGTCACCGGAGGCTTTGATTAAAGTGTCAGCTTTGTCTCAGTGGCAGCATTTTCACCTTGGAGTTAGAAGATTGTGGATTCTAATTCCCCCACATCCAGGCTGACCTGTCTTGTACTATCTAAAATATGTAACATCTGATAAGATCTTAAGTGCCATCTGCCCTCTTAGATGAATGCAAAGTATCCACAGCAATTCTGAAAAACAGCACAGTTCTGCCTGGTGTCTCCATCTCTTACCCTTCAACAAATATCACTAAAAATATGTTCTGAAGAAGAGGTCATATCAAACTTCAAATATTAACTGATTATCTCTCTACAGATGCTGCCAGTCTTGTTGAGTTTCTTCAACATTTTGGTTGAAATTATTAAAGATCTGACCACTTCCACATTACTGTTTGAGAGCTTACTGTGTCTAAACTGGTTGCTACATTTCCCACATTATTAAACAATGACTATATTTCAAAACTACTTCTTGGTTGAAAAGGGCTGCATGATGATCTGAGTTTGTGAAAGGCATGGTATATTTTGGCACCAGTTGAAGAGAACCTGCTGCTAAACCTCTGCCAAAGATCTGGCTGACAAGATTGCGCCAAGGAAGAAACTCTCTTCCTTCTCCTGTGCTATTTGGGTCAAAATGTGCACGAAATAAAACACGATTCACAGCAGAGCAAATTATTGAATGAATGCTGCTGTCCAGTTGTTAAAGGAAGTCACCACAAAAAATAGCAACGTGACATGATCAGTTAATCTCTCCGCAATAAGTGAACTCCTTCATCGACTAGAATCATTCATTGTTTCTCTCTCTATGGATAATGCTAGATCTGTTAAGTATTTCCAGCATTTTGAGATTTTTACAGGTTTAACATCTGAAGTACGTTTCTCTCAGATTAACAATTATCCATTAAGATTACCCTCATTTGGCTCCTGCGTTGTTAGTAAGGCGGAGCGGGGGGGGGGGCAAATAACGCTCAGGACACGGTGTCCTGATCTTCTGAAAGAGTGGCCGCGGGATCTTTAGCATCCCACAGCATCACTCCATTTAGCGTCCCACCGAAAAGATGGCACCTCTGGCAGTGCAGCACCCCCTCAGTGCAGCACCACACAGCGTTGGCCTAGATTGTGCGCTCAAGTCTCTGCGGTGGGGCTTGAACCCACCATCTTCTGACTTTAGAGGCCAAATGCCACCCACCGAAACCCAACTGACGCCTTCAAATTGGGCGGGGAATGAAGGAGGATTCAGTGAAGTGGGAAAAAATATTTTCTAATTAATGCAACGAGTCGCCGTTAAGCTGCAGGTGGTGTTTGCAACTTTAAAAAGGTAACGTTTAAAATGCAAACCCGTACCTTTTATAAAAAGGAGCGGCCGACGGTAATACTAGTATTTTAAACCGTCTTCAAATCCCACGATTACTATAATCTAAGAAAACAAATCTTGCAAAAATACACAAGCTGTTTTGGTAAAAATGTAAAAGAAACACACACAAACAAAAGGCTTCTTCACAACCCGCCACGGTGACCGAGCGCCGCCAGTGCGCAGGCGCGGGAAATTCCAACATGGCGCCCAGTCGTGGGGGTTGCTGGGAGTTGTAGTCCACGCCGGCCCTGCTAACCGCCTTCATGGGGCCCTGAAAACCCGCGACTCCGGGGTTAAAGAAGGGAGGGCATCGGCCACATTCCCGTCCCATATCCTCCCCCCTCCAGCTTGGGGAGAGGGTAGCCCCACCGCTTCGAAAGGAGCAGACTTTCGTCTTCTTTTCTGTGGCTCGGAGCGCCCGCCCATGCGCAGTGAGGCGCCGCCACCGCCGGACTACAAACCGCGCGCGGCACAAATGTACCCGGGACAGGGACCAAACATCAGATTTCGGTCAAAAAATGTGTTTCGTTTTCCCCCAAAAAAGTGCAAGTTCTTCGTAGAAATACGACTGTGAACGTGCATTTAAAATCCTCTGCACAAAGTAAATACAATTCTCAGCGTTAAAACATTCCTCTATGCTCCCGCATGGCGCACGCGCACTAATCAAAGCAAGTTCATGTTTTTTTAAAAATGACACCCCTTTTCTCGTAAATGAAAAGAAATTGACGCGGCATTTCAAAAAAAAAGAGATAAAATCAAGTCTTTGGCGACGAGGATAACTTAGATTGAGGAAAGGAAGGAGTCACTTTTGAATGGTCAGGCCGCGGCCTAGGCCCAGGGATCGGCACAAAAAACCCCGAGACACAATAAAGCTCGAGGCCGCCCTCCCCTCACACACCACCTTCCCCCCCCCCCAACTTAAACACCATACAAACAACAACCCTTCACCTTCATCACCCCTCCGCCGCTGACCAAAAATTACAAAGGGCGAACGGACATGGAGCAGCGGGGAACAGACCCCCTTTTTTCGGTTTTGTTTTAAAGATTTTTTTAAAAAATAAATAAAAGAGTGGAAATGCTTTACCCATGTTGCCGCTAAAGATGGTGGCGTGCCGGGGAGTCGGAACCAATCTGCGGGATGGGGCGAGTAGCCGGAGCTCGGGAGGAGGCGGACCCGGGGCTGGTGGGTGGGCGGCGGTTTGTGGGGTTGGGCGGGGTGGGGGAAGATGCTGCTGCTGCACTCGGTCACAAACCGTCCTGAGGTAAATCCACGGCGTTTAAACGGGGCCTGCTGGTTTTTCAAAAAAAAACCCTACGGATAATTATTAACTGCTGCGCCTTGGCCCCGGCTTCAAGTGGTTGTGTTACTGCTACCTATTTATTTTGACCTGATAAACTCAGGGGGAGGTTCGGCCAGAGGTGGTGACTGCAGACTGTTAGGATCACAAAATCACCAGAAGCAATCATTTAAACCATAGACTATTCCAGTGCTATCCTGGCTATCTCGTCTTCCACTCAGAGGTGCTGTCGTGGTGCAGTGGAAGTGCCCCTATCCCTAAATTAGGAACCCTAGGTTCAAATCCTTCCTGTTCCAGAGGTTAACACCTCTGACCAGGTTGATTATAATATGTATCTTCCACTCCATCAAAATACAAGCTCAACCACAACCCTGCTGCCTGGACCTCGCTCGCCTACATTGTTGCCCGGTCCAGCAACACTTAGATTTTGAAATTCTTATTTTTAAATCTTCCAGTGACCTTTCCCCTTCTCTAGTTCTCTAATTTCCCCCCGCTCTGAGATCTCCAGGCACCTCAAATTCTTTTCTTTTGAGCACCCCTGATTTTCATCGCTCTACAGTTGGAACCTATGTTTTCAGCTGTAACCACCACTTCTGAAATTTCCTCGCTAAACCTCTCCACCTCTGTTGCCTCCTTTAAAATCCTTCTGAAAAGCTATGTGTTTGGCTGAGCTTTTAGTCACTTGTATCAATATTTCCTTTCGGAGTTTGGTGTCACATTGTGCCTGATTGATGCTCCCGTGAAGTGTCTTGGATTGTTTTACCATGTTAAATCTGTTAAACTTGCAAGTTTTGTTAGATTCCCCATTTCAAAGTTGCTTCAACATTAAGTGATTATGAAACATGTTGGTCTGGTCAGCTCAAGGGCATGGGCCTTGATACTGAAATGAAATGTGAATGTTACTATCTGGGCAAACATTTATTACACAACCTAACTGCTCTTGAGATGGTGTTGCTGAGCTGCTTTCTTGAATTGCTGAAGTTGATCTGGCCTTTTTAAATCCACCTTGGAAGGAGGCACTAAGTTAGCCCAGGATCGTCAAACAAAAGACACCCTTGGTCTTGGCTACTTCAATTTTCCGCCCAAAGGCACGTTTCATTCACAAAACTCTGGTCTCCACCATGGTTCCAACAGGGTCCCAAATTCAGCTCAGTCAGAAGGGGCTTCGAATCCGATGCTGTTGGCAGATATCTGACCCGTATCAACTGCTTGGTCAGCTGAAGCAGCCAACCAAAAAAATCTGAGTCAACTTTGTAATGGTGGGGGTGGGTGAGATCTTCTGAAATGATGATTGCTGATGTTTTCTGGTGTAAATCCATGTCACTTGCTGGCCAAATGCAGATCTTACTTTCAGCAAGGGGATCACTAAGGATGTCACTGTAAATGAAAGGCCACCTTCTATTTCTTATGTTCTCATTTTTACCAAACTGAATGCTAGTTTCGGATTCTGTGTGTATGAATGCTGATTGTCACCAGGTTGAGACTGACTGTCAATTATTAAGACATCCAACAGAGAAAATCTGATTTGAACAGAAGTCCCAGTGTTGAAAGGTAGTATTCTAATTTCAGTAATTCATTTCTCATAGCTAGAGCCACAGAGTTGTACAGCATAGAAACAGACCATCCGGTCCAAATGGTCCATGCTGACCAGATATCTTATATAAATCTAGTCCCATTTGGCCCATATTTATCTAAATCCTTCCTGTTCGTATACACATCCAGATGCCTTTTAAATGTTGTAATTGTACCAGTTCCACCACTTCTTCTAGCAGCTCATTCCACACATGCACCACCCTCTGTGTGAAAAAGTTGCCCCTTAGGTCCCTTTTAAATCTTCTCCCTCTCACCTTAAACCTGTGTCCTCTAGTTTTGGTCTTCCCCACCCTGGGGAAAAGACCTCGGCTACTTACTCAATCCGTGCCCCTCATGATTTTATAAACCTGCATAAGGTCACCCCCTCAGCCTCCGACACTTCAGGGAAAATAGCCCCAGCCTATTCAGCCTCCCCCTTAGCTCAAACCCTCTGACCCTGACGTCCTTGTAAATCTTTTCTGAACCCTTTCAAGTTTCACAATATCCTTCCTAAGAAGGAGACCAGATTTGCATGCAGTTTTCCAATAGTGGCCTAACCAATGTTGTGTACAGCCACAACATGACCTCCCAACTCCTCTACTCAATTCACTGACCAATGAAGGCAAGCAGACCAAATGCAGCCTTCACTGTCCAATCTATCCGCGACTCCACTTTCAACGAACTACAAACCTGCACGCCAAGGTCTCTTTGTTCATCAACACTCCCCAGGACCTAACTATTAAGTGTATAAGTCTTGCCCTAATTTGCCTTTACAAAATGCGGCGCCTCACATTTATCTAAATTAAACTCCATCTACCACTCCTCGGCCCATTGGCCCATCTGATCAAGATTCCGTGTACTCTGAGGTAACCTTCTTGGCTATCCGTTCCACCTCCAATTTGGTGTTATCTGCAAACTTACTAACCATACCTCCTGTGTTCACATCCAAGTCATTTATATAAAATGACAAAAAGCAGTAGACCCAGCACTGATTCTTGTGGCACACCGCTGGTCATGGGCCTCCAGTCTGAAAAGTAACTGTCCACCGTCACCCTCCCATCTTATGAAATAATTCACATTTTGGTGCAACGCAGCGCCTTAGACTCCAGTCACATTCAATTTCCCTTTGAAGTGCTAATACCCTTGCGTGATTGTGACAGTATCTGTTTGATTATGCTGAGACTGGGGTTGAGGTGGGGCAAGGCATATCACAAATGAGCTCTTGTCCATACGTGCCCCACCTAATGTTCATACAAACATATGAATCTGGAGCAGAAGTAGGCCATTCAACTCTTTAAGTTTGCTCTACCATTCGGTAAAATCGTGGCTGATCAATTTATGTTCCAAATTCCATGTAGAGTCGTAGAGTTATACAACATGGAAATAGACCCTTCAATCCAATTCATCTGCGCTGATCAGACATCCTAAACTGATCTCATCCCATTTGCCAGCATTTGGCTCATATCCCTGTAAACCCTTTCTATTCACGTGCTCAACTAGAATCGTTTTAAGTGTAATTGTACTAGCCTCCACTACTTCCTCTGGCAGCTCATTCCATACACACACCACCCTCTGTGTGAAAAAGTTGCCCCATAGGTCCTTTTTAATTCTTTCACCCCTGTCATCTGCCCCCAATAACATTGATTCCCCTGCCTAATAAGAACCTATCACTTCCACTTTAAAAATTTTCAACAATCCTGCTTCCCCCACCTCCTGGAGCTGAACTCCACTTTATGTTCCATCTGTCAACTTTCTGTCCACTCACCTAATCTATGGTATCGATCTCCATCCTTGATATATCATCTTCACAAAAAAAGCTCCTACCTTTCTTTGTGTTACCTGCAAACTTAGCCACTGTGCCTTGAATCCCTTCATCTGTGTCAGTGATATAAATTGTAAAATGTGATGTGTCCAGCGCAGACCCCTGCAGGTCCCTACTTGTGACATGCTGCTAAACTGAAACCTATCTATTTATGCATACTCTTCATTTTTTGCCAGTTAGCCAACCATCTATCCGTGCAAGTTTGTTACTCCCTACACCATGAATTCCTACTTTACATGATATCCTTTTATGTGGAACCTTGTTAAATGTCTTCTGGAAGTCAAAGTACAATATATCAATGTACACCTCTTTATCCATAGCTCATATGACACCTTCAAAGAACCCCAATAAGTAGATTAAATACAATTTCCTTTTCACAAAACCATGCTAACTCTTTCAAGTTATCTTGAATTTTTCCTAGTGCTCACTTATAACGTCTTTAATGATCAATTCTAAAACTTTTCCATAACAGATGTCAAATAACTGGCCCAAAGTATCCTGTTTATGCCCCCTCCCTTCTTAGAGTCATGCAGTACAGAAACAGACCCTTTGGTCCGACCGTGTTCCCAAACTGAGCTAGTCCCACCTGCCAACACTTGGCCCATATCCCTCCAAACCTTTCCTATTCATGAACTTATCCAAATGAGGGGTTATATTTACTACTCCCCAGTCTAATGGAACCTTCCAGAATTTAATGGAGTTTGGAAAATTAACACCAACTCATCTGTTATGTCATTAGTCACCTCATTTGAGTCCCTAAGATGACATCCATCTGGATCTGGAGACTTATCAACCTGCAACTCCTCCCGTTTTGCTCAGTATGGTCTCCCTAATGATTATGATTTCACGAAGTTCGTCTCTTCCTTCAACCACCTGATTTATAGTTATTACTGGGATTTTTTTTTGTATCCTCTTTAGTGAAGACAGAATCAAAATATTTATTCATTACATTGACCATTTCTTTATTATCCATAATTAACTCTCTATTCTTGCCCTATAGAGGACGAACACTCGCTTCATTTTTTTCAGGTGCCTGTAGAAACTGCCTGTTTTTATATTTCTAGCTTTCTCTTACGCTTTAGTTTGTCCCAATTAACTGTATCATCATTCTCTGCTGTTCTTTGTATTCTGACTAATCTTCTGACCTGCCAGTCACCTTTGTGCAATTATATGCTTTTTCCCTATGTTTGGTATTCTCCATAATTTGCTTAATTAACAGTGGAAGGTGGATCCTCCCCCGAACTTTATCCTTATAGTAAGAATATAATTATCTTTTAAGTATTCTGAAATATTTCTTTAACCTGAGATCAGCCATCTCAGACTGCACAGAAAACCTGGGACTTTCTGTCTTTACTGGACACATTTCTGATAAATAGCAAGTTTTTAGTTGGTAAATAGTCCTCAAATCTATGACTGTCAGTATTCAATGCAGTTTAGAGGTTTGCGGAAATAGTTTTCCTGTGGCCTGGTCCCTGTGAGGAAGGAGTTAATCTTTCAGCACTATCAGTGTTTCTGCACCTGAAGCTATCAGGTGATGCTGACGGTTGATAAAAACAGGCTCAAGCATGCAGATGCAATGTGAACAGCCATATGTTTTCGCAGTTTGAATAAAAAAAATCTTGAAAATGGTAAACTAACAGTTTCATTTTTTTGACTTGTTTACGTAGTGAATGTTAATGTAAAAGGAGCTGTTTGGGAGAAGTTGCTGAAGGAGCTGGACTACAAAAGAGGCCTACCCACTGGCTTGCAGCTGAAAGCCATGCTCGCAGGAAGTGCAGGTTGGAAAATCAATGTTAGTGTGTATGTCTGACCCACCAATCTTGCTTGAATGGTTTTTATGCTGGGAGCATAGTTCTGAGAATTGATGTAATTACATTGTTGCCCCATCTTTAACCTGTCATCCCTACAACATGGTTTAGCTGCTGGGAGTAAGGAAAGGATTTACGGAGTCCTGCTGTATATCTAATCTACAGTCTTTCGAGCAGGGCTTGCTAAATGGGAGGATGTGATTGCGGAATTAACTGCGCAATGTTAATCCAGGCTGCTTTGCTAATTTTGCCCTATCAGCTATCAAACCCGTACTCTGGTTTAATAGTGTAATCCCCTTTCTTTCTGATTTCCAACATTGATGCTATAGATTCGCTGTTTGAAAGGCAGTAATTGCCTGCATAATTGCAAACATGGAATTGTGCCAACTTTTATCCCAAGAACCTCCCTTAGACTAAATTCTCTCTGACAAGCCTCAGGCTTTGAAAACACACAAACTTGGTGTCACTAATTAGTACAGTATTTCATGATTTATGACTAACAGGCAGTAATGTGCATTTGAGTCCAAGGTCAGATCAGCAAGATTGAATGGAAGGTAGAGCAGACTTGAGAGGCTATATGTCTGTTCCAATTTGAAGGATTGGTTGGAGATTCTCAAAATTATAAAGGGAGTGGACAGAGTAGACAGGAAAAAACTGTTTGTGTTCATGGAAGGGTCAAGAAACAGAGTGCTGATCTAAAGGAGGATAAACCTTGTTTTATGCAGTCAGTGTTTAGGACCTGGAATGTACTTTCTGTGAATATGCTGAAGGCAGATTCAATCCTGGAATTCAAAATTGAATTGGGTAATTATATGTTGAGGGGATCAAAAGAGTTACCAGCCTATAGAGTAAAGGTAGGGAAGTGGCATGTAGTAAGTTGTTCTTGCAGACAGCTGGAGCAGACATAGTGGGCTGAATGGCCTCCTTCTATAGTGTAACCATTCTAAAATTCAATGCAGCATGGTTTGATGTGTGATATCTCTACTACTTGTCCTTGTTTTACCCTTGCAGACATCCTGAACTATACATTGTGGACCTTCAATCTATTTCTTTTTTAGATTGGTAAAACTGGTAAATTTAACAATTAGAATTTGAAGTAAACCTGTGAAAGATTAAAGAGCAGGATAATTTTCATTTCTACTGTCCCTTGACTTTGGATTTTTTTCCAAACCATTCTCACCATTCTTATTGAAGTACCTGGTAACTGTGTCTCTCCCTATCCCTGTATATCTGACACTCCCATTGTTGTTCTCTGCTGTGGCTCACTCGGTAATGCTGTCACCTCTGAGTCAAAAAGCCATGGGTTCAGTAAAAAGTGTAGTCTGGAAATGCAAATGCAGTACTAAAGAGGTGCTTCACTCTCAGAGCTGCCATTTTCTTGGCTGAGGAAACAAACTGAGGACTCGCCTGTCCTCGCAGATGGACCCGAGTCCTGAATTGGCTGTGAAGTGCTTTGCTGCATCCTGGAAAGCTCTATTCAAATCAATTATTTGAGTTAACATGTAACTCTTATCAGATCTTGGTGTCTGTTGATATAGATCTGTGCTTGCACTATATTTGGATTCTCTAATTGTCATTGGACGCTGATCAGTAAAAGCTCTGTTTGGGCTGTCCTTCCAAATATAACAAACTTTGCCAGTGCCCACCACTTCAGCTGTTTAGGTTGCTCCTAGTAGCTGTGCAGGAAGATTATTTCAAGGCATAGGCTTGTATTTTTCCTGTTTGCTGATCTGTAATATTCTCCCAATCTCCGCTGATGTTGTTGTCTCTTGCTGAGATATAATTACATGGGTATCATCCATCTTTTGGTAACTTGACCAAGTGTTCGTTCAGTATACAGCTGGACTATGGGTGTTGACAAGCCTTGGAAGATTTCACAACTAGAAGATTTCTAATCCAGTCCTCCCAGGGGCTGGATTCTGACTGTATGGTAATGTGAAATGGCTATTGCTGAATTATTTCTTGTTTATCATTTGCCTGGATGTAAATGTAAAATGGGCTGTAAACAAGTTAGAGAACAACTTGCATTTATATAGCACCTTTTTTAATGAGGTCAAACATCCCAAGATGCTTCACAGGAGTGTTACATTAAAAAAAAAGATTGCAAGCCACTCAAGGCAACGTTGGGAAAGGTGACTGAAAGTTTAGTCAAAGATAAAGGTTTATGAGTGGTGTAAAGGAAAAGAAATTTGAGGGAATTCCAGAGCTGAGGCCCAAACAGCTGAAGACATTGGAAAGTTGAAGGAAATCGAAAGTCTGTAAGAGCCTGGAATCAGAGGATCACAGGATTGGAAGAGCTTCCAGAGATCAAGAGGGGCGGGGGTGAGGTCATGATGGGATTTTCAAACAAAGATGTGAATCTTAAAATCAAGGCATTGTCAGGCAGTGTAGACGACTTCATTGTATTCAATATTGTTATTTTAGAATGTCAACATCTACCTCCTTAGTGTCCACGCACTTGCACTTTCCAGGACGTAGGAACAGGAGTGGGCCATTCAGTCTGTTGAACTTGTACCACCTTTCAGTGTGTTCGTGGCTGATTGAACGCATCAATGCCTTTTACCCACCCATCACCATAACCCTGAATGCCACTAGTAATCAGAAATTTATCAGTCTGTACCTTAAATATACTCCAAAACCGAGCTTCCATAGACCTCTGTGGTAGACAGTTCCAAAGGTGACTAACCCTCAGAGGCAACACATTTCTCCTCATCTTGGATATAAGTGACATTGACTTTATTTTTAAATTATGTCCCCTGGTTTTAGACTCTCCAACCAGGGCAAACATCTTAACTGCATTTACCCTGTCTATCCCTTTTTAAGTATTTTGGAAGTTTCAATGAGATCACCTCTCATTCTTTGAAGCTGTGGAAAATACAAGTTCAGTCTGCTCCAGCTCTCTTTGTAGAGCAACTACACCATCCCTGGAACAGGTCTGATGAACGTTATTATACTCCCTCTATGGCAGTAATATCTTTCCTGAGATAAGGAGACCAAAACTGTCTGGTACTCCAGGTGGGGTCTAACCAAACTCCTATACAATTGAAGCAAAACTTCACTACTCCTGTATTCAAATCCTCTTCAATAAAGGCTAACATTCCATTGGCCTTCAGTATCTTATCAACAAGGACACTTAGATCCTTTTATACATCTGCACTTTCCGATCTCTTACCATTTAAAAAAATACTCTGCATGCTCTGTGTGGATTACCTCACGTTTTTCCAGATTGCATTACATCTGCCATGTTCATGCCTGTTCGCTAAGCCTGTCCAAATCCTTCTGAAGTCCCTTTACATTCTTCTCCTGACACAAGTTCCCACTTAGCTTTGTATCATCCGCAAACTTAGAAATATCACGTTTGGTGCCCATCTTCAAATGATTGATGTATGTTGTGAAAAGCTGGGGCCCAAGTTCTGACACTGGCAGTACCTCAGTAGTCACAGTATGCCACCATGAGAGTGACCTATTTATTCCTATTTTTTTTTTCCTGTCTGTTAACCAATCATTAATGCATGTCAGTTCATTACCTCCCATGTGCTTTAATTTTTTTTAACTGGTGTCCTGTGGGGTCATTATCAAAAGCCTTCTGAAAATCTAATTGAACCATGTCAATCGTCTTTATGAATTCTTTTAGGTGACGTCTTCAAAAGAAAACTCCAAATAAGTTCATCAAACATGATTGCTTAGTCACAAATACATGTTGACTATGCCTAGTAAGATCATTGTCAACCAGGTGTCTATTTATCCCATGCTTTATAATAGATTTCAACATTTTCCCTATTACTGACACAATTCCCTGTTTTCTCTCGCACACTTTTCTTAAATAGTCAGATGATGTTTGCTACTTTCTAATCTACAGGAACCATTCCAGAATCTATAGAATTTTGAAGGTGATTACCAGTGAATCAACCACTGTCTTTCTGTAGTCACCTTCTTCAGCAGTCTAGATATGGACTGTCAGGTCCTGGAGATTTATCATCTTTTAGCCTCGTTAATTTGCAGGACAATCTTCTTACTAATGCAAATTTCCTTCAACTCCTCATTCTCTCAAGCCAAGTGGATCTCTAGTTCTGGAAGATTTCTGGAATTTTCCTCAGTGAAAACAGACACAAAGTAAACATTTTGCTTCTGTGCCATTTTTCTATGCCTCAGTACATATTCTCCTCACTTGACCTGTAACGGACCCATATTCGTTTAAGTTAATTGTTTCCTTTTTAAGAACATATAGCGGTTTACTGTCTGCTTTTGTTTTTTGCTAGATTAGATTCATATTCTGTTTTCCATTTCCTTATCAATTTCTCAGTCTTCCTTTGTATTCTGTGAGCCTCCCAATCCTCAGAGTTGTTGTTATTTCTGGCAACTATATGTGCCTTACCTTTTTAATCCTCTACAATCCTGAACTTTTTTTGTTGCCTATGGTTTACTGATCTTTTTTGCACCTTGAAAGAATATATAGTTGTTGTATGTCATGTTCTATAAAATTAACCATTGCCAATTTTCCCAATTTTCTGTTTTCTAAAATCTATTTTCCTAATCACCTCAGCCAATTTGTGCATTGTGCTTTCATAATTTCCCTTATACAAACTATACACCCTTGCTTCAGAATCAATTATCTCACTTTCAGACATAGAATTTTACATTATCATATTGTGGTCATTCATAACTGCAGGTTCTGTTACATCAAGATAATTAGTTAGCTCTTTTTCATTACATAATACTAGATCTAAAATACCATGACCTCTGGTTGGTTCCTCAACATACAGCTTTAGAAAACCATTCCTAAGACACTGTCTATAAATTTGTCTTCTACAGCTTTAGTGCTCAATTGGTTTACCCAGACGACATGCAGATTGAAGTTACCCATTGTGACTATGTTACCCATGCTCCATGCTTCCCTCATCTCCTGATTTCCTCATACCACTACTAATTGATGGCCTATAAATAGCTGTACCTAACGTCCAATGCCCCTTGCTGTTTCGTTGTTCAACCCAAACAGATTCCATACATTGTTCTTCTGATTTGAGATCCTGTCTAACTAATGTACTGATTCTATTTATTGTTATCATTGTAGCACCATCTCCTTTTCCTTTTATCTGGCTTTCCTAAACTTTGAATATTCTTGACTCTTCAGTTCCTTTTCCTGGTCACCATGCAGTCATGTTCCTGCAATGGCAATTAGAACATATCCATTTATCTCTATTTGTGTCTTTAGATCATCTACTTGTTGCAAATGCTATATATATTCAGACAGAGTGCCGTTAACTTCGATTTTTTTTGACATCATTTCGTTTTCAAAGCATACCCAATGCTCAGCTATGTTTTTCCTGTTTTCTAGTTACTCTAATATATATTCAACTTCCTGTTACCAACTTTACTTTCTTCCAATTTTGGTTGTTGCTCAGATTTTCAGCCTTTTGACAGGTGAGTTTAAACCCACCCTAACCACAGTAGCATATCCCCTTGCAAAGGAATAGGTCTCAGTCCTGTTAAGGTGTAACCTGTCCAGTTTGTACAGGTCCCACCTGCTCCAGAATCTGTCCCTGTTCTTCAAAAATCTGATCTTATCCCTCCTACAGCAGTTCTCCAGGCCTGTATTCTATCAATCAAACCCCCTGTACGTATGCTCACAGCATGTGACACTGGGAGTAATCCTGAGATTACTGCTCTTGAGGTCCTGCTTTTTAACTTGTTTCCTAACTCAGGTCCTAACCCTCTTCCTACCTATGCCATTGGTACCAATGTGGACCACGATTTCTGGCTGATTCCCGCTTTCCTAGAAGGATGTCCTGCGGCTGCACCATGACCATAAGACATGAGAGTATAAATTAGGCCATTCAGCCCGTCGAGCATGCTCTGCCATTCCATTATGGCTGATAAGTTTCTCAACCCCATTCTCCTGCTCTCTCCCCGTAACCTTTGATCCCCTTGACAATCAAGAACTAATCTGTCTCCGTCTTAAATATACTCAGTGACCTGGCCTCCACAGCCTTCTGAGGCAGTGAATTCCATAGATTCACCACACTCTGGCTGAAGAAGTTTCTCCTTATCTCCATTCTAAAAGGTCTTCCCTTTACTGTAAGGCTGTGCCTTTGGGTCCTAGTCTGTCCTACCAATGGAAACATCTTCCAACATCCACTCTGTCTAGGCCATTCAGTATTCTGTAAGTTTCAATTAGGTAACATCATCAGTGCAGCCTCTGATGAAGCGCTGTTGTGTTTTCCTACCTGTCATTTAAACTCTGGTGTCCATATTTCTGTGCTGCTGTAGTGTGGTGTTGCCCATTTAAATTACTACGCCAAAAAAATGAAGAATACCTCTTCCAAGCATTCAAGAACAATGGATACCTGAAAAACTAAGTCAGAAGATGCCGATCACACACCCGACACCAGGAAGATACTGCACACCCCAGTACACTCTCCACGCTACCTTACATCGGGAACGCATCTGAACTGACCACAAGACTCCTGCGACCACGGGGCATCAGAGTAGCACACAAACCCACATCCACCCTACGCCAACTGCTCACCTGGACCAAAGACCTATTACCCGCTATGGACAGGACCAATGTCATATACAGGGTGTGTGTCATACACAAGATTCCTCGCAGAGACTGTAACAAACATTGCATTGGACAAACAGGAAGGAAATTAACCACAAGGGTACACAAACGTCAACTGGCAACAAAAAGACATGACCAATACTCACTCATCTCTATCCACATGGATAAGGAGAGCCACCAATTCGACTAGGGCAACGCCAAGATCCTGGGACAAGCAAAGCAGAGACAAGCACGGGAATTCCTAGAAGCCTGGTACTCCACAAAGAAAGTAATCAACAAACACACAGAGATCGACCCCATGTACACTCCATTACGAAGGAAAACTAGAAGTGAAGTAATCCAGCTCAACGGACACCAGAATTTAAATGACACGCTTCATTGGAGGCTGCACTGATGTTGCCCGGCAGGGTAACAACATGTCTGTAGAAAAACGAACCAGCTCGGCAAGCCAACCAACCACAAGCTCAATAAAATTGAAGGACTCTTGTATGACCTGTATGGTTTTCTTTAACTATCTGGTAGTCTTCCTGTCCCTCTCTGCCTATATGCTCCTAATCTGTGGTGTGCCCACCTCTCCTATATGTGCTATCCATGTAGTCTTCTAACTGCCTCTATCAGGTAGTTACCTGTTTAACTAAGCTGTTTTAGCTTCCTTAAAGGCTATTGGTTCTTGTTCTGATTCTGATTTTTACTCCATAATTAAACTTGCAAAAGAGTTTCCAATTGAATTCCCACTTTGATCCAAATTCCCAGATACTCAGTGTATCTCAGTCTCACTCCAACAAAGGCTGCCTCACTCTGTTCAATTTACTCTGTACCCTGGATAATGTGCTGGATGCTACCTTGTTCACCCATACCCCAGCAGTAGCCTCAGTAATGCTGAGACCAATTGTAGCATGTTTACAGTTGCCCTAATCGAAAAATATAGTGGGCCAGATGTCAGTTCTGAGTGTGGTGTTTAAGCCTTTGCCATCTGTTACGTATGGGAAGCAGGCTTATACTTTATCAAGCTGTTGTGCAAGTCCATACCTAGACTGCAGTGAGGAAATTTCAGTGAGGAAATCTGAACTTTTGTGCTGTTTCTCTGCAGGGCTTTTACTTGCCATTGCCTGTCAGTGCCACTTGGATGAGGAAGTGAGGAAAGAGCTCAGTTGCAGCAACTCTGGGTAGTAAACCAGTCAGTGCAGTATCAACTTCAAGTAAGTAGTTGGCTAAACATTAAGTTGGAGGCCTGCAGGTGAGATCTATTGGCTGCTTCTTCACCTAAGTTATAATTACTCACTGGTGTTGCAAAAGTATGACTATTATTAGTTGAATGAATGATATTGACATGTCTACTTTTGCATTTTTATACTTGTCAACAGCAAGAGTTTTCACGACAATGATACTGGGGCTTAATGGGTTAAATTATGATGACAGGTTGCATAAACTTGGCTTTTATTCTCTTGAGCAGAAGATTGACAGGTGATCTGATTGAAGTATTGCAAGGAGGATGAAATATAGAATTAGGGATGTTTTGCTGTAATAGTACAGGATGTGGGTTGTCATAGCTGAATGCTGTGTATAATTTTGGTCTCCTTATTTAAGGAAGAATATAACTGAATTAGAAGCAGTTCAGAGAAGGTCCATTTGCCTGGGGTGGTTGTTTTATGAGGAAAGATTGGACAGGGTTGGCATGTGTCCATTTAGAAGAATGGAGGATTCGTACTGAGACATAAGATCTTGAGAGGACTTGACAGGGGAATGCTGAAATGATCTTTCTATCTTTCTGGAAGAGACTCGAACTAGGGCATACAGTTTTAAAATAAGGGGTCTTCCACTCAGACAGATGAGAAGAATTTTTTTTCTGAGGGTTGAGAGTCTTTGGCAGAAGGTGATGGAGACAAAGTGATTGAATATTTTAAAGCAGAATCAGGATAGCCTCTTGACTAACAAGGGGGTCAATGATTTTTTTTTCTGATGAAGGGCCTAGGCCCGAAACGTCAAGCTTTCCTGCTGTATTCATCTAGCTCCACACCTTGTTATCTCGGATTCTCCAGCATCTGCAGTACCTATTATCTCTGGGTCAACGTTTAGTCAGGATAGGCAGGATCGTGGAATAGATGCCATGGTCAGATCAAAATCTTATTGAATGGCAGAGTAGGCTCGCGTCTGAATGGTCTACACCTGCCCTTAATTCATTTTGGATGAAGGGACTTGGGGGCATTCTGGCGAAGTTTGCTGATGATACGATGTTGGGTGGACAGGCAGGTAGTACAGAGGAGGTGGGGAGGCTGCAGAATGATTTAGACAGTTTAGGAGAGTGGTCCAGGAAATGGCTGCTGAAATTCAACATGAGCAAATGCGAGGTCTTGCACCTTGGAAAAAAGAATACAGGCGTGCACTATTTTCTGAACGGTGAGAAAATTCATAAAGCCGAAGTACAAAGGGATCTGGGAGTGCTAGTACAGGATTCTCTAAAGGTTAACTTGCAGGTTGAGTCCGTGATTAAGAAAGCGAATGGAATGTTGTCATTTATCTCAAGAGGGTTAGAATATAAAAGCAGCGATGTGCTTCTGAGACTTTATAAAGCTCTAGTTAGGCCCCATTTAGAATACTGTGTCCAATTTTGGGCCCCACACCTCAGGAAGGACATACTGGCACTGGAGCGTGTCCAGCGGAGATTCACACGGATGATCCCTGGAATGGTAGGCCTAACATACGATGAACGGCTGAGGATCCTGGGATTGTATTCATTAGAGTTTAGAAGGTTGAGGGGGGATCTAATAGAAACTTACAAGATAATGCATGGCTTAGAAAGGGTGGACGCTGGGAAGTTGTTTCCGTTAGGTGGGGATACTAGGACCCGTGGGCACAGCCTTAGAATTAGAGGAGGTCAAATTAGAACAGAAATGAGGAGACATTTCTTCAGCCAGAGAGTGGTGGGCCTGTGGAATTCATTGCCACGGAGCTCAGTGGAGGCCGGGACGTTGAATGTCTTCAAGGCAGAGATTAATAAATTCTTGATCTCGCAAGGAATCAAGGGCTACAGGGAGAGTGTGGGTAAGTGGAGTTGAAATGCCCATCAGCCATGATTAAATGGCGGAGTGGACGCGATGGGCCGAATGGCCTTACTTCCACTCCTATGTCTTATGGTCTTATTTATTTTTATTTGCAATATTAAAAACATTGATAGGGTAGATGCAGACAAACTATTTTTTCTGATCAAGAAAATAACAGCTATGGTTGAATTAAAATTGCCTAATAAAACATTTAGTAGCAAACTGAAGCACTTTTTCCACACAAAAATAATTGGAAACCTGGAACACCCTCTAAAAGACCGTGTACAATGGTGTCAGGTGGGATACATCAGTTGGAGCTTTTCAATATTGCATTTAATGGGTTTTGATGAAGGAAGGAAACAGGAGCCGTGGCGGGAAATGGAGTTAAGCTACAGATCAATCACGCTGTAATTGAATGTCATGGTGTATTCAAGGATCTGACTGGCCTCCTTCTGTTCTATAAACTGAAGAAAGCTTTCAAAATTGTTTTATTTTTCTTTTATTCCTATCTGGGGGTCTGGACTTTTGATTACAAAATAGGCTCCATGGACTTGGCAGATGATCAGTGTCTCGTCTAGCTCAGGCAATCTAAGGGTGTAGGCCTGAACGGTAAATATCAGCAGGGCATTATCCACACAAATGGTGCAGCAGTGTCACACCTCTGCCCAATCACTTTCTCAAGAACTGCAGATACTGGAAATCGGAAACAGAAACTGCTGGAAAAGCTCAGCAGGTCTAGCAGCATCTCAGGAGGGAAAGCAGAATTAATGTTTTGGGTCCAGTTCTGAAGAAGTGCCACTGAGCCCAACAGGTTAACTCTGCTCTCTCTGCACAGATGCTGCCAGACCTGTTGAGTTTTCCCATTCCTTAGTATTCCATATGTCGGTATCCTCTCCTGCCCAACTCAAAGCTTCAGGATCAGAAACCCCAAAGGAATTCACAAAATTCCCTTCCCTTAGCCAAGGAAGTTGAAACTAATCGAGGCTGTTTTAACTGCTTCCTGGGCTGAGAGCTAACTAACTAAACATGTTCTCTATTTGACTAAAATATTCCATATCTGAGATAAATTGGTGAATGCTGTCAGACTTTGCAATGGGAGTTGGAGGTTTGCAAAGATGGTTTCAGGAGAGCATCATACGAGCAGGAAAGCTTGACGTTTCGGGCCTAGACCCTTCATCAGAAATGGGGGAGGAAAAGAGGGTTCTGAAATAAATAGGGAGAGAGGGGGAGGCGGATAGAGGATGGAGAGAGGAGAGGATAGGTGGAGAGGAGGCAGACAAGTCGAAGAGGCGGGGATGGAGCCAGTAAAGGTGAGTGTAGGTGGGGGGG
>JAHRHZ010000105.1:3074117-3092983 GCA_024137785.1 Ginglymostoma cirratum
CAAGCCACACCCCCATCTCCTATCTACTAACATCATCCCGCCCTCCTGACCTGTCCGTCCTCCCTGGACTGACCTATCTCCTCCCTACCCCCCCACCTACACTCACCTTTACTGGCTCCATCCCCGCCTCTTCGACTTGTCTGCCTCCTCTCCACCTATCCTCTCCTCTCTCCATCCTCTATCCGCCTCCCCCTCTCTCCCTATTTATTTCAGAACCCTCTTTTCCTCCCCCATTTCTGATGAAGGGTCTAGGCCCGAAACGTCAAGCTTTCCTGCTCCTATGATGCTGCTTGGCCTGCTGTGTTCGTCCAGCCCCACACCTTGTTATCTCGGATTCTCCAGCATCTGCAGTACCTTTTATCTCTGGTTTCAGGAGAGGTTCCTTTCAATTGAACTTGCTTTAAATGCTGTGTTTCGTTAAGCATGATACATTGTTCTGAAATGGTCAAGTACACTGAAAAATTGTAGCATCAATGTGAAAATCATCTCAATTTAATTTTGAAGTTTTGCTCTGACAGATGTTACCCCGGTTCTTCAACTGAAAACAAAATGATGAAAGACCAAGAAGAGGAGGTAAGAATTGCTTCCTGTAATTTTCGCCACTTTAAAGGTTTTGGTGAATGCTAGCACCTGTCCTCCAGCACCCCATCTGAGTGGTTACTTCTTCATTAGTGAGCTCAGATCATGGGAATCAGCAACCTGTGAATAAAACAGGGACAATCGGGAACAGAGTGGAGCTCTTCCTTTGAAAAAGGTAAGGTTGAGGGATAACCACCTAGAGACCTTTCAGGATCGATACAAAAGATGCAGCAACATAGTTTTGTTCTGTGGGTAAGTCTAAATTTTGGGATCCTGACTGTAAGATAGCAATTAAGAAAATCCAATAATTCGGGGGAAAAACCCCGAGTATGATCAGATGTGAAACTGGGAGTAGTCGGGGCACACGGCATTAAGGAAAAGCTAGACAAGTACTGGAGGGAAAGTGGAATGTAAAGATATGCAGAAAATATTAGTTGAAATAGGTTGTGAGAAAGTGTGTGCGCAGCATGAACCATCATGCTGGGCTGAATGGCCTGTTTCTGGGATGTAATTACTTAGTAATTTGATATAATAATTAAGTCTGATTTTGTCTCTGCTCAGTGTTACATGTACACTTTGCAGTTGCTGTTACATCAATTGTCAGAATCCTCTGCTGTGCTTTGTATTCCCTGTACCTAGCTCATTAGTACTGAGTTAATGCTAATGCCCCAACTGGCTCTAATCTATGCATTATGTCCCTCGCATCTAATACAAATCCTTGGAAATCTAAGGCACATTGAAAACAAAGCTGTATCTAAAATCTTGCGGTCCATGTCCTAACTTGTATCAGCTGTCACATTTCCTTTTTGCTCACTGACCCTATACTGGCCCACCAAACCCTCAAGATTAGTGTTGCTGGTTGGTTCATTGAACTGACTGGTTTTTATGCAAACATTTCGTCTCCCTTCTCGGTTACAAAATGACCAGCTTCACATTTTCCTTGAGTATATTCCATCTGTCACTCACCTAACCTATCTATATCAGTCTGCATTCTCTTATGTCATTTTTATGACATACTTTCTTATCCATCTTTGTGTCATCGGCAAATTTAGTCACCATGCCTTCAATTGTCTTAATAACTCAATGATATAAATTGTAAAAATGGTGGGCTAATACGGACTCCTGTGGAAGCCCACATGTCACATGCTACCAATCTGAAACATTAGAAACATTGAAAATAGGATTGCACGTATGTACATCAGGAAGCTGAATGACCGTCTGTAGAGCCCTGTCACTCGATTCTCTCGTCCAAATCATTTATAGATGTGAACAGCTGGGACCCAAGCACTTATCACTTCGGTATCCCACTTGTCAACTCCTTCTACTCTGAAACAACCCATTTATTCCTGATAACAAGGTGTAGAGCCGGATGAACACAGCAGGCCAAGCAGCATCATAGGAGCAGGAAAGCTTGACGTTTTGGGCCTAGACCCTTCATCAGAAATGGGGGAGGGGAAGAGCGTTCTGAAATAAATAGGGAGAGAGGGGGAGGCAGATAGAAGATGGATAAATGAGAAGATAGGTGGAGAGGAGACAGACAAGTCAAAGAGGCGGGGATGGAGCCAGTAAAGGCACGTGTATGTGGGGAGGTAGGGAGGAGATAGGTCAGTCCAGGGAGGACAGACAGGTCAAGGGGGCGGGATGAGGTCAGTAGGTAGGAAACGGGGGTGCGGCTTGAGGTGGGAGGAGGGGATAGGTGGGAGGAAGAACAGGTTAGGGAGGCGGGGATGAGCTGGGCTGGTTTGGGGATGCGGTAGGGGGAGGGGAGATTTTGAACCTTGTGAAGTCCACATTGATACCATTGGGCTGCAGGGTTCCCAGGCTGAATATGAATTGCTGTTCCTGGAGCCTTCGGGTGGCATCGTTGTGGCACTGCAGGAGGCCCAGGATGGACATGTTGTCTGAGGAATGGGAGGGGGAGTTGAAATGGTTCGCGACTAGGAGGTGCAGTTGTTTATTGCGAACTGAGCGCAGGTGTTCTTCAAAGCGGTCCCCAAGCCTCCGCTTGGTTTCCCCGATGTAGAGGAAGCCACAACGGGAACAGCGGATGCAGTATACCACATTAGCAGATGTGCAGGTGAACACCTGCTTAATGTGGAAAGCTGTCTTGGGGCCTGGGATGGGGGTGAGGGAGGAGGTGTGGGGGCAGGTATAGCACTTCCTGTGGTTGCAGGGAAAGGTGCCGGGTGTGGTGGGGCTGGAGGGGAACGTGGAGCGGACAAGGGAGTCACGGAGAGAGTGGTCCCTCCGGAAAGCAGATAAGGGTGGGGAGGGAAAAATGTCTTTGGTGATGGGTTCGGATTGCAGATGGCGGAAGTGTCGGAGGATGATGCGTTGGATCCGGAGGTTGGTGGGGTGGTACGTGAGGACGAAGGGGGATTCTGTTTTGGTTGTTATTATTGCGGGGATGGGGTGTGAGGGATGAGTTGCGGGAAATGCGGGAGATGCGGTCGAGGGCGTTCTCAACCACTGCAGGGGGAAGTTGCGGTCCTTGAAGAATGAGGACATTTGAGATGTACGGGAGTGGAATGTCTCATCCTGGGAGCAGATGCGGCAGAGGCAAAGGAATTGGGAATAGGGGATGGCATTTTTGCAGGAAGGTGGGTGGGAGGAGGTGTATTCTTGGTATCTGTGGGAGTCGGTGGGCTTGAAATGGATATCGGTTTCTAGGTGGTTACCCAAGATGGAGACAGAGAGGTCCAGGAAGGTGAAGAGGTGTTAGAGATGGTCCAAGTGAACTTCAGGTTGGGGTGGAAGGTGTTGGTGAAGTGGATGAACTGTTCAAGCTCCTCGTGGGAGCACGAGGCGGCACCGATATAGTCATCAATGTAACGGAGGAAGAGGTGGGGTTTATGGCCAGTGTAGGTACGGAAGAGGGTTTGTTCCACTTAAGCTACAAAGAGGCAGGCATAGCTTGGGCCCATGTGGGTACCCATGGCCACCCCCTTTGTCTGTAGGAAGTGGGAGGAACTGAAAGAGAAGTTGTTGAGGGTGAGGACGAGTTCGGCTAAGCGGATGAGGGTGTCAGTGGAGGAGGACTGATCAGGGCTATGGGACAGGAAGAAGCGGAGGGCCTTTAGGCCATCTGCATGGGGAATACAGGTGTATAGGGACTGGACATCTATAGTAAAAATGAGGTGTTGGGGACTGGGGAATTGGAAGTTCTGGAGGAAGTGGAGGGTGTGGGTGGTGTCACGGATGTAGGTAGGGAGTTGCTGGACCAAGGGGGAGAAAATGGAGTCGAGATACGTGGAGATAAGTTCGGTGGGGCAGGGGCAGGAGCAGGCGGAGACAATGGGTCGACCAGGGCATTCAGGTTTGTGGATTTTGGGAAGGAGATAGAAGCAGGCAGTGCGGGGTTGGGCAACGATGAGGTTGGAGGCGGTGGGTGGGAGGTCACCTGAGATGATGAGGTTGTGGATAGTTTGGTGCTCGGGGGTGGGGTCATGATCCAGGGGGCGGTAGGAGGAGGTGTCGGAGAGTTGGCACCTGGCCTCAGCGATGTAGAGGTCAGTGCGCCATACTACAACTGCGCCTCCCTTGTCTGTGGGTTTTATGGTGAGGTTGGGATTGGAGCGGAAGGCTGCACGTTCTGCGGGGGAGAGGTTGGAGTGGGTGAGAGGGGTGGAGAGGTTGAGGCGATTGATGTCTCGATGGCAGTTGGAGATGAAGAGGTCGAGGGAGGGGTAGGAGGCCTTGGGGTGGTGTCCAGGAGGCGGGCCTGTGTTGGAGGTGGGAGAAGGGGTCAGTAGAGGGAGGGTTAGGTTCACGGTTGAAGAAGTAAGCGTGGAGGCGGAGGCGGCGGAAAAACTGCTCAATATCCAAGCGTGAGGGGTATTCGTTGATATGTGGGTGGTCGGGGACAAAGGTGAGCCCTTTACTGAGGACTGACCGTTCATCCTCAGTAAGGGGAGGTCTGGGGGGATGGTGAAGACTCAGCAGGGCTCAGTGCTGCTGTCTCCTCTGGAGCTACTGGCTGTGGAGGTGGTGGGCAGACCGATGTCGGCGGTGGTGGGCGGAGTTGCGTCGGCACTGGGCAGGGTTGTGTCGGTGGTGGGCGGAGTTGCGCCTGCTTCCGTGATGGATGGAGCGGCGTCGGCGGTGGGTGGAGCGGGGTAGGCGGCGGCAGCAGCTGTGACGGTAGTGTCTGTGGTGTTGGTCTCAGAAATGGAGGCGGTGGCTTCAGCAGCGATGGCGTTCGCTGTCCCGGCAGTGGTGTACCTGGCGGTGGCTGATGTGACGTCATCTGTGGATTCTCCGACAATGGCCTCATGGCCAATGGCGGCAGGTACATTGTGGGGGAGGTCTTGGGTACGGCTGGGGATTTGGGAGGTGGCGGAAGCCCGTTTTGGGTGGTAGGCACCAGTAAGTTTACTGTACTTACAGTTTTTAGTGTCCAATAATGCTGAGTAGAGTTGTGAGTTCAGGTTGTGGATCCTACGAAGAATGAAAAACAGGAGAGCTCCTTTGTAGGCCTGGGAGAGGGAAGCTCTGAGCTGGGGTAGTCTTGATGGTAGTGCCTGGAGATGCTGGCGCATTGCTGCAAGTGTGTGTTTCAGGAGTCGCAGGGAGAAACGCTTCTGAAGGGTCTCAGTGTTCTGAATATAGATATTGTCATGGCTGGGGCCAAATTGGGAAGGCCTGAATGTGGACTGTAGTCCACTGGGGATGAATCTGGTTATTCCTACTTTGTTTCCTGTCTGCTAACCAATTCTTAACCAATTTTCTGAAGAAGGGTCTAGGCCTGAAACGTCAGCTTTCCTGCTCCACTGATGCTGCTTGGCCTGCTGTGTTCATCCAGCTCTACACCTTGTTATCTCCGATTCTCAACCCATGCTAGTGTAATCACCACCAATTCCACATGCTTTGATTTTTCACAAAACTATGCAGTCTGTTTCCATTAACCAGGAATTTTCTGAAGTGCTCAGTTACATCTTCCTTAACAATCGACTCTCTTTCTCGTGTGTCAATCAGATAGGAATTAATGAAATGATTCATTAATTCTTAACTGATTGACATAATGTCTGAAAAATAGCTGCTGCAAGTGTGGCCGTCAGAACACAGTACAGCCATTAAACTCTTTCTGTATGGTAACATTTTCAGTGTACTTTCTTATTCAAGCTACAAGGTTGTCTTCTAGGATTATTGCTGAGTGTGTGATATCTGCTCTAAGTTATTTCGAGTGCAGCATTTTGAGACAAATGCTAAGTTAATGCCATTCCGTTTTCTTTAATGCAAATGAGTCTTCTCAAAGGCATAGAATTTACTCTAAATACAGGGAACTTTGCTCAGAAAATTCCCAGTTTGATTCCCTGCCTGGGGTGAATTAGCTGGTATTAATCCAGGTCATTATAGAACGTATGTAAGGAGTGCTCTAAGGTTGGAAAATGTCAAATTGGCCAGGTTTCTAGTTGACTAAACAGTGACGCCCTTGTAAAATCTAGACGTCACTTGGAAAGCATAGGATGTTCGTTGGAAAAGATGCCCTTTGTAACTGAAGAGTCTGTTGCTTCCTGTCCAGACTTATACATGAAGTATAAGGTGTGGAGCTGGATGAACACAGCAGGCCAAGCAACATCATAGGAGCAGGAAAGCTTGACGTTTCGGGCCTAGACCCTTCTTCAGAAATGGGGGAGGGGAAGAGCGTTCTGAAATAAATAGGGAGAGAGGGAGAGACGGATAGAAGATGGATAGGTGGAGAGGAGACAGACCAGTCAAAGAGGCGGGGATGGAGCCAGTAAAGGTGAGTGTAGGTGGGGAGGTAGGGAGGAGATAGGTCAGTTCAGGGAGGGTGAGAGGAAGAACAGGTTAGGGAGGTGGGGACGAGCTGGGCTGGTTTTGGGATGCGGTTGGGGGAGGGGAGATTTTGAAGCTTCCTCTCACCTATCCTCTCCTCTCACCTCAAGCCGCACCCCCATCTCCTATCTACTAACCTCATCCCGCCCCCTTGACCTGTCCGTCCTCCCTGGACTGACCTATTTCCTCCCTACCTCCCCACCTACATTCACCTTTATGATGCTGCTTGGCCTGCTGTGTTCATCCAGCTCCACGCCTTGTTATCTTGGATTCTCCAGCATCTGCAGTACCTATTATCTCTTATACATGAAGTATGTTGTGTTAGGCAAGGTACAGGGGAGCAGCTAGTGTCATTGGAAGTGGACTGTAGAAGGTTGATACCTTCAGATGTAGAGGAATTGACAGGAATGAGGAAAGTCGGAGCTGACCTGATGGGCCAAATGGCCTGCTTCCACACTGTAGGGATTCTAAGATCAATCACTATTTGCTAATGAAAGATGGAAAGCTAACTGGCCTTTAGTTTCCTATTTTTATGCTTCCTTTTCTTGCATAGAGGGATTATATTGCTACTTTTTTAGTCTAATGAAACTTTTCCAAAAAACAATGAATTTTGGAAAATTAACGCCAACTCAATTACTACTTCATTAACCACCATTTTGAAGTCCCTAAAATGCTGTCTATCAGGACCCAGAGACTTCTTAACATGCAACTCTGTCAGCTTGTGTCAGTACTGCTTCCTTGATTGTAATTTTACTAAGCTCCTCGCTTCCTTCAAAACTCCCGATTTACAGGTCTTACTTGGATTTTTTTGTATCCTCATTCTCACCCGCTAATGGACCAATACTCAGAGTCATACAACACAGAAAAAAGACTCTTCAACCCGACACATCCATGCCAACCAGATTTCCTAAACCAAGCTGGTCCTATTTGCCTGTTTTTGGCCCATATCCCTTTCAACCTTTCATATCACTGTACTTGTCCAAATATCTTTTTAAATGTTGCAATTGTGCTCAACTCTACCACTTTCTCTGGCAGCTGATTTCATATATGCAGCACCCTCTCTGTGAAAAAGTTGCCCCTCCGGTCCTTTTAAGTCTTTCCCTTTTCATCTCAAACCTATGCCATCTAGTTTTGGACTCCCCTATCCTGGGGAAAAGTCGTTGGCTATTCACCTTATATATGCCCCTTATGATTTTATAAACCTCTATGAGGTCATCCCTCAACCTCCCACATTCCAGGGGAAAAGGTCCCAGTCTTGGTAATATCCTTGTAAATCTTTTTTTGTACCCTTTCCTGTTTAATAACATCCTTCCTATAACATGGCAATCAGGATTGTATGCAATACTCCAAATGTGGCCTTAGCGATGTCTTGTACAACCGTAACATGACATCCCAACACCTGTACTCAGTGCTCTGACCAATGATGTCCAGCATGCCAAATGCATTCTTCACCTCCCTGTCTACCTGTGACACCACTTTCAAGGAACTGTGATCCTGCACCGCTGGGGTTTCTGTTTGACAGTGCTCCCCAGGGCCCTCACATTAACTGTGTAAGTCCTGCCCTGGGTTTGCCTTATCAAAGTACAAAACCTCGCATTTATCTGAATTAAACTCCATTTATCATTTGTCAGCCCGCTGGCCCTGTTGATCAAGATCCTGTTGTACTCTTGGATATCCTTCTTCACAGTTGATTATGCCACCAGTTTTTGGTGTCATCCACAAATTTACTAACCATGTTTCCTATATTCTCGTCTGAATCGTTTATATAAATTTAGGGTCAACTGCTCTTGGTTATTGATCCTTGCAGAACACCATTAGTCACAGGCTTCCAGCATCCAACAACAAACTTGTACCATCACCCTCTGTCTCCTACTGACCAGCCAACTTTGGATCCAGTTGGCTAGCTCTCCCTGGATCTCGTTTGATCTAACCTAGCTAACCAGTCTACCGTGCGGAATCTCATCTAAGGCCTTGTTAAAGTCCATGTGGACAATATCTGCCACTCTGCCTTTATCTATCTTCTTGGTCACTTCTTCAAAAAACTTGATCAAGTTAGTGAGACACAGTTTCCCATGCACAAAGCCATGCTGGCTATCTCTAATCAATCCTACCCTCTCCAAATGCATGTAGATCCTGTCTGTCAGAATCCCCCCCAATAACTTACCCACCACTGACCTCAGACTCACTGGTCTGTTGTTCCCTGGCTTTTCCTTGCAGCCTTCCTTAAATATGGCACAACTTTAACCACCCTCCAGTCTTCCGACGCCTCACCGGTGGCTGTTGATGATACAGATATCTCTGCTAGGGGCTCAGCAATTTCTTCCCTAGCTTCACACAACATCCTGGAATACACTTGATCAAGTCCCGGGATTTATTTACCCTTATGTGTTTTAAGATCTCCAGCACCTCCTCTTCTGTAATGCGGACTCACTTTACTTACTCTTTCCACTTTTGGATACTTATAGAAAGTCTTATTGCCTGTTTTTGCATTTCTAGCTAATTTTCTCTCCTGCTTTAGTTTATTTGTCCTGATTTAAACTTTTGGTTATTCTGTGCTATTCTTTGTATTCTTACCAGTCATCTGACCTGCCACTCACTTTTGTGCCATTATATCCTTTTTCCTCAAGTTTGATACATTCCTTAACTTGTTTAAGTAACTCCGGATTCTGGGTCTTTCCCTTGGTAACTTTCTTTATAATAAGAATGTAATTATTCCAAAATGTCCCTTCTACGTATCTATCATTGTTTCTCTGCTAATCTATCACCTAGACTAATATACCAGGTAATTTTGGCTAGCTTACTTTTCTTGCCCACCTAGGTGCCCCTTCTTTTGTTGAAACACTAGGTCATTCATTAATCCTGTCACATTACACAGTACCAAGTCTAGCATGGTCTCCTTTCTGGTAGCCCCTGAAAATGATGCTTGAAGAAGCTGTTTCAAAAGCGTTCTGTGAACTCCTCCTCCAAGTTATTATTAACCTGAATTTTCCAGTGTATATGTGGATTAAGTCACCATAATTATTGATTAGGTTTGTCTCAATTTCCGTAATCAGCTTTGAGTGATACATTATTCAACAGTTCGTTGCAATTTTAGAGGTGACTGGTTTTGGCCAGGTTCTGCCTGTTGTTGTGAACTTCCATACCAGCCATGAAAATCAGGTTGTGTTCTATAAAGCCACTCAGTTTGTGACATGTTTCACATGTTATGTTTGGTAGGAATTCATCACTGTGCGAGTGCAGGATCCAAGAATCCAAGACCAGAATTCCTGGGCTGCTTATGTAGATTATAAAATATTTCTTTACGTAAGTATTATACAGTGCACGTAATTTACTTGGATGTGTTTTAATTTTTACATTCTTGGCATCATTATGTTATAGAAGGTGGCCATTCAGCCCATACATTTATGCTGGCTTTTTATATTGAAATCAGTCAGACCAATGTGCCCATTTTATCCTTGTGTCGTTACACATTGATGTTCCTCACGTGCCCATTGTCCCTGCTTTCACAACCCTCACAGGCAGCAAGTTCCATGTCCTTAACATTCACTCTATAAAAGTCGTCTTCCTCTGCATCTCTTACCCAAAATCTTAAATCCATGTCTTTTGATCCATATATCATCAGTTAATAGAAGCAGCTTTTTATTTTCTACCTTGCCAAGCCTGTCATAATCCTGTACACCTCTATCAAAGCTCTCCTCAATCTCCTTTACTTCAAGGGTAATAACTTCAACTTCTCCAAACTAACAAAAAGCCCTCATCCCTGGAACTATTTTTGGTAAATCTCTTCTAAACTTTTCAAGTATCCTCACATCTTTTCAAAACTGGTCATCAGAAAGTGATGCTGTATTCCTGTTGTGGCCTAACCTAAGGTTTATAAGGGTTCAGCATATCAGCAGAAAGTTGCATAGACAGGCGGTTGGGATCACCGATTTAAGACAGCGATGAAGATACATCTTTTTCACTGAGGGCTGAGTCTTTGGAATTCCTGTCGTCAAAAGGTAGTGAGTGCAGCATCTTTAAATATTTTTAAGGAAGAGGGAGATCTTGATCACCAAAGGGATGAAAAATTGTGGAGGAACGTTAAGGTTAAATCGGATCAGCCGTGATCTTATTGATTGGCAAAGCAGACTACAAAGGCCAGGTGGCCTACTCTAGTTAAAAGCCAAAAGTACTGTGGAATCTGTAAATCAGGAACAAAAACAGAAGTTGCTGGAAAAGCTCAGCAGGTCTGGCAGCATCTGTGAAGAAAAAAAATCAGAGTTAATGTTTCGGGTCCAGTGACCCTCAGACCTGCTGAGCTTTTCCAGCAACTTCTGTTTCTGACCTACTTGAGTTCTTTGTTTTGTAGGTTCGTAAGAGGCTTGAGTGGTTGAATGGCCTTACGTTACTTTACTGGAATCTTCTCATGCTGCCTGTAGCCTTGTGTCACTTTGGAATGTGTTCGCAGGCTGGTCCAAGATCTCTGCCAAACTACAAGATCGTCACTAGACAGGAAACAAATGCAGCCCAGATATAGACACCTTTTCAGTTTTTCTTCTGTGGGGATCCCTTGGTGACTCTTAGGACCAGCCAGCAGTGTTTTCCTTTTCCATTTCATGCGTGTTCATGTGTGCACATGTTAGCATTGCTAATGACCCTATTCTGATATCTTCATTTAAAACACTCAGTAAAACAGGAACATTGTCTGTCATGACTCTATGACTCAACTTGTTTTTTTTTCCAGAAATTGGAGAGGCCAGTTGGGTGGCCCTTCCTCAGGTTTGTTGTCGCTCAACTAATTCCAGACAGCATGCATTCTCCACCCAGTCACTGTTTAAGAAGCCTCAACAGGGATCGACAGCAGAACGAGCAAGTCTCACTAGTCGTGTGATTTCTAGGGAACCTAATTTTAAAAGAAAAGTTTCAGTGTTCACAGTGATGCTTCAGTTGCCTCTTTCAGAGAAACTACTCCAGGTGTTTCCACAAAATTTGAAATACATTTTTTCATAATCCTCCAAAACATAAGACATCCAAGAGATATTAAATGTAGAGTATGCCCATGACAGTGGCGGGAGAGACAAGGTTGTTACTGTTTGTCAGCCAAAAACCAAAGTTAGCTGAAAGGCCTTTTGCTGTTTTGTTTCAGACAAATAGTAAGGCTTTTACAGTAAAGACTTCCTGTGTGCGGAGACGATATCGTGAATTTGTATGGCTGAGGCGTCAGCTCCAGAAGAATGCTGGATTGGTGTAAGTAGCATTCCAAATACAACTACTACGCACAATGCACAGAACATTGGAATTAACACAGTGAACTAAACACACAACAGGGCACAATTCGCAAACAGAGTCCCCTAAAAACGCATGGCTGTCTTGTGAGTAATCCTGGGATCATGCCTGCTGAGCATCACTGACTCTGCTGGTTCTTGAGCTGCCTTTGGAAGGACAACTTGCTTGACACCTCATGATGTCAACCAAGGCCCTGACAGGGCCATGGGATCCTTTACATCTGTTAATGTCTCATCGGAAAGGTAACACTTCTGATAGTGCAGTACTCCATGTATGTGTCAATTTGGAATTTACATTCAAGTCTCTGAAATGGAACTTGAATCCATCACAGTCTTAGTTTGGGTGCAAAACTGACCCAACCTACAGATGAAAAATGACCAATTTTATTCACAGTTTGGACTTGCCAGGCAGAACCCTTGCATTGTTCTTGAAGACTTCCACAGACTTTGAAAGCCCTGTTGACATTGAATATGACAATTTGTTAGAAATGGGTAGTGGCCTAAATTAGAGCTACCATCCTGTGCACTACTGTATTCCCCACAATCCCAGTCTTTCATTCTGTTATGGACCAGACCAAACCCACTCAAAATATATTAAGAAAATAGCCTAGACCCTAACTTTTTCTTACTTTAAAGATCATGTAAGGTGTTGCATTCCAGATGCAGTCCGATTAGTCAAACTACTCGACTTTAAGCAAAAAACACTTTGTATTTTAACTGTAGTGTAAAATTAGACAAAATAAAAGAATTGGTTTAATTGTAACTCTATTGAATGTTTAACAAAATATATATATTAACTACTATTAATTGACTGTTCCAATATAGTAATATCCCATAAATGCACCATTGGCAAAGGCAAATTCAGTAAAATAGATTGTCTCATGCAATTCTAGCAATAGGAAGAGAATCCCAGCTTTTAGCTGTAACAGAGAGAACAATAAAGAGCATCCGCATCAAGCTTCAAGACCCCAGCAACGACAGAAAGCTAAAACTAAAAAATCTTGGTTCTATGGGAGCTTGACCCCACCCACTCAGGCTGCTTCTATTGTTCCAACATTTTTTTTAAAAATGCCCCAAGGCCTCTTAAGCTGTTTACTTTATTGGCTTTGAGCAGACCGCTGGGCACCTCTGTCTCAACCTTCATGCAAAAAAAGGACAAAACACGCCTCTTAAAGCCATAGTATTATCACACTTCCCATTCCTGGACCTAGTACTTTTACAATGCAGCCCTCCTGCTGTTACGTTTTTTTCATTTTCAATTTCAAATATTCTTCCTAATGTCACTTCTTAGTGACTCGGTTCTCAGTCCATTCATTTAGCATTTGACTCTTTGGGAGGAACATTCTGATATTAATTAAAAACCAAAAGAACTGCAGATGCTGGAAATCAGAATCAAAAACAGAAATTGCTGGAAAAGCCCAGCAGGTATGGCAGCACCTGTGGAGAGAAATCTGAGTTAACGCTTCAGATCCAGTTCTGAGGAAGGGTCATTGGACCGGAATGTTTACTGTGCTTTCTCTCCTTGGATGCTGGCAGACCTGCTGAGCTTTTCCAGCAATTTCTGTTTTTGATTCTGATGTTAATATCTTAATTAATAAGTTTGCCCCACACTCTTTAGCTAAAATATAAGGAATCATCTGTTGCTTTTGTTTTCACAGACCCCTCCCAGAGCTACCAGGCAAGAAACCATTTTTCCAAGTTAATGACATTGAAAGTATAGAGAGAAGACGACAAGGTTTGCAGCAGTTTCTGGAAAAGTAAGTGCAGTGAGATGAGTTAATTACAATTGACTTGATCTGAGTTACAGAGGAGCCATTTTTGAGGGTTCATGTTTTGTTTTTATGTCCAGCTGTCTATCTCTGTGGCAGGGTTTGATTCTCCACAGATTAATGCAGATTTCCAATTATGCTTCCTGTATGAACAGGCAGTGATAGGCTAGTGAACCACAGAGTGATTGGAGATCATTGCTGAGTCCAAACTTGTTTTCCACCCTTCCTCCCAATCATTCAAATGTGCACATCAGGGATTTGTGGATACTGATAACGTCTCTGTGTGTGGTCATTGCTGTTCTGGGTGAGAACTGCCAACTTTGCTTGGCTCAGGGATTGCCTGACATTTTATATAACAGATATGATTATTGTCAGAGAGGGAGAATTTATCCTTTCCTTTGTCTGCCCAACAGTTTTTCTCTCTCTCACTCGCCTCACTGTCTCTGGGCTTCACGTCCACTGACCTTTTATTCCATTCACCCCCACCCCCCAATCTTTAGCATATATATCAGCCTTTTCCTAGCTACATTCAGTCCCTGTTCTCAAAACTGTAATTCTGATTTTTCTCCACAGAGGCTGCCAGACCTGTTAGTTTTTCCAGCAATTTCTGTTTGGGTTTCTGAGTTCTGGCATCCACAGTTCTTCTGTTTTTTTCGCTGATGGGAAAGGGTTTGGTGTAAAGACTGAAGACTGTGGCTTAAATCCATAATGTTTGAATCAGGACTAAAATGCTAGCGAGTAAACTAAACAGAAAGTTAGTTTAAATGAGCATTCCCTGATCATGTTGGGTTAATGTGACATGAACACGCACTTGATACTTTATTTGGAGATTGAGTTCCTGGAGTCCTGATCTACCATAAGGCTTTTGGCACTCGCTCTGTCCCAAATCTCCAGGGAAGTCACTATTAGCATGAATGGGGCCAATCTGGGGAGTTCCCTGGTTTTCTGCTCCACTGGGAACCAAGGGTATTGGCAGGCTTTTTCAGTGATAGCCACAGCCTTTGAAAAGATTGCTGACATGGAACGCATTGCTTTATCAGAATTGCGTGCTGACTCGGATCTCCAGGACGAATTACGATTTCTCCACCATGCCTAATCTCTCAACTCTTTTTTTTTTTCTCTCTTCTCCCCATATCATCGTCCTCTTCCCACTTTGTTCGGGTCACAGCCTCCTGCTTGTGTTACGGTATTAAACAATCACCCCTGTAACTGCCCTATTTCAATACCAAGGAGCTATGTGATATTTGATCTCTATTACCTATTTTGATTTCGGTAATAATTACTAAAAAGCAGTACTTTGAAGTTAAACTGATGTGAATTAAGTTTTCAGTTGTTTTATTTGCTGTTTGGGGCACCATCTAGTGGCAGACTCTGGTAGCATGACCTGATGTTCATAACCGCAGGCTCTGGGTCTAAACTTTGGACTGAATCTTACCAGAAATCAGTAAGAAATCATTTTCGTCAAGTTTCCTGGAGGGTTTCTCTCTATGAGGTCTAGTGAGTTTTCTCATGCTATTGTCCCAAAATTGCCTCATTAATTCCATGCCACGTCTCGTGATGCCCCTCTCATCCTGCGCTAGCCCGACAATTTGTCTCGCCATAGGTGAAAGAATTTGCCACTGCCAGGCCATCCAGGGATTCCAGGCGCTGACACATATTTGAAAGGCCATTTTGCACCCGGACAAAAGTCTGGCAATCTGGATATTCCCCACCCTGGTTGGGAAAAACGGTGACTCAGTGGTCAGCACTGCTGCCTCACAGCGTCATGGACCCCAGTTTGATTCGACCCTTGGGCGACTCTCTGTGTGGAGTTTGCACCTTCTCCCTGTTTCTGTGTGGGTTTCCTCCAGATGCTCTGGTTTTCCTCCCAGAGACCAAAGATGTGCAGGTTAGATGGGTTGACCATGGAAAATTGTCTGTCATGTCTAAGGATGAGCAGGCTAGGTGGGTTAGTCATGGGAAATGCAGGGCTACAGAGATGGGATGGGGGGGTGGGACTGGGTGAGATGCTGTTCTGAGGCTTGGTGCAGACTCGATGGGCCAAATGGCCTCTTTCCACACTGTAGGGATTCTATAAAGTGGAAATTGCCTCATGCATTGTGGACAGAGCCTGTGGGTCCTGCTGGATGGGGTGGTGGTCCTTTTCCTTCTGGACTGGCAGAGGAAACCACAATGTCAGACGCTGTCAGCCCGGTCGACCTATACCAGTGCGACCTCAACTTCTGGAGGAATGCCTGGCAGTTGCGTGGGAAGGTCTGTGATCTTTTCCACTTCACTATCTTTTCTACCATCTTGCACTCATTCCCTATTGCTATTACTTCACCCAACTCCTGCTCTACCGTTCTCACTATCATGTGCAACATCTTCCCTCACTTGTTGTCACCCATCTCAGACCACTAACCCTGCATGACCTCTGTGCCTCCTCCTCACTCAATCAGGATGCCTCACCATCCCCTCCCCTCTGCACCAACACTAACAGCTGTGCTAGCCACTTGCAAGAATGACCCCAGGATGAAGGGCTTGTCATATGAGCAGCGGTTGATGACTCTCGGTCTGCACTCGATGGAGTTTAGAAGGATTGGGGAGGGGGGACATCTCATTGAAATGTTCAGAATACTGAGAAACCTGGATAGAGTGCATGTGGAGAAGATGTTTCCACTAGTAGGTGAGACTAGGACCTGAGGGCACAGCTTCAGAGTGAACGGATGACCCTTTAGAACTGAGATGAGAAGCAATTTCTTTCGCCAGAGGGTGGTGAATCTGTGGAACTCTACTGCAGAAGGCTGTGGAGGTGAAGTCATTTAGTGTCTTTAAAATAGAAATAAATGTGTTCTTGATTAGTAAGGGGTTAAGGGTTATGGAGAGAATGTGGGAGAATTGGGTTGAAAAACATATCAGCCATGATCAAGTGGTGGCACAGACTCAGTGGCCTATTTCTTCTCCCCTATCCTTTTAGTCTATGGTCTTCATCTCACTTGTCCCTCCCTTTGTCTCATTCAGAAAAATTTGCATGAACTTTTGGGAGAGAACAAATCCTGAGTAAAAGACAGGCAGCGTGAGTGTGTGTTTCCGGGAATTTGGAGCACAATGGCATATCAGGGCAGAGTGGAACAGGTGCTTTTTCCTTTTTATTTCTGTGGTTTATAGTCTGTCAGGACTTTATTCTATATAATGATTACCTTAAGAACCTAGAGTAATTGCTGTTATTTGAAATTAAGTATCTTTCAAAACCTTTAATTTAAACTGGTGTGCTCTTCCTGCTCTTTGGGAATGTTTCTAGTGCCCAGGGCCAGCGTGTGTGCAGGAAGTGTGTCCAGCCACATCTCCTGGAAGCTCATGTTTCAGAGCTGGAGCTGCTGCTGAGGACCTGATGGAGCATCCATGAGGTGGAAGGTATTGGGGATAGCAGGTATAGACAGGTGGTCACACCAGAGGCTAAGACTCCAGGGGCGGAAAGGGAATGGGAGACCAGCTGGTAGAGCAACTGGACTAAATATGTCATTTTGGATACTTGGAACAACCTGTCAGGGGAAAGCAGCAACAGCCAAATTTGTTGCACTGTAGTTGATTCTGCCGCATGGGGAGGGGTAAAATGTGGGAAATGCAATATTTATCAAGGAGTCAATTGTAAGGGGACTCGACATGGGTTTCTGAAACTGCAGATGAGACTCCAGGGTGGTATGTTGCCACCCTGATGCTCAGGCCAAGGATGTCTCCGAGCTGTGCCGGGACATTTTGGAGGGGGAGGGTGAACAGCCAGTGGTCATGGTACACATTGGTACAAAGGAGTATCAGGAATTAGGAAGTAAATTTAAAAATTAACACCTTAAAGTTAGTGATCTCAGGATTACTACTAATGACGTGCTAGAAATAGCAAGACGTTTCAGATGAACATGTTGCTGAAAAGATGGTGTGAGGTGGAGGGTTTCAGATTCTTAGGGCATTGGGTCTGGTTCTGGGGAAGGGTGATCAGTACAAACTGGATGTGTTTCTACTGGGCAGGACTGGAACTGATATCCCTTGGGGAAGCTTTAAGCTAAAATGGCAGGGGAATGGGAACCTATGCAAGGAGTCAGAAGAAGCGGAATCAAAGACAAAGAGACAAAAAGGGATAAGAAAAGTGGATGGGCAGAGAAATGAGGGATTAGGCCCAAAGGGCCAAGGTGAAAAATAATGGAAATAGGGCAAGTAATGCTAAAAAGACAAACCTTAAGACTTTCAGAGATAGTAGGAACTGCAGATGCTGGAGAATCCGAGACAACAAGGTGCAGAGCTGGATGAACACAGCAGGCCGAGCAGGAAAGGTGACGTTTCGGGCCTAGACCAGCTCTGCACCTTGTTGTCCCTTAAGACTTAGTCCTTTTTAATATGTGGAGCATTTTCAATAAAGTAGATGAATTAATTGTGCAAATAGATGGAAATGGTATGATGTGGTCAGGATTACAGAGACATGTTTGCAGGGTGACCAATCCAGGGGTATTCAGTATTTATATAAAAAAAAACAAAAGAATTGTGGATGTGGTAAATCAGGAACAAAAAGAGAAGTTGCTGGAAAAGCTCAGCAGGTCTCGCAGCATTTGTGAGGAAAAAAATCAGAGTTAATGTTTCGGGTTCGGTGACCTTTCCTCAGAACCGAGGGTAGCTGGGAAAATGTCGGATTATATGCATAAGATAGGGAGGGGGATGGGGTAGGGAGTTAACAATAGGATAAAGGATAGAGCCCGAAGAGAGAGGAGAGACAAAGGAGTTGATAACTATGTGGCTAGGAGGGTGAATAGCTGTTAGTGGGGACTGATAGTGACTAACGTAGGTAGAGTGTTGTGGCAGGCTATGTGATAACAAGGCCTGGTGTGTGGGATAGGGGGCTAGGACATGCAAGAGTTTAGATCCTAAAATTATTGAACTCGATATTGAGTCCAGATGGCTGCAGGGTCCCCAAGTATTCAGTATTTAGGAAGGACGGCCAAAAAGGAAAAAGTGGTGGAGTTGCATTGCCTGTTAAAGAGGAAATTAATATTGAGGAAGTTTATTCGTTCTGATATGGAATCTATATGGGTAGATCTGAGAAACACCAAGGGGCAAAAAACATTCATGTGGGTTGCATATAGACCCCTAAACTAGGAGTGATGTTGGGAATGGCAATAAACAGGAAATTAGAGACGTGTGCAATTGTGGGTGACGTTAATCTGTATATAGAATGGATAAATCGAATTAGTAACATTACTGTAGAGGAGGAATTCCTGGAGTGTATCCGGGGTGATTTTTTGGACCAATATATTGAGGAACCAACTAGAGAACAAGCCATCTTATACTGAGTATTGTTTATTAAGAGGGGAATAATTGACAGTCTAGTTGTATGATGCCCCATGGGGAGGAGGAAGATAATAGGATAGGATTCCTCATCAAGACAGACAATGACATAATTGATTCTGAGACTAGGGTCATGAATCTAAATAGA
>JAHRHZ010000105.1:3102983-3168015 GCA_024137785.1 Ginglymostoma cirratum
CAGCATCAGAGGAGCAGGAAGGCTGACGTTTCGGGCCTAGACCCAAAGGGTCTAGGCTGGAAACGTCAGCGTTCCTGGTCCTCCGATGCTGCTCGGCCTGCTGTGTTCATCCAGCTCTGCACCTTGTTATCTCAGATTCTCCAGCATCTGCAGTTCCTGCTATCTCTAGAAAATAACTTGACAAGTGAAAAAGATTTAATGTTTTTGGGGAATTTTTTGGGTTCGTTAAGATCCCAGATATAATGCAGTGAAGTTCCCTTCATACTGTCCTACTATCTCTGTATAAAGGTACAGTTGCTATATGGCTATTGGACCATAATATCCCTCATTAGCGACAACTGGTGGTGGTTTAACCTGAGGATCACTACACCTCAGATGAGGGGAGAGTTTGAGCAGGAGGGCCCTTTTTGGTGACCTCAGTCAGTGTGGGAATTGAACCCATACTGCTGGCATCACAAACCAGATGTCCAGCCAACATGAGCTAACTGGTCACTATCATAACCTGAAGCATTGCCTTCCATTCCGGACACCATCCATTGTAGATTCTGAGTGAGTTTTGTGCTGTGGGACAACACCAATGGAAGCTGGTCTCGGACTGCTCCATTTAGGTGTAAAGATGTGGAATGCACTTCCTGAAAAGGTGACGGAAACAGATTCAGTAGCAGCTTTCAGAAAACTAAAGGATAAATACTAGGAAATGAAAAAAAAATTCAGATCAGTGAGGAAAGAGCAGGACGTGAACCAAATTGGATAAATTGTTTTCAAAGAGACAGATTGAGCCGGAATGACCTCCTCTGCTGTATGGTTTGATTATTCTTGCAGCCGATAACTATAACATTGAAGGCTGTGGGCCAAGTGTTGGAAATGTAGGGAGTGCTCCCTGGTTCTGACAGTGGGCTTGTGTGTGATGTGGTGCGGTGGAATAACACTGGAGACAGATGTTTCAGAGGCCAAGAAAACTTTGACTTTATTGAACAAACAAGCAAAATTGATATATTTACAAAACAAGAAAGTGAGTATCAAATTTGAAACCCCCCCCCCTCCCAGTTAATTACTACAGTGGGTAAAATAAATACAACAGGTGACTGTTACTATTCTGTAGGGAAGAGAGAGAGTTACCTGGTCTGACCCACTTCCCTTCCTCAGAGGTGTCCTACACCGTTGACCCCAGCCCCCCTTTCCTGTCTATGGCTAGCCCAATTAGGTTGGAGGTCTCAATGACCCTAGGCTCACCCCTGGTGTGAAAACCACGGTTTCGACTGGCTCTGTCCTTAGTTGCTTTCCTTAGTAGCTGGGACTTGAAGGGCCGCATGTACTGATACTAGTCAGCCTGGTGTTGTTTGTCAATGCGGTTGGACACATGGGACCGGCCTGGTGAGTATCCTGGTTTTTCTCCTCCTCCTGGTGGTTTTGTGAGCGGCTTGTTGTTGCAGCTGGTGGAGAATGTTGCTGGTGTTGCCCCAGTTGGTGTGTCATTCCTCCGAGATGCCTTCGGTTGCCTCTGGACATTGAGTGGAGGTTCGTAGTTGGTCTGGCAGTACTGGTTTCACGGTGCTCCACTCACAGTGCAGGATTCTTGCTCTCTTTTCTTGCTTCTATCTCCTTTTCCTTCACTTTTCGCTGCACCTTCCAGTTCACTCACTCTCTCATGCTGGGCTTGGGGTCTCCAGTTATACCCCACTGCAGACTCCCGACCTTATCTCCTGCCAAATCAGTGAGCTAACAAGGCGTAGAGCTGGATGAACACTGCAGGCTAAGCAGCATCAGAGGATCAGCAAGGCTGACGTTTCGGGCCTAGACCCTTCTCCAGCATCTGCAGTTCCTACTAAATCTGTGAGCTGTTGTTCCTCTTTTCAGAGTTGAAAAGGTTTCCTGAGTACTGGAGTGAGTGATAATCATTTTTCGTTTGGAAGGAATGGTTTTGATGGGTTTGGAATGTCTGGCATTTCCTTTGGACTGGTATCCGTTCAGTTTGCATAGAGGTGTGAAGGTTCCAAGGTGAAACAGGTTTTCATGTAACACAATGGCGTGGAATGTTCAGTACCTTTGTGCCTGAGCACTGATTTTGGAATTGAATGGTTTGATACCTGTGTAGGCTCCAAAGGGTCTGGAATTGTTGAGGTTGTTATTTCCTCTAGACTAGCTTGCATTGTTTTAGCTGAGGCAAGCATGGGAAGTTTTCCTAGATAACAAGGTGTAGAGCTGGATGAACACAGCAGGTCAGGCAGCATCAGAGGAGCAGGAAAGCTGACGTTTTAGGCCTAGACCCTTTCTGAAGAAGGGTCTAGGCCCAAAACATCAGCTTTCCTTCTCCTCTGATGCTGCTTGACCTGCTGTGTTCATCCAGCCCCATGCTTATTATCTCGGATTCTCCAGCATCTGCAGTTCCTACTATCTCTAGGAGGTTTTTCTTTTGGTTTCGCTTAGCTAGCCCCTGTCCCAGACGTCTGTCCCTGGTCTTGTATATTCCTCAGTCTATTCCAGCCATCCTTTTCCTGGCTCAGTTATTGCCTGTGGTTCCTGGAGTCCCAGTGACTTTAATCCAATATACTATAATTCCCATAATTTCTCCCTTGAGAGGGTTTTTAAATCCAGGGTATGTCCGACAACTGATGGGAATTTTTGATCCACCTTACAGGAAGTGGGACTGGTGTAGATTTAAGAGTAATTGTTGTTGATGCGGACCTGAGGGGCCTCTTCTATATTGTATGATGCGGTGATGAGAAGAAGATTTTCATCTTTTCATAGAGTCAAAGAGCTGTACAGCATGGAAACAGACCCTTCAGTCCACCTCATCCTTGCTGACCAGATATCCTAAATAAATCTAGTCCCATTTGCCAGCATTTGGCTCATACCTCTCTAAACCCTGCCTATTCATATACCCCTCCCAGATGCCTTTTAAATGCTGTAATTGTACCAGCCCCCACCACTTCCTCTGGCAGCTCATTCCATACACGCACTACACTCTGTGTGAAAAAGTTGCCCTTTAGGCCCCTTTTAAATCTTTCCCCTCTCATTTTAAACCTACGCCCTATAGTTTTGGACCCCCTTACCCTGGGGAAAAGACCTTGGCAATTCACCCTATGCATGTCCCTCGTAATTTTCTAAACCTCTATAAAGTCACCGCTCAGCCTCCGATGCTCCAGGGAAAACAGCCTCAGCTTACTCAGCTTCTCCCTATAGCTCAAACCCTCCAATCCTGGCAACATCCTTGTAAATCTTCTCCTGAACTCTTTCAAGTTTCACAACATCCTCTGTGAGCAGGGAGACCAGATTTGCAAGCAATATTCTAAAAGTGGCCTGACCAAAATTCTGTACAGCCGCAACGTGACCTCCCAACTCCTACACTCAATGCATTAAACAATAAGGGCAAGCATGCTAAACACCTTCTTCACTATCCTGCCTGCCTACCTGAGACTCCACTTTTAAGGAACAGTGAACCTGCACTGAAGTTCTCTTTGTTCAGCAACACTTCCCAAGACCTTAGCATTAAGTGTATGAGTCCTGCTCTGATTTGGCTTTGGAAAATGCAGGTCCTCATATTTATCTAAATTAAACTCTGCCACCCCTAAGCCCATTGGCCCATCTGATCAAGATCCCGTTGTACTCGGAGGAAACCTTCTTCGCGGTCCACTACAACCTCCAATTTTGGTGTCATCTGTAAACTTACTAACATACCTCCTATGTTCACATCCAAATCATTTATATAAATGATAAAAAGCAGTGGACCCAGTACCAATTCTTGTGGCACATCACTGATCACAGGCCTCCAGTCTGAAAAGCAGCCCTCCACCACCTTTGAGCTAGTTCTGTATCCAAATGGCTAGTTCTCCCCTTATTCCATGTGATCTAACCTTGCTAAACAATCTACCATGAGAAACCTTGTCAAATGCCTTACTGAAGTCCATATAGATCCACGCCTGCTGGTCTGCCCACGTCAATCCTCTTCATTACATCTTCAAAAAATTCAAGTTAGTGAGACGTGATTTCCATGCACACAGTCAAGGTTGAGTTTGAACACTATCCAAGCATAAAAGGCCACTGTTCCTACTTCCTAGTGTATCCTCAAAATCCTTTAATATTCTTGTAACTTGTAAAATGCTAGTATGTATTTTAGAAAAGAGATCAATGGCATTATTCCTTTCTTTAAGCAAAAACACAAAACAGTCAGGAGGTACAAATATGTGATTGGAATTTACAATTTTAACAGAAAACCAAGACATCCTTGAGTAAATGTTTCAGATTCAGCAGAGCACATTAGTTTAAATCAGTTGTTGTACAGAAAACAGTCTTAAAGACTCCAGAGACCGGAGTTCATAATTTTGACTAACCCTCAATTGTAGTACAGAGGGAGTGCTGCATTGTTGAATGAAGTAAACTTCAACCTCCTGTCTTAGATATTAGTAAAAGTTGCCTTTGCTTTATTTTGAAGAAGAGTATAGGAATTCTCTTGGTGTCTTGGCCTATATTTATCCTCACCTAACTCCACTAAAACAGAATATCCTCACTTAGTCGAAGAATGACTTTAATGTTGCTGGTTTTGGGAGCTTGCTATGTGTAATGTAGTTGCTGCAATTCTTATGTTACGGTAGTGAATACACTTCAAAAACATTTCGCAAAATGCATTTGCATATTGAGACATCTTGAAGTCAAGAAAGACGCTGTAAAATGTGAATCTTTCTTTAAAATTGCAGCAGTATTTAAAGGAGAGCAAGGGTGTTGTCCTTGCTTATCATTCCCTAGCCATGGCAGCAGCTGGGAAGCTGCAATTCCTCATCTATACCTCTCTAGTCCAAGGAAGGGTTCTTCCCTGGAATCGTTATTCACTGACCCCTGCTGGAAATGTGTGTCAGGAAATGTGGACTCCCTTGTCATGACTGAACAGACCACCATCATTGGTTCTTTATGAGGAGGCGATGGCCTGGTGGTCTTATCGCTGGACTGTTAATCCAGAAACTTAGATAACATTCTGGGGACCCAGGTTCGAATCCTGCCACGGCAGATGGTAGGATTTGAATTCAATAAATGTCTGGAATTAAGAATCTAACAGTGACCGTGAATCCATTGTCAATTGTCAGGGAAAAACCCATCTGGTTCACTAATAAACTTTAGGGAAGGAACCTGCTTCCCTTACCTGGTCTGGCCTACATGTGACTCCAGACCCACAGCAATGTAGCTGACTCTTAACTGCGCTCTGGGCAATTAGGGATGGGTGATAAATATTGCCTAGCCACCTCATGAATGAATTTTAAAAAAAACTCGTGCAATTCTGCATTGGCACAGCACTGTTAGGGCCATTGTGTCTCTCTGCTTGCAACTACAGCACAACCAGCAGGCACAATAGATAATCATGAAATGTAGGTAGTCTGCCAACTGCAGTGCGTTAGGCAGCACATGCAAGCATTTATCTTCAATATATTCATCACCTCTCTACCTCCTCCTGTATCACACCTGAAGAAGGGTGGAAATCTTTCTATGTTGCAAGGAGAATTAACAAAAGATGATATTAAATAAATTGAAACTGAAAACTTTTTTAAAAAATTATTGGCATTGAATTATTCATCTATTTATCAGTCCAGCTTTCCAACTTGACCAATGCCAAAGCCAAATAGTTGCGTACACAATTAGAGCATGTATTGCACTAGGAAGCAGATTTTTTTGAGATGTTTCTGAGCAATCCGAAAAGGTGTGCTCATAGTTGCAAGCTTTCTTTTTCTTTAAATTATTGATCAGTCTGTTTCTGTCCCAGGAACCGGCTTGCAGGTTGAAAGGTGACAGTGTTATCAATGTTGGGGGGAAGCAGTGTCCTAGTAATATTATCACTGGACTATTAATCCAGAGACCTAGATAATGTTCTGGGGACCACGTTCAAATCCCACCTTGGCAGATTTCATAAGACCATCTAATAATGACCATGAAACCATTGTTGAATATCGTTAAAACCTATCTACATCACTGATGTCCTTCAGGGAAGGAAACTGCCATCCTTACCTGGTTTACATGCGACTCCAGCCCCACAGCCAATATGATTGACTCTTAACTGCCCTCTGGGCAATTAGGGATGGGCAATAAATATTGCCTAGCCAGCAACACCCTCATCCTGTAAATGAATAAAAAAAGAGGGGAAGTCTATGCAATTCATTATCAATATTAACAACTTCTAGAAAGGAGAGTGTTTGAACAAATTAGATGTTTTCTTTGCCCTGAATTTCTGTACATTGTGCCTACAGCAAAACTCAGGAGAAACTGTATTATGTTTTAGGATTCCAAAGTTTTTCCTGCAGATAGGTTCCTTTTTCTTTCTTGCTAATAACAAACAATTTTTTTGTTCGAAAGGGAAAAGAAAGAATCAGCACAAGTTAACAGTCTGTAAACCTCTAACTCTTTTGCTGCTGTGCCCTGTTGGCCCTGCTTGATGCCCACTTGGAATAAGCAGCTATAAAGTCGAACTCCTTGATAGGAGGACCATGGATGGAGATCTTGATCAGGTTCTCCAGTGACTTGATGGTCAGTGAGTTCCCAAGTTTGGTCCTCAACATGTGTTGTCTACAGAATGTCCCCACAAGATCTGCGGTTGAAATAGGCAAAACCAAGTACCGTTCTGCCAGTGAACTGACAACAGGAAACATCAGTTTCTGCTTCAGTGCAAGTTCACACACATCCTTGGAGCTAGTGAGTATGTGAACACCAGGCTGAGACTCTACAAAGTTCATGAAGCTGACAAGCTCCTGTTTGCAGCTCATTTCAAACTCATCTTTGTCACTCTCATCGGAAAGCGAAGACAGGTAATCGGTCACAGTTTGGATGTGCCTATTCTTTGAGTCAGAGGCATGTGCAGGATCGAATATGGCAGTCATTGCTGTCATGGTGGCTGCATCCTTGGATTCTGAGAACCTGGCCTTAAGGTCATGCGTGAGATTTTCAAGGAAAGTTCTGCAGGTACTTTCAGCCTCTGACCTCTGCTGGCAGCCTGCTTTTATCCGGTGATTCTGAAATATAAATGATCTTTCAGAGAGGCCATCATCCCACATGTTGGCCGGCAGTGCAGCCAAAAGGTTCTTAAGCATCTCGCCAGTGCTTTCAGCACTCAACTTATTAATCGTGGTGACCGTTGATTTCAACAGGGGGTGCACAATTGAAAAATCAACGTTGGAGGTCTGGTAACTCTTACACAGAATGTACAACTGATGGAGAATGTCAGCCAAAAAATGACTACAGTGCAAGAATTTGTAGGTACACATGGTCTTTGCTAGCCCGACACCTCTGGCTGACTGACTGTTCTGGAGCACTGAGACAAGTTTGCCAAAGTTGCGTATTACAGCTTCAACTGATGCTCTGACTATAAGCCACCTGGATGGCAAGATATCCTTGAAAGGGCTGCTCTGTTTGTATGCGTCTGTCAGTACTTTTTGCACGGCCTCAAGCCCGTCCCTGGGCAACCCGACACAGTGTTTATAAACAGAGTTGAGAGTTTGTTGGTACTTCACTAGGTAAGGGACAGTGTCTGCAGCAGACACAATGCTGAGAGCTAATCGATGAGAAATACAGTGGATGGCTAAGAGACCAGGAACCTGTGCCTTTAACTGAGTGACCACACTGTTCTTGCATTCATCTGTCAAAGCAGTGCCATCAATTGCAAATCCACACATCTGTTTCATGTCTAGATCTTTTTCTTTCAGCACGTTGACTAATTCCGCTGTGATCTTTTCGGCTGTGACCTCTTCCTGTAGTTTTTTGACCGCCAGGAAGTAAGTTTTTGGCTCATACCCTCCCGCAACATGTTCAATGATTTGGAGGTACATAAACAGGCACGGCTCCGTGAAACAGTCTTCAGACTCGTCAATTAGGATACTGAAACAGTTACTGGACCGTGCCTTCTTCAGGATTCCTTCATCCGTCACTTCAGCAATGGCCTGCTGGAATTCCTCAATTGGATCATCGTAGGAGTCGAGCTTGTCCGAGTGAAGTCCTCCCAGGTCCGTGAGACCTTGAAGTATGCACAGCTCATTCAGAGCTTCTGTTGAGGAATTGGGGATCATCTCCTTGGCTGCAAAATAAACATTGCGAAGAATGCATATTGCAGCTAGCTCGGCCTTTTTAAAGCATTCTTCTTGAACCTTGACTTCAGCTGTGTTCTTTTTGGTAGAGTGCAAGCCTCCTGTGCAGCTGTTCACACCTGAAGTGTTGAGAAACAGAATGGAAAATACAGTTAAACATTCCTTAAGACTCTGCCTCATGATGGGATAAGGGTTTCAGTGTGCTGGGAACTTTTTCTAGCTATTCCCTATGTTTGATCCTAGACATTCAAACGCAGTTATTTATTACTTGAGACGTATCAACACTGATGGCAATGCTTTCATTTTAAACAGATAGTTATGAACATGCATATAAAAATGACAGAAAGGAAAAGACCTGTTTCATACAGTTGTGATGCCCAATGCAGACACTCCCCACACCAAAATGTAATCCTCTGAAGATGGTAAAGCCCAGGCCCATTTGGGAAAAACAATCTGGAAAATTCCTCTCTGACCTCCCCTGTCACCCTCCACCACAAGCATGATCGAGGCTGAGTCCAGTTTCTGATGTTAACAGGTGTGTAATTCTTGTACCGGATGATCTCTGCCAAACCAAAAGTAGGATGAGCTCTCAATTGAAGGAATTCAGTGTTCAGCATTCATTATAAGTTCCTACTGTAACAAACCATTAGTTTCAACTATGCAAGGTTGTGTCTCTAAGGCTGGGTAGCAGGCTCCCTTACTGTTCCCTCAAGCATTTAAATAGCAATTTTTGGGAAATTGTGGCCACAGTATTGGCACACATCTGAATATGCTCACTTCTGGCAGAAGTTGTTGGCTTTTGAATAGGAGTTGCCATATCTGTGTCAGCCCACAGGGGCTGAGCTCAGTTGTATCTCCACGGCTGCTCGTGACTGAGATCCGTTAAAGCAGCATGAAGCATAAAAGACACCTGGCACCTTCTGAACTTGAAGTAGTAGTACCAGGACTTGGCTAATTTAAAGGAGTTTGTATTTAAACTTCAGCGAGTGCAAAGATCATCATTAAGTCCACTGTCTCACCCCAATACTTTTACTTGATCTGTTGTCTAGCTGAGAACCACAGGAACAGGAGGAAGCCATTCAGTCTAATGCTCTCATTCTTGAAATTTTAAATTGACTCTCAAAAGCCACAGACTCTCTGGAGAGAATCCCAGAATTCCTGGCTCTTTTTGTGTGACAATGTAGCTGCTGATGTCACCCATGAACGACCTGATTTTCATTTTAAGATTATGCCACTTTGTTTTCGATCTCCCCCACAAGAGGAATTATTTATTTGTATCCAACGCCCCTCAACATTCTAAACTCAAGCAAATACGATTCAAGTTTACGGAACTGTCCTCGTTACTCTTGTAAGTCCCAGTATTGTTCTGGTGAATCTGGCCTATGCTGTCTCTGAAGCCAGCAAGTCCTTTCTGAGAGGCAATGCTCAAAACTGAACCCAATACTGTGGAGAGGGTCTGCTCAAGCTTCTGTACAATTGCTGCACGACGCCTTCACATTTCACTCCAGCCCCACTGAGATAAAGACTAATACTCTTTAGCCTTTTGGGTTATGTTAATGAGTTAGCTCAGCACAGATCAGCCCTATCGCCCTCGACTGTGTCTCCTGCATTTCCTGCAACTCATCCCTCACACCCCCTCCCTGCAATAAAAACCAAAACAGAATCCCCCTTGTCCTCCTGTACCACCCCACCAACCTCCGGATCCAACGCGTCATCCTCCGACACTTCCGCCATCTGCAGTCCGAACCCACCACCAAAGACATTTTTCCCTCCCCACCCTTATCTGCTTTCCGGAGGGACCACTCTCTCCGTGGCTCCCTTGTCCGCTCCACACTCCCCTCCAGCCCCACCACACCCGGCACTTTTCCCTGCAACCGCAGGAAGTGCTACACCTGCCCCTACACCTCACCCCCATCCCAGGCCCCAATAAGACTTTCCACATCAAGCAGATGTTCACCTGCACATCTGCTAATGTGGTATACTGCATCTGCTGTTCCCGTTGTGGCCTCCTCTACATTGGGGAAACCAAGCAGAGGCTTGGGGACCACTTTGCAGAACACCTACACTCGGTTCGCACTAAACAATTGCACCTCCCAGTCGCGAACCATTTCAACTCCCCCTCCCATTCCCCAGACGACATGTCCATCCTGGGCCTCCTGCAGTGCCACAACGATGCCACCCGAAGGTTGCAGGAACAGCAACTCATATTCCGCTTGGGAACCTTGCAGCCCAATGGTATCAATGTGGACTTCACAAGCTTCAAAATCTCCCATCCCCCTACCACATCCCAAAACCAGCCCAGCTCATCCCCACCTCCCTAACCTGTCCTTCCTCCCACCTATCCCTTCCTCCCACCTCAAGCCCCACCCCCATCTCCTATCTACTAACCTCATCCCACCCCTTGACCTGTCCGTCCTCCCTGGACTGACCTATCTCCTCCCTACCCCCCCACCTACACTCACCTTTACTGGCTCCATCCCCGCCTCCTTGACTTGTCTGCCTCCTCCCCACCTATGTTCTCCTCTATCCATCTTCTTTCCGCCTCCCCCGCTCTTCCTATTTATTTCAGAACCGCCTTCCCCGCCCCCATTTCTGAAGAAGAGTCTAGGCCTGAAATGTCAGCCTTCCTGCTCCTCTGCTGCTGCTTGGCCTGCTGTGTTCATCCAGCCCCACACCTTGTTATTCTCAGAAGTTGAGCTTTTTCTTTTCTATTGTACTCTGAATTTAGGTGATTCTGGTGAGGCCACATTTACTACCCATTAAAAATCAATCATGCAGTTTGGACTAGAATCAGGTGAAAGCCAGACTAGGTACAGGTTGCAGGTTATTTCCCTGAAGGACATTTGTGAACCAGTTGGACCTGGCAGTTTTTTTGGTGTAAGCCCATTAATGGCCAAATTGGGGCTGCTTTGTCCTGATCCACATGTGCAGTAGATACACAATAAAAGGCAGATTTTGCAGTCGGTACTGGACTTGTAATGGTTGCTTGATTCTCTGCAAAAAACTTTGACCCTTGCGTTAAAACAGCACAGCAACAACTTGTATTTATATGATGCCATCTAAATTGAAATATCATAAATTTTACAGTGTTGTTGGAAAGAATGACAATGAGCCACATACAGAGGTATCAAGCAGGTGAGCAAAAGCTTGGACAAAGTGAAAAGTTTTAAGCAGCAACTTAAAGGAGTGGAGACATTTACAGGGGTAACTACAGAAGCATAGGGCACAATCGAACATTGCAACGTGAACAAGCTGTTCTGAGGAAGAGTCGTTGGACTGAAACATTAACTCCATTTCTGTCTCCACAGGTGTTGCCAGACTTGCTGAGTTTCTCTAGCATCTGCTGTATTTTGTTTTTGCTGAAAATCGGCTATGCGCAAGGGGCCAGAACTGGAGAATGCAGAAACCTCAGGAGGTTGTAGGGCTGAGAAAGTTATAGAGAAAGGACGGGAAAGGCCATGGAAGGATTTGAATATAAAGATGAGAATTTTAACGTTGAGTTTTTCCTAGATCAGAAGTCAGAGTAGGTCAACAAGCACAGTAGGTGATAGCTGAATGGGACTGATTTGTTATGGGTGTGTACTGGACTAATGCTGGCTGGAAATTCTGTCTCTCGTTGGGGGAGTGTCTTGTACTTCAGTAAAACTCATAAATGTACCTTTGCAAAACTGACTTCTCTTCTTGGACATGACATCATCTCTGGTTTCCCTTTCGTATTGATTGCAAGAAAGTTCTGCTACTGGATTAAAAGGGTGTGACCCTTGGGGCTCACTGTATGAGCTTCGTGAGGGGAGCTGAGCCCCAAACTGTTGAAGCACTTGCACCAGCGTCTGCTTTCCTGAGAGAAAGAAAAAAACAGAAGAAATGGGTTTTAGTTTTTACCTCTCTTCACCGCCAGCTGAGTCGTGCCAGTTAACATTGAGGCTTTGTTCTTTGGGTGTAGGCTACGGCTACAGTCTGACCAACAGAACCAGTACACTGTTTGCTTGTACACTGTGTTAGCTATGGCCGAGGGGTAGCACCTCTAACCCTAACCCTAACCCATCTCTGAGCCAGAAGCCCACTCCAGAGACTTAGCACAGAAATGATAGAATACACCAAAATCCTACAGTGGGAGCAGGCCATCTGAGTCCACGCCAAACCTTCAAAGAGCATCCCACCCAGATCCACCCTATCCCTGTAACCCTGCATTTCCCAAGGCTAATCCACCTAACCTACTCATTCCCAGACAATATGGGCACTTTAGCATGGCCAATCCATCTAACCTGCACATGTTTGGACTGTGGAAAGAAACCAGAGCACCCGGAGGGAAGCTACGCAGACAGAGGGAGAACATGCAAACTCCACACGGACAGTCACCTGAGGGTGGGTCACCTGAACCCGGGTCCCTAGTGCTGAGAGGCAGCAGTGCTAACCACTGAGCCACCGTGTTGATAGCTAACTGCTGTCTGTGGTGAATGTGAGAGACTCCACAGCACTAGTTTGAAGACGTACAAGGGTGCCCTCCTCATTGTTCTGGCCAATATTTATCCAAACAACCTTACTAAAAAAGAGGTTTTCCCATCAGTTTTGACTTCATGTTTGAGCTTATTGTGCACAAACTGACTTCTTCTTTCAAAACAATGATTGCGTTTATTAGAAAAATACTTTATTCACTATAAAATATGCAAGTTTGTTGTGAATGTCAAAAGTAATAAACCTTCCAGTGCGGTTGGAAATTATCCTTGAAATCCTTGTGCCAAGTTTTAACAGCAGGACTGTCCTGGAGAGGAAAGATAGCTCAAGCTTCCTCTTTCCAATTACCAGCCACTTTCTTTAACCCCTCTCCTCTTTCCCGTTACATCTAACAATGGTATTGCACCCAATCCTGCAACAGAACATCAATCCAGATAATTTGCTCAAATGTTGGAGGTTTCTAACGCTGAGTCAATACTACCAACTGAATCAAACTGTTCAGTTTGTTGTATTCCCTAAACCACAGAAAATAAAATATGGCACTCCAAGATCTCAGTCACTTAGATATGGCTTTAGAAAGAAAAAGACATGAATTTACATTCTATCTTGCACAACCTCTGCAGTGCACCGGGCTGTCAGCTTAAGTGTCCAGAGTGGCTTGAACGCTTAACCTTGATTCAGAAACAAAAGTGCTATTGAGCACTGACCCACAGTTGAAGCAGAAGAGAAGGATTTAATAATTGGGACTGTACAGTGACTGTACCTTTGTAAGAAGGAATGCTTTGGCTCTGATGCTGTTTGGACAGGGACTCTTCCTCTTGCAATAACCGTTCATGCTTGCTGCGCCCAGCAATTGTGCGATAAATTGGAGTCTTGGTCCTCATTATCTCATCTGACGCAGTGTCTGAGGAGCATGGTTTGGGTCTGCGATCTTCCAAATCTCCCAGCCCTGTCAGGTAGAACATAATTGCTTTTGTGTTGTAGATGTCTCCAGGCAGGTGAATCACTGCATATTTTATCTGCATTTTCCCTCAATATTGGTGACCAGCAGTGAATATTAAGAGTGATGGGAATTTTACCTTTCTAGTATGCTTCTCTTTCCACGCCTCTCCAGTCTCTTTCTGAGGTACAGTTTCTCAGTGCCACTTTTCTACCCTTTTAAAATTTGTTTGAAGGATGTAGGTGTCTTTGGCTGGGCTTGGATTTATTGCCTATGCTTAATTGCCCTTGAGTGGGTGGTTGTGTGCTGTTTTCTTGAACTGGTGCTGCCCATTTGTTGTTACGGAGGAAGTTCCAGGCCTCCAAGTCTCCACCTCACTCGTGAGCAAGGCAGTGAACTGGTGATCTAATCCTTATCTCAAGATATCTGGGTACCCACAGGTTTTGATAGTGGTTGTTGAAAGCACAAATAGGAATTGGGGCTCATTTCTGCTTTCCATAGCCCTATTATGTGAAACTTGTGTGTGGGGATCCTTCTTATATGTCTTTTATCTATTTTTCCCTCCGTTCAGCTGTGTAAGCTTTGGTTTTGAGATAGGATACTAGATTCTGAGTCAGAAGCATTTTGAACATCAATCCAGAGACTTGAGCACGTAATCAAAGCCAACTCTCCAGTGAAGCAAGACGGGAGTATTACACTTTGAAGGTGCCCTTTGAATGAGGCTTTAAACTGAGGCATTGTCTGCCTGCTCAGGTAGGGGTACAAGATGGCATGACAAACATAATTAAATGTTATTACCTGGGGGTAGACTCATGGTATTATCACTGGATTGTTAATGCAAAGACCCAGATAATTGCTCTGGGGACCCATGTTCGAAGGCTACCATGACAGATGGTGGAATTTGAATTCAATTAAAAAAAAATCTGGAGTTTAAACTTAATGATGACTGTGAATCCAATGCCAATTGTTTGGGAAAAAGCCCATCTGGTTCACTGATGTTCTTTGGGGAAGGAAACTGCCCTCATCTCATGAATGAATTTTTAAAAAAGTTCCTTTTTTCAGTTACCAGCTATCTCCTTAAATTCTCTAGTGGATCCTCACAAATTTCAAAAGCTTTGTTGTCATGATGGGACCAAAGCGGTCAGTTGTCTGTGCTGCCTTTCCTCTTTTTTTTAACCTCAGGCCAAATCTTTCCCTAACTATGAATCCCTATTTGACCTTAATTTCATCACCCCTGCCCTCTGCAATTTCACCTAATCAGCAAGACTAGCATCTGGCCTCTTCATCCCGTTCCCAATGAATCCCTGGATCTACAAGCTAGCTGGCATTGTAAATGATTGTACATATGACAGGGAGAGGCAATCATTACTGCTTTCCTCAAGAGCCTACCTTAGAAACATACATACAGGCACAAACATGCAAAATAGGAGCTGAAGTAAACCATTTGGCCTTTCAAGCCTGCTTCACTATTCAATAAGATCATGGTTGATCTGTTTGTGTTTCAGATTCCACATTCTCAACCACCCTTGATAACCCCTGGCTCCCCTGCCTAACAAAAACTTATCCATCGCTGTCTTAAAAATATTTAATGACCCTGTCTCCACCACCTTCTGAGGCAAAGAGTTCCAAAGTCTCCAACCTTCAGGATCCCAGTTGTGAGGTCTGTCTCTGCAATTATTTGTATGAATCCTTCAAGCCAGACCCTCCTCAATGGCCTTGCCCAAAATCATAAAAAGGTCAGTTTTTGTAATTATGATAATAGTGCTAGTGTCGAGGATTGTTTCTGTGATTTTTGTTTTGACTTCCCAGGTAAACTATGACATTGACTCCTAAGGGGTCGCTAGAAGTCACTGTTTTTGCATTAGTTTGAACAAACCAAATAACTTGTGTTCATAAGATGCTGTACTTGTTAATGAGAGATGGTCAGTGAGCAGAAACGATGCTATATTCCATTTGATAGTAAGAGTTGGGCTGCTGTGAATACAGTGAGAAAAGATCAAAGTCTAAAAGGTCTCACCTCTAAAGAAGGAGTAACTGTGACTGGGCTTTTGAGGGCTGTCTTCTTGCTTGACTCGTTTTACAATATGATGGGAGCTTGTAACCCGATGAATCTCAGGCTGTGTCAAAGTGCCATCATCAGATGAGGTGTCTGATGAGTCTGAAGTGAACTGTTGATCTGAAGGAACTTTTGATAGAAACAAAAATAGGGAGACTGCTATAATTTTTGGAAAGCTTATAGATAGATTTAGAAAGATAGATAGTGCTTTAATCACTGAAAGACTTGTCCCAGTTCAGAGCCGTAAGCACAAAATCTAGGTCCACCCTCCCAGTGCAGCATCAGGGGAAGCACTAACTATACTGTCGGAGGTGCCATCTTTTCAGGACTAGCCCTTTCTGCCATCTCATGATACCATGCCACTACTTCAAAGAAGAACGGTCGAATCCGTACTGTCTGGTTTTCTGGTTGATATTTGTCCTTCACGCTGTACAGTAAAACTATATAAATTATTTGATCAGCATCTTTGTTTGTGGGTGATTGCAGTGCACAAATTTTTTGTTGCTTTTCCTACTTTACAATGGTGACTACACTTTGAATGGAGTTAATTAGTTGTGAAACACATGGGGACGTCCTGAGGTTGTGAAAAATGCTATATAAGTGCAGGTCTTTCTTTTTAGCAAGGTAGGACATGAGCTCCAAGTTTAGTTTACAAACTCCCAAATAATTTTCTCTTCTCCTGCTGGGTCCTTGCAGTAATGAAGATCAATTTGCCATGTTTACAAGCTGCTCCAGTGTTATTGGCCTGATAGTTGAGATCCTCCATTATGTGTCTTGGACATCTAGAGAAACCGAAGAGAGTTCACTCCAGTCTTTTCTTCACTTGTGCTGCAAGCACGGTTCCATGTGTTTTTGCAGCTCTGATTATAAACAAGCTATTCAGCTGGGTGAGCATCAAAATCCAGGAAGATTTATCCTTGTCAGGGGTTTGGGGTGAGGCACTTAACAGTAGAAGTGACTGTGATGAGAAGAACAAACAAAGTCTGCTAGTCCCGTTTCTTGCAACATGGCAGTACTGAAGCTTATTTGAGTCCAGCTGACTAGCTAACGTGATAGAGAGGCTTACAAAGCTTAGTCACATTACAAATTGTTGACTTAATGAACTATCCAGGATGACCTTCAAACATTTTTGACCAGCTTTTTTTCGGAATCCTGAATCATGTAGAGGTGTAGATTCCACCGTCATCCACAGATACCAGTGCCAATTGCCTCTCTCTCCCTCTGTCTGTCTGTCTCTTTCCTGCTCTCTCTCTCTCTCTTCCGACTCCTTGGGAGAGTAGCCCCAGTTTGATATTTCCCCATCCCACCTCTTTCTGTTATCCTAGGACAGTGAAGCCAATCTCAGAACAAAGGGTCACAGAAGAACGATAATTCTTTTATATTTCTCACCCAAGAAACCTGTGGATGCTTAATCACTGAATATATTCAAGGCAGGTTGAGAGAATTTTAGATACATAGGCATTTTGAATATGGGGCTAGGACAGCAAGGTGAAAGTTTGGGCAGAATTTCAGTTATGATCTTATTAAATGTAACTCCTCCTCTGTAAATACAAACCCTTTATTCAAGAAGAGAAGGCGGCAGAAAATCAGAAGCTTTCGGCCACTTAGCTTGATGTCTGTCACGAGGAAAGTATTAAAATCGATCATTAAGGATGTTATAACTGGGCACTTGGAAAAACTCAAAGTAATTGGGAAGAGTCACCATAGTTTCGTGAAAGGGAAATTTAGTGCTTAACCAATTTATTGGAATTTTTTTGAAAGTGTAGTATGTGCTATGAGTAAAGGGAGCCCATCAATGAATATATTTGAATTTCTCAAAGACATTTGACAACAATCCACATAAAGATTATTGGGCAGAAAACAGAAACTATGCATAAATGGGTCTTTTTCAGATTGGCATGATGTGACAAGTGGGTTCATGCGGTCTGTGCTGAGTCCTCAACCTTTTACAATTTATATCAATGTCTTAGATGAGGCGAGCAAAGCTACGGCAAATAAATTTGGAGATGACACAAGGATTAGTAGGAAAGTATGCCAACGTACAACAGTGCAGACGAACTTGGACAGGTTAAGTGAGTGGTTAGCTCAGTTGGCCGGGTTGCTGGTTTGTGATGTGGAGGGACACCAACAGTGTGGGTTCAGTTCCTGCATTGACTGAAGTTACCATTGAATTTTTTTATTACAGAAGTAGATAGATTCTTGTTGGACAAGGAAATCAAATGATACTAGGAATAGATGGGAATATAGAATTCTGAATACTAGATCAGCCATGAACCAATTGAATGGCAGAGCAGTTTTGAAGGACTGAATGGCCTATTTCTACTTCTAATTTGTATCAAAATCTTTTGTAAATAACATAACATGCTGAAAGGGTCAAATGGTCGACTCCTGTTCCCCTTTTTTCTGTCCTTCTGACTCAGTATTGTTCCTGCTTTCTCTCTAACTTGTAAGTCATCAAAGTAGTCATTTTCTGTGAACATATACCCTTGATCTCGGGTATAAGTTCGTTAAAGAAGAAAATAACTCTGACCTGCCTCTGGAAAGTTCACTCTGAAGTGGGAAGAGCTAGAGTTCCACCCCAACAAGGTTATCTGATATTTTCCTAGCACTGATCCTCAACTTCAAAGTGGCCTATAAAGGGTTGGGAATTTGCTGGGCAAAATATCTTGCTTTCCTTTGTGCCTGTGTATCCACAAGTCGCCATGGTGTAGTTATGCTTCATCCTGATCCAAGTTCTGCAACTCCTTGGGCTAGTGGAGTATTAACATTTGATATCACTTCTGCTATGTACTTTAGACAAAGGCCAGAGGGTTCTTGTGCAGTGATAGCGACTCTACCTCTGAGTCAGGAGGCTTGGGCTCATGTTCCACCTGTCCCAGCGGTGCGTAATAACATCTCTGAACAGGTAGATTAGAAAATATCTAGACAAAGGCCAGAATCTTGCCTGTCAGTGATTTACTTGTCATGTGGGAAATTATTACCTTTGTAAAATTGATAGCTGTGGCTGAGGGAATCTTCCTCTTGTTTAATATTGTCTCCCTTGTTGTGGTTGCCTGTTGCTGGAATTTTGTTTGATGTTCCAGGCATCTCTCGTTGACTTCTCAGATCTAACGGAGCTAGGAAGATCCAGTAAAATGAATAGATAAGATCAATTGCATGTAGCAATGTTGCAACAAAAACTTGCATTTATATGGCACTGTTAAGGTTGTTAAATGCCCCAAAGTTCTTAACAGAAGCATTATCAAATGTGTTTTGACACTGAGCTATGTAAGGAGAGGTTAGATGACTACTAGAAGAGGCGCATTTGAGTTTGTTGAAGGGAGAGACAGTTAGAGATTTAAAAAGGGAATTCCAGAGTTTAGAGCCTAGGCAGCTGAAGGTATGGCAGAGTGCTCAGGATCAGAGATCTTTGTTTATTAGCTCCCTCCTTATCTTCTACTTTCTTGCTTTCTTATCTTCCTATTCTTTTCCCCTTTCTTCTGTTGCATTATTCTAGCCTCTTTCCCTACACTCCAGACCCTTCCCTTCTTAGTTCACTTATACCCTTCCCATCTTTTGTCCTCCTCGTCTCCCTTTCTGTCTCTTGCTTTTCTTCTATCCCTTTTCCATTTTTCTCTTCTTTCCTCTTTTCCCTTGATTCCTTCCTTGTTCTTTTCCCTCCCTTTCAAGCACTTCTGTTTCCATTCTTTTCTATTTTGATTTCTCCCACAGGCAAATGTTTTTTTAACAAAACTCTTATACATGAAAAGTTTTATATCAAATATCGCTTAATCACTCACTCTTCATTGAACCAGAGGAGAGATTAAGCACAGATCTGTCCTGTGCTATATAGCTAATTGTACACTAATGCTTTTACCCAATCTTTCCAATTGCCTTTCAACCTGCCCTTGCTGAAGATATTGATTCATACTGGATATTCTTTAAATGCCAACTAGAAGTGAGAGTGGATAGGCTATTCAACAGCAGGAACATCACAGGTCATAGGTGAGCTGAATCACATTTTCCCCAGTTCTGAGGAAGGCTCACCAGACCCGAAATGTTAATTCTGATTTCCTGTTCACAGATGCTGCCAGACCTGCTGAGCTTTTCCAGCATCTTCCGTTTTTGTTCCTGATTCTTTTGGTTTTTATCACGACTGTCCCTGATGGTCACACACATCCAGTCAACAGTGATTGTGAAATGGCAATGGAGAACAAGGCCCTGGTTGACTTTCTTCTCCTTAACGCAGACCACTGAAGGTAGTTACAACACTACTATAGCCGGAATAATAAAACAAAGAACTGCAGATGCTGGAAATCTGGAACAAAAACGGCAAGCAGTGAAGAAACTCAACATGTTTGGGCCGTATCTGTAAACAGAGAAATAAAATTAATGTTTTGAGTCAAGTGACCCTTCATCAGATCTAAAAAGAAAGCTGTTGGGAAAGTGTGGTATTTATGTTGATGGCAGGGGCTGAAGTTGGGGTGGGCATGAATAGAATAGATGGAGACAGTGCCAAGAAATAGAAAATAAAAAGGGGAGGCAAACAAAGGGATGCTGTGAGGGGATAAATGCTGGGTAGAGTGCTAATAAGAAGTGTAAATGGTTGAAAATGGTTGGCTATGCTGGGAATAACTCATGCAAAACAGGACCTAGAGGTGTGGTGGTGGGTAACAAACTTGGAGGAAGATGTTTACATTCTGAAATTGTTAAACTCAATGTTGAGCCCTGAAGGTTATCAGTTATTGGCGGAAAATGTTCCACCAGCTTATGTTCAGCTTCACTGGAGCACTGCAGCAGGTCTGGGACAGAAATGTTGGCATGGGAGCAGTGTGTTGAAGTGGCAGTCAACTTGAAGCTCAGGGTCATTTTTACAGACAGAGTGTAGGTATTCCACAAAGTTCCTCAGTTGAGGAAAAAAGCGGACAATTTTGAGGCCCATTTGCAGAAGGTGGCAGTGTCAGATGCGATGGAGAGGGAGAAACTGGGAGAATGGAATGGAGACCTTATAGGATGCAGGATGCGAGGATGTATAGTCAAAGGGACAATCAAAGGGACAATTATGGGTTTGTAATGCATATTGGTGGCCAGGCTGTCCCCGGAAATGGAAAGAGATGTCAAGGATGGGAAGGGAGGAGTCACAGGTGGATCGGAAGAAAATAAAAGCAGGATGGAAATTGGAAGCAAACTGGATAAAGTTTTTCAGTTCCAGAGAGAGGGAAGCAGCAGCAATGTCATCGATATCCTTGAGAAAGAATTATGGGAAGAGATCTGAGCAGCATTGGAACAAGGAATGTTCCAAGTATCCCACCAAGTGACGGGCCTAACCAGGGCCTATGTGGGTACCCATGGCCACACCTTTGACCTGAAGAAAGTGAGAGCAGTTACAGGAGAAGTTGTTTGAAGTGAGGGCAAGCTTGGCCGGGGAGGAAAGTGGTGGTGGAGGATGGGATCAGTTCAGGGATTCTCATGTGGAAGAAGTGGAGACCCCTAAAACGGGGCGGGGGGTGATGGAGGATGGACACGTAGATGGACTGCACATCCGAGGTGAAGAGGAGGTGGCTGGTGTCAGCCAACTAGAAAGTATGAAACCGATGTAAGTGTCAGAAGAATTGCAGATGCAAATGGGAAAGGACTGGACAAAGGAAGAAAAAATTGAATCAAGGTAGGAGGAAATAAGTTCCATGGGGCAGGAATATAGCTAATGATTGATTAATATTGTGTAGGCCAGGGGTTGAATACAAAACTGTTCTGTGTGGTTCATCCACTATCTGCTTTAACTGCCCATTTAAATGGGGCGGGGGGTGGGGGGTGAAGGGAGATGTGGGTGAAAAATTGTTGCATTATTTCTTGATTAAATTTGCAGTGATAACACCGCAATCATTAATCATTTATTGCAGATGTTATGTTGCATCAACACAAAGGACACTGGTAGTATTTGCTGGCACAGAAACGGACTTAGAGCTGAATCAATTTCCCACCCCCCCACCCAATACAATTGAAACTACATTCGCAAACACTTGCCGATTTCAGCAAATGATTACAAGCCACCTAATCTAATCCGAGAATTCGATGACTGTTATAAACTGGTCTTGATTTGCTCCACTGTTTCAAGGTGTCATTTGACACCCCCAGCCCCGATTAGATTAATGCCTTGTAAACACTCCTGGGTGCCTATTTTTCTCCATTTTGTGTACTGATCATACAGCCTAGCTGGGAAATTTATCTCTTTGTGTCTTGCACAATGTATGGTGATAGAGTGGCTGAGTAAGAGACACTGTGTCATTGACATTCTGTAAAATATGTTCACTGCACTTACAGGGGATAGAACAAGTGCCGCCAATGAGGTGCAGTTTATTATTGGAATTAGAAGTGAATTAGACTTGTTTACTGTCTGTTGGTATTCTTCAACCTTGCCTTTTTCTGCAAAAAATCAAGTAAATCACAAAATAGTGAAGACAATGTAGCGAGTTTCAATTTACTGTTGCTGAATGTGGATATTGGTAAGTGCTTTGCCATTTTGCTTGTTGTTGGTTTATGTTTGGAGTCAGTGTGGAACCACAACTAAAGATTAACTATTCAATCATGGTTTAAGTTGACTGCTGCATGTGCACTCCCTCCCCACTTCTGTCACACATAAATTCTCACTTTCACACCTTCTTTCTCATTCTCATTCTTACACACATGCTTTCATACACTTTACTCATTTTCATTTACTCAGAGCATACTCATTCTCTCACTGTGACATGGAAACCCTTTCCACCACAGCTGTTTACTGTCTCTTCTGAAGATGATATCTGTTGTTGGATACAGGCAGCTCACATGCAACATTTCCTACATGAGTGTCAATGGACATTTTAAAAAATTGACCTCCTGGATGATGTGCTCCAGAATTCGGAACCACCTCTGGTCGCCAGAAGGGAAGATTAATAATAAAAAGAAATTGTTCACAAAATCTTACAGACGCAATCTGTGGAGATTATTTTGTCAGGTGTGAGGCTGTAGGTGAATACAGACTTTCTAAAACGCTTGAACATTGCCTTCTGGTTTTGAGCTGCAACTAGTTTTGAATACCTTCAGATTTGAATTAGAGACATGGCTACATGCTGGGATTGATTGTGAGGTAAGTATTCCAGGCAAAAGATCTTTAGAAAGGTCAGGGAAACTGAAAAATGATGTGGAGCGACAGTGTCAAGAAGTGACACCTTTACAACAGTGGAAAGAATGGTTTGCAGGATAGATGACCAGACAATGGGTACTACAGTAACTGTCTACAGATCTCCTTACACTACTGATGTCGTGAAGCTTAGGGAAGTATGTAGCAAAAACCATGTGGTTTCATAGTGAGGTTTCAATTTTCACATAAACTGGGAGAAATAGAATAACAGGTATAGTAAATATGAATTCTAGAATGTATTCCAGACAGTTTTTTTGTACAGTGATGTGTATCAAATATACTGATCTCCTCTGCAACTCAAATGTAACACTCCCATCATCAGCTCACCCAGCACAACCCAGGATTGAATCTAGGACTGCTGGACTGTATGGTGCACTCATTCACTGCATGACCTTGTTGAGCCAAGCCAGAAGCTCTGTACATGAGCCATTCAATTGATTCACATTTATGAGATAACTCTTGGAGCACTGAGCACAGATCTGGTCTCAGGGTATATAAAGGATATAGATGTATTGGAGAAGGTGCAGAAAAGATTTATGAGGATAATAGCAGATCTGAAAGCTTATAACTATTAGGAAAAATTGAACAGGCTTGGGCTCTTTCCTCGAGGAAAGTGAAGGTTGAGGGGTTACCTGAGAAAGATCTGTAAGGTTTTGACAGGGTACATATAATCTTCATGATTAGTAGACCAGAAGTAGAGGCCATAGAGATGAAAAAAAGTCTCAAATAAGTAGAAGTCATTTAGAAAGAAAATCTTTTTCTGGAGAGAGATGAGAATGTAGAAGTTGCTACCTGAGGGACTGGTTGCAGTGAATAATATAGATGCATTTCAGGGGAGGTTAGTTAAGAAGATGAGGGAGGAAACAATAGATGAAGGGCTGGTAGGATTTAATGAAGCCTTTCATAGGGTATGAACACTTTCAGATCTGTTGGGCTGAATGGCCTCGTTCTGTCACACAAATTTCATCCAGTTTCTTCATTATTAGCAATGGAAACATTGAGAGCTCAGTCCTTTCTCTGGTTAGTTTCAGTAATCTTTCCTTCTGGGCACACACCTGCGTAAAACTGACAGTTGTGGCTTGATTGTGTGGACAGTTCCTCTTGCTTGATTCTCTTGGGTTTATGCTTAATATCTGCATCCTGCTGTATCAGAGCTTGTGCTGTTGGCATCTCATCAGAAGAGCTGTCAGTCGACCCAAGTCCCATTGTATGCCATTGTCCATGCTGACCACTGGGTGCTGGTGAAAAAGCAGCTGCTCCTGGAACAAGGAAGGGTCTGTCAATGGCTGTATCGTAAGAAGCAGGAGGATTCAATCTACCAAGGGTAGATCACTGTTCAAACCACAGCCAAATATAGCAAGGAGTAAATGGTGATTAACTATTTCCTGTTAGCCCAAGATGATCAGGGCATCGTCAAAAAATTTCATAGCCTTTCAGGAATGATGTCAGAAAATACTGCTTCACATAAAAGACCGTGAAAATCTAGATTTCTTTCCCCTTGAGGGAGGTAGTGGTGTAGTGACAATGCCACTGGACTAATAATCCAGAACCCCAGACATGGGTTGAATTCCACCAAGGACAGATGGTGAAATTTGAGTTCAGCAAAAATCTGGAATTTAAAAAAAGGCTAAACTAATGGTAGCCGCTGTCAATTATCATAAAAACCCATCTGGTTCGTAAATGTCTTTTACTCATCCTTACCTGGTCCAGTGACTGCAGACATGTGACCAGTGGGATTCCACAGGCATTAGTGCCAGGACAACAACTGTTTACAACATATTAATGACTTAGAAGAAGGAAGCAAATGTACTGCAGACATACTTGCAGACGACACTAGAATAGTTGGAAAGCTGAGTTGTAAGAGGGAAACAATTTGCAGAGAGATTTTGATAGGTTAAGTAAGTGGGCAAAAAAGTTAGCTATGAACTATATGTGGGCAAAAGGTTAGCTATGGACTATATGTGGGAAAATGTGAAGTAGTCCGTTCTGGAATGGAGAACAAAAGAATATGGTACTATTTAAATGGAGGAAAATTGCAAAAAGCTGAAACACAGAGGGATTTGGGGGGAATTGTGCATGAAACACAGAAAGCTAGCACATGTGCAGCAGGTAATCAGGAATGCTAATGGAATGTCGGCCCTTGTTTCTAGAGTGTAAGATTAGGGAAGTCTTACTGCAATTATACCAGGTGCTGATAGGATCACATATGAAGTGGGCAGTTTTGGTCACCTCATTTAAGAAAAGATATTATTTTATCGGAGGCACATAAAAATATACATCACCTGAATAGGCCATTTGGCCCAAGAGGTTTGTGCTGGCATTTATGCTGCACTCAAGCTGGCTTCCATCGAACTATCTACATAACTTGCCATTCCCATTTACCTAGTTTTAAACAGAGCAACAGCTGGCTGCAACAATCAGCATCTTCTTCTTTAGTTGTGTTGTGTCTATCACAGACTAATATATGTATTCAACCAACATTTTCTATGGGTAGCGTTAGCTAAACCAGGCTTGGCCTCAAACATCCCTGCCCTAGTTTCAGGAACCAGTCTTGAGGAGCTGAAGAGCCTTCTGTTCCTACTATGTTTCAAAACATTACTGTAAATGTCAATCTGCAGATATATACGATTGAAAAGATCTTGCTCTGGCCACCATAAAACCTATGAACAGAAGTAGGCCATTCAGACCATTGAGTCTGCTGTGCCATTGAAGGAGCTTATAGCTGATCTGACAGTCCTCAACTTCACTTTCTTGCCATTGCCCATTGATTCTCTTATTGATGAAAATCTGTCCATCTTAACTGTCGATGTACTTAACAACGCTTTCTTGACAGCCCTCTGCAGTAAAGAATTGTACAGGTTGACTACCGCATGAGAGAAAAAAGTCCTCATCTCAGTCTTAAATGGGCCACCCCTTTCTCCGAGACTATGCCCTCTGATCTTAGACTCCCTCACAAGAGGAAACAACACCTGTGCAAGTCCCAAAAATCTAATATGTTGCCATAAAATCTCCTCTCATTCTTCTAAATTCCAATGAGCAGAGACCCAACCTACTCACATCTCTGCAGTCCCCACTCTTGTGCACGCAGCTTGCGAGAATCTTGTAACTATTGGACAATTGTAGGGACCGAGGATCATCAAAAACTACCACATTATCTGCCTCACCTATAGTTACACCTTCCTGTCCCTGATCGTAGACAAAACTCAAATCATAAAAATACCTAGTTTGTGGGGTGTGTCCATTTCCTGGATGAAAGTGTCCAGGTAACTCCTTGATGTGATGTAATGTCTATAGCTCGGACACTAGCTTCTTAAATCTGATCTGAGGGCCCTTGAACAGCAAACACTTACTACAGAGATAGTAAGAAGTGCTGATGCTGGAGTCAGAGATAACACAGTGTGGAGCTGGAGGAACACAGCAGGCCAGGTAGCATCAGAGGAGCAGGAAAAGCTGACGTTTCAGGTCAGGACCCTTCTTCAGAAAGCTGAATTTCTGAAGAAGGGTCCTGACCGAAACATCAGCTTTCCTGCTCCTCCTGATGCTGCCTGGCCTGCTGTGTTCCTCCAGCTCCACACTGTGGTATCTTAAACACTTACTACAGCTGTGTTTGCCCTAGACCAACTTGATGTCCAGCAGCACTCGCAAGCTACAGCAGCAACACATCACCAAGTAGCCACCCCTTTGAGCTGAGGCACTTACTGTGGCAGTGGACACCATAGTCAAACTTCTTCCACGTTCAACAGGGATCATTAAGAGTTGTTGAAGTACTTACATCAAATATCCTAGCAGTAGCTGAAGTTTGCATTTGGAACTTCTTGAACTGTAAAACTCCATAAGACAAAATTGAGATTGCGTTTAGGCCAGTCCCATGCTGTTATAGCCCAGTCCCAAGTTGAGTGTTCACCACATAGCCATTTATGGTTGTGTATTTAGCAAAATTATCCTTCCTTGCAAACTGTCTGTTACTGCAATTAAATGCAGACTTATAAAAAGAATCACATTTCTGACAGCCACTAAATGAACAATTTTAGATTGAAACAACTTTTCAAAAAAAGTTGTTATTTTGGTTTGGGGTGGTTGCAGATTGAAATAATTCACCTACCCTTGTTTAGGAACAATAAGACTCACCTGCATAAAACTGTGGATCTTGTTCCTCTCGTTCAGCCCCCTCTGCAGACTGGTCATGGGAATCTTCCCCTGCTTCATCCAGCGGCTGTGTTGCTGTTCCCTCTCTGTAGTGATCTGGAACCAGCTGCCCATCTTGCAGATACAGAGATTGAGGTGTAAAGGCAGAGAATCCTGAAATGGCCAATACATATAAACCTTACTTTTTTTATTTGTTGATGGGATGTGAGCGTTGCCAGCTAGGCCATCACTTATTGGCTGTCTCGAATTGCCCAGAGGACTGTTAAGAGTTAATCACATTGCTGTGGTTCCAGAGTCATATGTAGGCCTCACCAGCCATATTTCCTTTCTTAAAAGGCATTAGTGAACAAGATGGGTTTTTACAAATGCTCTGTAGTGGTCACATGGTCGCCATTAGATTACTGGGGATGTGCAGGAATGTACTGTTGAGGTTAAAATTCAGATCAGCCATGATCTCGTTGAATGGTGGAGCAGGCTCAAAGGGCTGAGTAAGGCAGTCTTATTCCTTATTTGTATCAGGCTAGCATTTTTTTAATTTCTAGACTTTATTAAACTCAAATTTCACCATCTGTCATGGTGGAATTCAAGCCCAGGTCCCCAGAACATTAGCCTAGTGACATTACCACTACACTATCGTAACCCCTAATGTTTGTGTGTGCCCTTGTTCCAATCTGTTGATGTTGGTGACATTTGCAGAATAAAAGCTTATTGTGTGTTGATAACTCACTCAACTGGTATCTTCTGTACTTTTTGTAAATCTTTAACTGCAAATGTTTGCTGGAACGTAGGATGCTTTCCTGTAGGGAGTATTGGGGCAGAGGTTATTGGAACTTTTAAGGGAAATTGGATGAATGTTTGGAGAAGGGAAAATACAGTGTTATGGCAAGAGAGTGGGGCAATGGGATTAGTTTTGGATTGCTGTAACAAAGAGCCAGCACAAACACGAAGGGCCTGCCTCTACTTCAAGTGAGTGTGGCGTTGCTGGATATTTGACTACAGAGGCCACCAGAACTGAGTCTGATTCTTCCCATGCCAAACAGAGTATTCAACAGTGGAAAGTGGCTAATGGTCAGGAACTCTGGCTGATATTTCTGATCTCCACCTTCAGAGGTGAACAGTAGTTATTTTTTCTGTGCAGAGTAGCTAATTCAACAGAAACCAGGGCTGGAGCATGAACCATCTGATGAGTGTGTTTTCAGTTAAACGTGGGGAAGTTTACAAATTTGCATGTAAAGAATACCAGCAGAACCTAATGAGAGATAAGTGGGCAAGGAATAATCTTGTATAATTTGCAGCAATTGAAAATATCATATGTTAGCCTCCCCCGCACTTAGTTCAGCTAACAAAAATCACAGAACTATACTGCTGACCTTTACAATAGTGACCCTGGTTGAAACTCTGGTCTGTTTGTGCAGGCTAATTTCAGGCTGGATAGTTTATTTTTTAAATCCAGTTTACTTGTTATGTTGCCAATTGTGTTGTGGAACAATTACTCATGTAGAAAATGGCAATCTCCAAATTGGTTGTAAATTGCCTTGCTCACTACAGCATCAACTTGCATTTATGTAGCACCAGTAAAGTAGTAAAACAATGCAAGGCCCTTAATGGGAGTTTTAAACATGATTTGACACTGAGTCTACATGGAGCTATTGGACATGACCAAAAGCTTGGTTAAAGAGGTGAATTTTGGGGAGTGCTTTTAAAGGAGTAGATGGATAGATGACGAGGTTTAGGGAGAGAATTCCAGTGGTTAGGACTGGGGCAGCTGATGGCATAATGCCTGTGGTGGAGCATGGAAAATCAAGACCTGCAAGAATGCAGGTTAGGAGGAGCTCAAAGATTTCAGAAAGTTCTTGGCTAGGAGGTTACTGAGATAGTGAGGGGTGAGGACATGGATGGATTTGAAAATAATGATGAGAATTTTTAAAACAAGACTGTCAGATTGTGCGCCAGTGTTGGTTAGTGAGAAGGGGAAGTTTAGCGACCATAATTTGGTGTGAATTAGAAACAGAAACATCAGAAGCTCAGAGGATGCATCTTGGGAGGTTGGCCAAAGAAACATTGGAAGTTGAAAGTGACAAAAGACATTGATGACAGCTAAACAGTCAAGTCAGGTGACTAGTCCAAAACACTAAGGGGGAAATTTTATCAGAAGAACCACTTTTAAAAATAGCGTTGTAGGTATTTTCTAATCAACCTGTTCAGATATATTAGTTAGAGGCAAAAAAAAACTGAAAATGCTGGAATCCCAGGGAGACAAACAGGAGGCTGGAAGAACACAGCAAGCCAGACAGCATCTGGAGGAAAGAAGCAGTCAGCGTTTTGGATATTACCCTTCTTCAGGACTGGATTTGGGGTAGGGGCAGCTGCAAATAAAGTTGGGGGGCAGGAGGTGGAATGGTGGTGATAGGTGGACTTTGGTGCTAAGTATGACCTGGTTGGTCGATGGGAGGGATGAATCCGGTTGGTGGCTGGAAGGGAGGGTCAGAAGGTGGAATGGAAGGGAGGAGGTGGGGCTGGAAGGGGAGCTGGGGGATGGGTGGGAAGGTTATTTGAAATTAGAGAACTCAGTGTTGAGTCCTCCGGGCTGTAGGGTGCCCCAGTGGAAGATAAGGTGTTGTTCTTCAAATTTGCATTCTGAGTCTCTGCAACACTGAGGCTGAGGACGGACATGTCAGAGGGGAGTGATGGGTGGGGGTGAGTTGAAATAGGCAGTGACCGGGACGTTAGGCTGGCCACTATGGGCCAGGCGAAGATGCTCAGTGAAATGGTCACCCAGTCTATGTTTGGTCTCACCGACATAGAGAACACCATATCGAGAGCACCAGATGCAATAGACTAGGTCCTCCAACCTAAAATATTGTATAAAGTATAGCTCAAGCCTAAAATAGTATTCATCCCTCTACCTCACCTCCTTAATATTTAAACCAAAAGAACTGTGATGCTGTAAGTCAGAACCAAAAACAGAAATTGCTGGAAAAGCTCAGCAGGTCTGGCAGCATCTGAGGAAGGGTCATTGAATCCAAAAAGTTAATTCTGATTTCTTTCCACAGATGCTGTCAGACTTGCTGAGTTTTACCAGCAATTTCTGCTTTTGCCGTTAACATTCAACTCTAATTTGTTCCCAGCCTTTACTGCATGGCCTAGCTGATTATTCTAGCCATTTATCAGACCCTGTATGATGTAGTTCCTACTGCAGTTAAACTTAAATTTATTTTCCCCAGTTTCAAATTTGACCTTTGCTTCCATCATCCTGCTGTATTATAAAATGGTATTTAGGCTTTGTGTTATCTAAGCCATTTAATGCTTTATATATTTCAACCACATTTCCCTTTACTGTCCTCTCTTTTGACTGAGGTGACTGAGCTTTTTCTTAATCTTTCTGCATAGCTCATTCTCCTTCTATTTGCAATCATTCACATTGCTTTATATTTTAAGGGCATCCTTTATAAAGTGAAGAATAAATCAAACTGTAACAGAGAACGATGTTAGGAACAGAAGCAAAGAAATGTTTTTTTCCCTGCCCAGCTTAATTTTACTGTTCAGTGTACCTGTGTGATTACTTTGAGCAGGGCTTCATGCCCCCAGTCTCACCATCTCACCTATTTTGGCTGCAATACCGCCTGTGATCAAATACTTTGCTGACTGACATTTGTTGTTTGAGGTCTCACTTCTCATTTCGGTGAGGTGGTAGGGAATGATTTGAATTGTATCCCGGAGTTTGAGAAGACCAGTGGAGCCTGGACTTCAACAGAGATGGAGCTAATGGATGTTCTTATTGATTCCGTGACAGAAACAGTTAACCCACAAGCTTTTTGAAGGGTAGAGTTAGGTTGGGTACACCAGGGTTAAAGGTGTCATGTCAGAGATTTCTGGGTAGTGAATTTTAGGTACAATGCTCTGACCCCATAGGGCCTCAGTCTACTTTCTCAATTCGTATCACTGCAGCTTCTTTTAAAGTTCCCAGTTGAATCTGATCTAACTCTGTTCACTGGGAGTACCCCAAGAATGAAAATTTTGTATTTAAATAGTACTTTTCAAGTTGTTGAGATATCACAAGCTATTTTACAGCCAATAAAATAATTCAGAATTGTAATCACTGTTGGAATACAGAAAATGTGGCAACAAATTTGCACACAGCAAGATCCCACCAACAGCAAAGTGATAATGACTAACTAGTGTATTTGATGTGATGATGGTTGAGTGATGAATATTTTCCTGGATACTGGGGACAATGTTGTAGCACTCCCTCAGTACTGTACCGGGAGTGTCAGCCTGGGTTACGTGCTCATGGATCAAATGCAATTAAAGATTCTAGTCTGTTACGAAGAAAGGTGATGGAAAGTGGTTCAATTCCAGGTGGCTTTGAATTGTGGTAAGATCATTGGTGTAATGCAACAAGCAACAATTTAACTTTGAATTCTCATAGTTGTTGCACTTTGAACTTAGAGCCTTCTGAAGCAAGTGATCCACTGCTGAATGAACTGATGGAACAGTAATTAATTTACTATTGATGACTTCAGTGCCTTCAATAAGGGAACAATAATGTTTTAAATATCAGCTGGGATTCCTGCTCACTGTTCAGTGACTCCTGACTAAAAGTGCAGAACTCTAGAATTTGGCCGATTATAAGATTCTCAGGATGGCAGCCAGTGACAAGTGGTGTTCTACAAGAGTCAGTGTTGGGACCACAACTTTTCACTTTATACACTAATAATCTAGAGAAAGAACTGAGGGCATTCTGGCTAAGTCCGCAGGTGATAATAAGATAGGTAGATGGACGAGTAGTATTGAGGATCTGGGGAAGCTGGAGGAGGATTTGATTAGGTAGGAGAGTGGGCAAAAAAGTGGCAGAAAGAGTACAACGTGGGAAAGTGTGAGATCATGCACTTTGGTAAGAAGAATAGAAGCATGGAGTATTTTCTAAATGGGGAGGAAATTCAGAAAACTGAAGTGCAAAGAGACTTGGGAGTTCTAGTCCAGGATTCTGTCAAGGTAAACTTGCAGATTGTAGTTAGGAAGGCAAATGCAATGTTGACATTTATTTTAAGAGGACTTGAATATAAAAGCAGGAATGTGCTTCTGAGGCTCTATAAGGCTCTGGTCAGGCCACATTTGGAGTAATGTGAGCAATTTTGGGCCCCATTATCTCAGGAAGGATGTACTGGCCCTGCAGCGGGTTTAGAGGATGTTCATGAGAATGGGCCCAAGAATGAAAAGCTTAACATATGAATAGCGTTTGAGGACTCTGGGTCTATATTCGATGGAGTTTAGAAGGATGGGGAGGGATCTAATCGAAACTTACAGAATACTGAATGGCCTGGACAGAGTGGATGTTGGAAGATGTTTCCATTGGTAGGAGGGACTAGGACCCAAGGGCACGGCCTTAGAGTAAAGGGAAGACCTTTTAGAATGGAGATAAGGAGAAACTCTTTCAGCCAGAGAGTGGTGAATCTGTGGAACTCACTGCCTCAGAAGGCAGTGGAGGCCATGTCACTCATATGTTTCAGACAAAAGTAGGTTCCTGGTTATCAAGGGTTACAGGGAGAAAGCAGGAGAATGGGGTTGAGAAACTTATCAGCCATGATTGAACGGCAGAGCAGACTCAATGGGCTGAATGGCCTAATTTCTGCTCCTGTGCCTTATTGGCTTTGTGCAGTACATGGTCAGACAGTTTGTCAAAGCACCCATGTAGCTTCCAGATTCTGTTAGGTAGAATAGCTGCCTGGGTGCGATGTCAGAGGGCAAGTCATAACTGTGGAATTGTATCTTGGCATGATTTATCGTCTTCCAGGGAGCAGAAAGCACACTCAGCACAGCTGACTGACTGTTAATGCCCAGAGATCTGGAGCATTGTATTCAATTGTGGCCAACTTCCTTCAGGAAGGGACGAGAGAGGGTGCAGAAGAGGTGGATCAGAAATTCAGTCACATGGGAAGATTGGGGAAGCTGAGATCTTCTCCTTGGAGCAGAGCAGGCCAAGTGGTTTGATAGCTGTGTTTAGTTCGCATACAGATTGATGTGTAAATAAGGAGAAACTGTTTCCAAAGGCAGAAGGGACAGACACCAGAAAACACAAATTTAAGGTGATTGCCCAAAGAACAAGGGTGCTGTGTAGATGCACCTTTAAGCTGTAAATTGTGGTCAAAGCAGATTCAGTAGTAACTTTCAAAAGGGAATTGTGTAAATGCTGAGGTTATAAAGAGCTGTGAAGTGGGACTCATGATAGCTCTTTCGAAGAGCTGACACAGACATGATGGACCAAATTGCCTCCTATACTGTTTCATTCCACAATTCTGCTTGTTTGGAGCATGTTGCACTGTCAGGGCTAAGCTTGTTTTTTTCTCTCCTGCTTCAACCTGTGTAAATAATTTTAATTTTCAACTATTTCACCAATACTCATGTAATTTAGTAAATCACAGTTACAATGCAACTCTCTTATTGGAAAGAAGAATGTGTAATTCAATTTTATTATTCTTGAAACATGAGAACCTTCCGGGATTAAAAAATAATATGGAGGGAGCGGAGATAGTGGGTGGTCTGAGTGGAGTGGATTGAATAAAACTCTTGTGCAGGCTTGATCACATCACTGATCTTTAATCGCTCAGGCATTCTCAGCTACCCAACATCAAGAACAGCAAAGCCCTGCTCAGTACAAGAGAAATGCAATCAAAGATGCTGGTCTTTTACAATGAAAGGGGATGGAAAGTGTTTCAATTCCTGGTACTTTTGAATCATGATAAGATCATTGGTGTAATGCAACCAGCAGCAATTTAACACTGAATTCTCATTGTGGTTAAACTTTGATGTGCCAACCACCAACTCATCTCCTGATATGTTCAACTTCCATTTCATTGACGTGCAGTGTGACCTTAAACAGGACTTGATCGTATCTGTAAAGAATATGGGTTTTTTAATCATCATCCCTGGGAGTGCCAAATTAAAAGAAAACAACAGGATGTGATTTTTAACATAGATATCCTGTAAAAGGATCTTCTTTTGTTGGCCTACATTGTCTGTATCATTAACCATACAAATGCTGCGTTGCTTTGGGCATGTTTAGTGTGCTTGAAGTTAGAGCAAGCTATGAGTGCTATGTGCACTGCACTAGATCTATTGCAGGCACAGCTTTCATTCCCGTTCCCCACCACTCTATCTCAAAACAACCAACTGGTTCCTTTTAATATTCAAAGTCTCTTCATGGGAGCAATTATTAAATAAAAATATGACACAAACTACATATTAGGACAAGTGACCAAATGTTTGGTCAAAGAATTTGGTCACAGAGATCAGTTTTAAGGTGCGTCTTAAAGTGTGAGGAAGGTGAAAAGGTTTCAGCAGAGAATTACAGAGGTCAGAACCCAGGCAGCTGAAGCAAGGAACAGTTACTAATGCCTGAGCAATCAAAATTAAGGATGCACAGGAGGGCGGAATGAATGACTATATGTCAAAAGCACTATATAAATCTAAGTTATTGCTGTTTCTTTCATATGTGGAATGTCATAAATTTAAATCTTGTAAACATACTTAATTTTCTTTAAAGTTGGTTTGGTTACACTATCACAGTCTTTGAAGAGGTAAAATATGTAAACCATTTGGAGACATTTGTGCACCTTGATGTAAAGATGCTGATTTTGTGACTTCATAAAATATTTAAAGACAAGCTATGTTGTGAAACCTATGCTGATTTTTAAACCAAAAACTGTCAGATATCACAATCAATCACACTTAGTTCATTTTTCAGTGTTCGGTTTATTTGTTGAAATCACAAACTGCACTGTTATTGCTATTTTGTAAAATATTTATTTTAATATTTTAAAAGAACTCAGCGGTTTTCAGCTGCACGCTATTATAGGAGATTGAAGCTTTATAGTGTACAGCAAAGATTCACAGGATGAGGATGCACAAATACCAAGAAAAACTTGATAAATTCAGATTTTTTCATTAGGAACAGGTCAGATTATGCAATGACGTGTTAGAAGTGTTTACAATTATGAAGGAGTGGATTGGGAGAACGATTTTGACTGGACCCAATGGTCAAAGGGTTTAGAACGAAGTGCATGGATGGAAAATTACCTGTAAGAAATTTGTAACAGTTCACTTTGTGAAATTCTGTTGCAGAATGCGTGGTTGAGGCAAGTTATGATAACATGCAAGATAAGATTGGGTGAAGAAGAGGTACATAGTGGGTAATTGGGACTGTTTATAAGTGTGGAGGGTAAACCTAACACTGATTGATGGAGCTGAATGGCATCCCTTCGTGTCGTACCTTATCTGTATTTTTTTTAAGTACTTTTGCCAACACAGGGGGACCTCAGAAATTTTGACATCTACCACTGACTTATTTCCACCTGTTTTTTTCACTTTTGGTGGCTTCCTGCCCTAAAGCCGTTTTCCACTCTGGTAGATGTCTTGACAGAAAATTGGATTAAATTCTGATGTTTCCCAATAATTAACTGCACCATGATTATGTTGTGGCCATTTCTGCCCTGAATTGGGGAGGGTGGGGTGGGGTGGGGTGGTGGGGAATGAGAGCTGTTGTTGGCCAAAAGATGATAATACCAAGTATGGAACATTAAACAGGAGGAGGCTATTCAGCCCAACAAGACCAACACATCATTCAACTAGATCATAGCTGATGCATATCCTGATTCTTTCTACTCTCTTTGGTTCAGTAACCTTTAATGTTTTTATCCAACAAATACGGTGATAATCTTCTAATTGTAACCTTTTCTAATCCAGAGGAGAAACAGTCACAATTGGTGTCTTTTGACAGTCCCTCCGTCACAATAATAGCTTATATTTATACGGCACCTTTAAGGTAATAAAACGTCCCAATTGTAAAACAGAATATGACACTAAGCAATGAAAGGAGATATTATGTTAGATGACAAAGATCTCTGTCAAAAGTGTAACTTTTAAAGAATGTCTTGAGGCAGGAAAGTGAGGTGGAGAGGTTAAGGGAGGGAATTCTAGTGCTCAAGACTGTGAGCAACTGACCTATGGCCAACAGTGGTCGAACAGTTCAAATCCATATGTTCAAGGGGTCAGAGTTAGATGACTGCAGAGATCTGCAAAACTGAAACTGTGTGTGCAATCAGGAGATGAAGAATTTGCTTTGGTTGTAATTAAGTGTCTGTTGTCATTCATGGTCTAAGTACACATACAACAATTGGGAAGGGCCATTCTGGAGCAGTGGTGGAGACCCTACCTCTGCACCAGAAGATCTGTGTTCAAGCCCTACCTGCCCTGGATCTGTGCAATAACATATCTAGACAAGGTTATTAAAAATCATTTGTGAAGATTGACTTAAAGGGTGACTGACAGCTGTTGAATTGTATCTGATAGTTAGCACCTTCAAGAGAAAAGGTGGGAAATCATTTCCTTTCTTGCATTTATCGAGCCATAGAGCTATACAGCATGAAACAGACCCTTCAGGCGAACTCATCAGCGCTGACCAGGTATCCTAAACTGGACTAGTCTCATTTGCCAGCATTTGGCCCATATTCCTCTAAACCCTCCTTATTCATGTACCCATCCAGATGTCTTTTAAATGTTGAATTTGTACCCACTTCCACCACTCCTTTTTACATTCCATACACGCACCATTTTCTGTGCGAAAAAGTTGCCCCTTCAAGTGCTGTTTAAATCTTTCCCTTCTCACCTTAAACCTATGTCCTCTAGTTTTGGACTACCTCACCATAGGAAAAAGACTTTGGCTATTCACCCTATCCATGCCCCTCATGATTTTATAAAGCTCTATATGGTCACCCCTCAGCCTCTGTGCCCCAGGGGAAAAAGCTGCAGCCTATTCAGCCTCTCCTTACAGCTCAAACCCTTTAATGCCAACGATATCCTTGTAAGTCTCTGTTGCAATTTTTCTGAGCTCAAGATAACCCAAAGCACTTTGCAGCCGAATAAGTACATTTAAAGCACGGACACTGCTGTGGTATCAAAACACTGCAGCCAATTTGCCCACAGTAAGCTCCTCCAAGTAGCAACAAGTAATGGTGTGATAATCTGTTTTAGCTATATGAGTTGAGCGATAATTGTTAACCCAGGATTCTCTTCTTTCAAATGGTGTCTTAAGAGGACATTCAGGGCCCCTGTTTAATATCTCATCTGAAAACATGCTGCTCAAATGATGCACTGCTCTGAGGACTGTGCTGGTGAATGTCAGTGTGGATTAAGGGCTCCAGTCTCTGGGCTGGGACTTGAAACCCCAACTTCCCGATTCAGACACAAGAATCTAACACTGAACCAGGAGAGAGAGCAATGAGAGGTGAATATATTACACACAGTGTGCAAGAGTGAATAAGATAAACCAGGGTTACATGAACACCCAAAGTTATGTATTTATTTGATAATCCCTCAAATTGGAGAGAAAGGACTCTCCACATGGCTTTGTGCCAACTTGACTCAGTTTTTAACTGTTAACTCCTTTCCCTCCATTCCCCATTTCCTTGTTATTTGTTTATTTTTCACAAATGTTTAGGTTTTGGTTTCCATCTAAATTAGCATTCATTTTACTGCAATAAAGAAAGAAATGGCCCTGATATGCAAACAAGTTAATTCTCTAAATGTGATGACTCTGCTCAGAATATAACTGAAAAATTTTGACAGTTTCCAAAATGTCACCCATCTTGGCCCGTCCTTCAGCTTGTCTACTGCAGGAATCCTCACCCATGTCATAGAGTCATATAGCACGAAAACAGAGGTCATTACCGCCAGATCTGATCATTCAAGTGCTCTCTTGGCTGGACTCTCAGCTTGCACCCTCTGGAAACATGAAGTTATATAAAACTCTGTTGACCATATAAAACACCAAGTGTCATTCATCTTACCACTCCTAACCTAACAAGCAGGTACAGACATGATTTAACTAAAGGCTGCACATCTGGTCATCCAGCACTGGCAATGCAAGTAGTAGCGTGGATTTTGGATTCAAACCCTAAGTGCAAATCTCTGGAGTGGGACTTGAACTCACAACCTTTTGAGGTAGAAGTACGAGTGCTACCCCTTGAGCTATAACTGACAAATGAACAACGGAGTGACCCATCCAGGAACACTCCTTCACTTTTGCTTGCCCATCCTGATCTTGCCAAAACTCTTACCTGATCACATCTTTATCATTTCAGTGCCAGTGTCATGAATCTGATAAAGATGTAAGTGATCATTGCCATTCAGCTAGTATTACTGTTGGACAATTATGATTACATTGCTCTGCCCAGCAAATTGTTGGAGTTTGCTGTGTGTGAAGTACCATGCACAGAGGCCCTCTGTCCATTCCCTCCCGATAAAAATGTATCCTTCATAATCGCTCAGCTGCTAATGAAACTGGTTGTGCAAGTGAGCCATACAGAGCCAGTGAGGGTCAGAATTTCACCCCTAGTTAGGGCTGAGTTAACTGATTTAATAAGACAATACAATTGACTTCTGGGAGGAAGGGAAAGGTGAGCAGAAGAATACCACTGGTTATTGTTATCTAGCAGTCCCCTGGTGACAGGTATGTGAGTGGCAGTCTTCGATTTGGTTGTGCAACACCACATGGTAGAATAGCTTGCTGATGCTCACCTACACTCGCTGATCATGACGAATGAGCATTTGGGTAAGAAAACAACATCAACGAAATCCTGTCCCAGCAAAGTGAATACTTTCATAAAGACAGGTAAGATTGGGCAAAAAAAACGATTGATGCTGAAGCATATCTCTGGCCCTTAACATAGTGAGCATGTGAAACTGGAAATAAGCGTTCGGCAAGGGGACGTGGACTTGATGAAACATTACAATCTTAACAATGACAGAGTGAGGAAACTCCAAGCAGGACAAGAATGTGAAAAGGAGAAGGGCCAACAGTAGTCTGGTTTGCTGGTCAGAGAACCAGCAGGAAAGCCCTGTTAGTTTTGTGGGGCAGTGAAGGTGTGGGAGTGGGATAGTGACAGTTTTGAGAGACATTGGAGATGATCAGCAAAATTAAATATCGTACCAGTCCACTGGTCGCTCATCCCTCTGTATTCACGCTTATCCTTTGGCGTGCGTTTGTAAGCCAGGTTGTTGCGGTTCTTCCATCGGCACAGCCAGCCGTTGGTGGGTTTGAACTCGATCCCCATTTCCTCAGCAAGGGCCTTGGCTTTGGCCATGAGCACCGGCCCTGAAATCGGGCCTTTCTCCTTACTGGCTGTCCAGAACCAGCTGAGCAGGGCGTCGTCAATGGTCTGGTTCTTCCCCTCGCGCTTACGCTTGCGTTCCAGGTTCCCACCACGCAGCCATTCTTCCAGAATCTCCTCTTTCTTCTTGACAATTTTGGAGATGGCTGAAGCAGTCAGGCCATACTCCCGGGCAATCTCCTTCTGTTTGAAGGAGGGGTCGTTCAACTTCAAGATGATCTGGACTTTCTGAGCCAGGGTGATGGCGGTCCTTTTGATTTTGATCGGGTTCTCCATATGAGCACTGCAACAGCACAGAAACAGCAGAGAGTACAATTGTGTGTTTATACAAAGAGAGTCTCTAAACACGAAACCATAATCCACGTTTTTGTTTTAAATGCCTGACAGGCAATGCTGTTACACTGGAATTATTTTTGTTGTGTTGAGGAAGGCGTCAGGCAGCACTTATAGCACAGGCATAATGGAAGCTAACAGGCTCCATTGTGGCTGCTTGCAGAATGTAGAGAGGGAATGTGCTTCTCAGGCTTTGCTGCTGCACAGACCAGGAACAAAGAGGTCTGTGAAACGTGAAGTTGATGCTGAGCAGGCTTTAGGGATGTGCTTTGTGATGTAAAATAAGTGATCTCATCTGAAATTCGACACCACAACCCAGCCCTGATAAGATCATCTGTAATTTGCTGACGCGTACTTATGATCCTAGGCATACATTGATCTTATCAGGCACCAGCAATGCAAAGGAAAACAGTTCGCCATTTCTTCTGTAACAAATTAAAAAAGAGAGGAGAAAAATGTACACTAAAGTTGATCCTATGTAGCAGCTTATCTCCAACTGGCTGTCAGGGTATTATAGTCATAGAACAGGAGCAATATTTTAAATAGGCCTTAACTATCTCAGTACTGAATGATTAGCCAGCGTTAAATATTAATTAAAACCAAAAAATTGTAAAGGACTCAAATACATTCATGACCAAACTAAATATTTTAAAAACTCATTGGATTATAGTAAGGAATGGGAATGGTTTGCTTTACAAAATGTGAAATTGACAGTGAGTAACAACAGAGAGGGAGAGAAAGGAGTCGACACTTGGAAAATAGAAATATGCAGACAATATAGTGAACTGAGAAGTACACACGGGAAAGAGACGATTAGAAACATAAGTATAAAGGGAAACAAAAAATAAGAGAGACTTGCAGAAATACAAAAAGAGAATTACATACAGACCTAGAAATAATATAGATAAACCAAAGAAATGCACCTATATCCACAGGCAAACCTACACAGACACAGACATAACACAAGAGAAAATGACAAAAAGCCACAGAGAAACTGAAACAAGTGAACAAAAAGGATAGAGACTCAAAGACAAAATGAGAGACATGCAATGAGATGTCTTTGAGATTCTGTATGAGGTGAGAAAAAAGCCCCAAAAAAGTTTTAATCGCTGGAGGGTTGATTAAAATAAACTGGAATGTCTCAAAACAGTTAATCCTGAACAGGATGTGGTTTTAGCTCTTCAAACACTGGGTTTCCTCTGCAGCTGCAAATGAAAAAAAAACAGGTTTTACAGCACACCTTAAAAGATTAATCTAATTGTATCAAAATAGGTAGGTTTTGGGCAGAAACTTTATGGAGCAGTTTTTACTGAACAGAGTAACATTTGCAAAATCTTATTCCAAGGCATTAGTTGAATGTACATGCACAGCAACAGACCATTCAGCTCATCTGATCAACGGTAGTACATGGTACGTTGCCTTTATTAGCTGAGGCTTACAGTTTAAGAGTAGGGAGGTTATGCTAGAACTGCATAAATTGTTGATTAGGCCACAGGTAGCATATTGTGTGCAATTCTGGAATCCACATTATAGAAGGGATGTGATTGCACTGGAGAGGGTGCAGAGGAGGTCTACCAGGATGTTGCCCGGGCTGAAGAGTTTTAGTTATGGAGAGAGATTGGACCCACTAGGGTTGTTTTCCTTGGAACAGAGGAGGCTGAGAGGGACATTATTGAGTTGTATAAAGTTATGAGGGGTGTAGACAGGAAGCAACTTTTCCCATTGACAGACAGATCAATGACTGGGGGTATAGATTTAAGATAAGGGGCAGATTTAGAGGGGATATGATGAAAAAGATTTTCACCTAGCTGGTAGTGGGAACCTGGAACTCACTGCCAGTAAGGGTGGTAAAGGCAGAAACATTGAAGAAGTAATTAGATATACACTTGAATTCCAAGACATGAAAAGTGATTAGAATAGTTAGATGGTTAGTTTTGACTGGTGTGGATTCAGTGGGTTGAAGGGCCTTTTTCTATGCAGTAAACCTCTATGACTCTGTTTGAAATGCTGTTCTTTACTGGGTTGGAGACATGCATTAGGGATGTTCTAAGTAAAGCTGAGTAGGAATATAGAAGAGTCAGACTACTAAGAAAGAAATAACCTGCATTTATGTAGCACCTTTCACAATCTTAAGACATTAGAATGGATTTTACAGTCAATGAAATACCTTTGAAATATATTCATTAGTGTCCTGTAGGGAAATACATGCATGTATATCTTCATATTGGGATGATAAGTGGCAAGTAAAGTCTACGTAACACAGCGTCCAGTCACTAACCAGATCCAACAAGAGAGAATCCACATATTGCCCTTTGGCATTCACCAGCATCGTCATTGCTGAATCCCCCCACTATGAATATCTTGGGAGTTCCCATTGACCAGAAGCTGAACTGGACCAGTCATATAATTACTGTGAATGGACGAATTGGTCTGAGGCTGGGATCTCTCAAGGTGAGTAAATTATAAATTTCTCAAAGTTTGCCACCATCAACAGGGTATGAATCAGGAGTGTCATAGAATACTGTCTTCCTTGTATGAGTTCAGTTCCTACAATACTCAAAAAGTTTGATGCTATCCAGGACAAAGCAGCCTATTTAATTGGCACCGCCGTCCACCACCTACAGCATTCACTCCCTCTTCCGCCAAGGTTCCTCTGACAGCAACTTCCAGACGTACAAGCTCTACGACTTAGAATTTTCAAGGGCAGCAAATGTATTGGAGCACCACCACAGCAAGTTACCCTCCAAGCCACACCTTCTTAACTTGGAATCAATATCTCTGTTCTTTCACTGTCACTGGGGCAAAGTCCTGTCAGCACTGTGGGTGAACTGACACATAGACTCCAGCTGTTCATGGAAACAATTCACCACCACCTTCTCAAGGGCTATTAGGAATGGGTAATGAATGCTGGCCCAGCCCTGACACCCAGTCTCATGAATTTAAACAAAACGAAAGAACAATTCTTCGTGCAATAATTCATGCACTAAATCTTCTGTTTCCTGTCAGCCACATTCAATCAAAAGCAATGACTATGCAAGGCATAGAAAACAGTAAGGATGAGAAAAGTAATATTTAATCAGGCTTTCTGGCTCCAGGCAATGTAATTTGACTTCTAAACTCCATTCCATATTAAGCTACATGTAACTGTTAACTCAAATCAAAGCAAAAGTACTGCAGATGGTGGAAATTGAAATAGTTCTGAAGAAGTCTTATCAGACTCATTATCTTAACGCTGTTTCTGTAGCCACAGGTGCTGCCAGACCTGCAAGGTTTCTCCAGCATTCTCTGTGTTTGTAGCTACTAGCCTACTTTGCCTGGGTCTTCTATTCATTTAAACAACCGAAGAAAGAAAGACTTACATTTCTACATTGCCTTTCACAATCATAAGATGTCCCAGAGCATTTTAGGACAAATTTAATATTCTCTGAAGGCTCACCACCGTTTTAAACTGGAAAAAGGACAACTTTCCATACATGCAGTTCCCACAACAGTGAATTAATGACCAGTTTTGGAGATATTGATCAAGGACGAAATATTTTCCAAAACACCGGGGAGATTTCCCCAGCTCTATTTTAAAGGAAGCTAGTATATTTTAACAACCACCCGATATGACATATAGGGGCTATTCCAAAAGGTGACATGTGTGACAATGCAGCTGTATCTCAGACAATCTTTCAGTTGACAGACTGAGACCTGGCAAAGTGATGGGACTTTATAATATTCTCCTCTTGATGTGCATGTTAGCGTTGGGCCTGAATTCTTGCTCAATTGGGAAAATTCTTGTCTTCACAGCGTGACTGAGGAGAAAGTGCCCCGCATGGTCTAGCTTTCACTCTGGTGAAGGAGGGGTGTGACATTAATAGGAGTTCAGATCCACTGGTCCTGAAAAGAGTTTGGATGAGGAACAAGAGCTGTGTAAAAGGCCAGTCTTAGTGAAACGGGACTTTGTTGTAGCTGTTTAAAAAAAAATTTAAAACAAGAAAATCTTGCTAGTCCACAACACTCACATCCCCTCGCTAGAAGGTGTGGATGGGATGTAGGTCTGGCTTTATCTGTGGAGAAAGTAGGAGCTAATTTCTTAGGTCAATACTCCTTACATTAGGTCAGGAGTAGGCAATGGCCTAGTGGTATTATCGCTAGACTACTAATCCAGAAACGCAGCTAATGTTCTGGGGATCTGGGCTCAAATCCCACCACGGCAGATGGTAGAATTTGAAATCAGTAAAGAATCTGGAATTAAGAGTCTAATGATAACCATGAAACAATTACCGATTGTCGGGAAAAACCCATTTGGTTCGCTAATGCCCTTTAAGGAAGGAAATTTGTCATCCTTACCCGATCTGGGTGGGCAATTAGGGATGGACAATAAATGCTTGCCTAGCCAGAAACATCCATATCCTGCCAGTGAGTAATAAAAACAATTAGAACTGAACTGCACCATTTACAGGAAGGGTGATGAAAGGTGTAAACCCGAAATGTTGACTTTCCTGCTCCTCTGTTGCTGCCTGACCTGCTGTGTTCATCTAGCTCTACGTTGTGTTGACTCTGACTCCAGCATCTGTAGTTCTTGCTATTGAGCCCTGATGGAGGGTGTAAACCTGAAATTTCGACTTTTCTGCTCCTCTGATGCTGCCAGACCTGCTGTGTTCCTTCAGTTCCACACTATATTGACTCTGACTCTGAGATTTCCCCTCATTCAGACGAATGAGGTGGGATCTCATAGGCACTTATAAAACTCTAACAGGACTGGACAGGGTAGATGCAGGGAGGATGCTCCCGATGGTGGGTGTGCCCAGAACCAGGGGTCACAGTATGAGGATTCGGGGTAGACAATTTGGAATGGAGATGAGATATTTCTTCACCCAAAGAGTGATGAGCCTGTGGAATTCATTATCACAGGAAGTAGTTGATGCCAAAACATTGAATGTATTCAAGAGGCGACTAGATAAAGACTTGAGGCGACTGGAGAGAAAGCAGGATTAGGCTATTGAGTTAGGCAATCAGAAACGATCATGAAGAATGGTGGAGCAGGCTTGAAGGGCCAAATGGCCGCCTCCTGCTCCTATCTGCTATGTTTCTATGTTTTTTTTCAGCATCTGCAGTTCCAGCATTTCCAGCATTTTATTTCAAATTTCCAGAATGTGCAATATTTTGTTTTTGTAAAAGCCTCAATATTCAGATGAACAAATCACCTATTTTGTCGATGTATTAACTTTTAAAAACTGATGCAGAAATTGTTGTTAATGGTAAATCATTCACTGTAGTCTCTTCAAAGCCAAAGGCCAGAATTATTGCGCTGATATCAGCCCTCTAAAAGTATAATGTGTTTTAACAGAGATTTCAGCCTTAGGGTCTTTCTTAGGTTTATACGTTTGCAGGTCTGCCAATAGACCATGATATATTCATACTTTGCAATATTTTTCTTTGAGCAGTGCCTGTATTCTTGAGCAGGTTTCCAGGAACAATGCCAGGTTGGTAATAGTTGAGTGTGTAATAACTAATGGAAATAAAACTAAAAAGCAAGATGAGCCATCTCTGGGTTGGAGAGGGGGCACAGAATAGGTACGATTTCTATTCTTTATAGTCATCCAATGACTGACCGTGACTATAAAGTGCACTTTTATGGCTCTGAATTGAGGACAGAATTGGACCTCACATTCATCTTTTGGGTGAGGTTAAACTCAGGCTCTGATCTGCTGTCTTAAGAAGACATAAAAGACAGTACAGGGCATTCTCCCCGATTTTCTGAATAATATTTATCCCTCAATCAATGCCAGTTTAAAACAAAATGGTCTGGCCATTATCACGTTTTTGCTTACTGGAGATTTCTGTTGGCGTATTAGCTGCTACTTTTCATAAATTACAATAGCTACTACATTTCAGAGATGCTTTGGACTACCCTCAGGTTGAGAAAAGTGCTATAGAAATGCAGGTTTTCCTTTGTTTCTGTGTTTTGCCTGCCATAGTTAAGAGCCTGCCAATACTCACTTTTGAAGAGTGTTCAGTTGGGTCTGTAATTGACAGCTATTGAATATAAGAAATAGGAGCAGGTGTAGAACCCTCACACCTGCCCTGTCAGTCAGTACTTTTTAAACTCATTTTTTTGCCTCAACTCCACTTCTCCACTGTTTCACACATCCCTTGATTCCTTGAAAGATCAAAAATCCATTATTTATCCCTGTTTAAATGTGTTATGCAATGAAGTTTCCAAATCACTGAATTCTGAAAATTCACAACTCCCTGGAAGAAGGAATTTCTTAGTCCTCAGTTACCAACCTCAATCCTTACGCTATGCCCATTGTAAATTCCCCAGCCAGGGCAAACAACCTTGCAGGGCTTAGAGATAGCAAGAACTGCAGATGCTGGAGTCAGAGAAAACACAGTGTTGAGCTGGAGAAGCACAGCAGGCCAAGCAGTATCAGAGGAGGCCATGGGTCCCAACCCGAAACGTCATCTTTCCTGCTCTTCTGATGCTGCAACGCCTGCTGTGCTTAACCTTGCAGTTCTTGCTGTCCAGCTGCTTTAGAAATTTGTATATTTCAAAAAGATCACCCCTTTCTTCTAAACTGTTGCAGCTTTGATTTGATTTAAGCTTTATTGTCACGTGTGCGCAAGTACAGGAGTACAGTGAAAAGTGTGCGATGTCGCCATCTTAGGTACGAACATAACTAGGTACAAACCTTAGATACAAGTAGTAACATAGAGAAACAGAGTTAAAAGTAAAGCGTTACAGTTGTTCATATTCAGCAACTCATCAAAAGCGACATCTCTCATTCAGGAACCAATCTGGTGAACCTTTGCTGTACTGCCTGTAGTGCAAGCATATCCTTTCTTAGATATACTCACCAATACTATTCACAGTACTCCCAATGTGTTCTCACTGAAGCCCTGTAGAATTATAAAGACTTCCTTATTCTTATACTTCCACCCCTAGACCCCAACAAAAATCAGTTGCTGCAGGACACTTCGGAAGAGCTTTTGTTAAAAAGTCTTTCCAAATTAAAATACCATTATTCCTACAAAGCTTTTGTATAGCTATAGATGCTGACCATTCAGCTCCTCCAACATGTTTCGCCACTCGGTGAGGTCCAAGTCTTAACAGCAGCTACCACTTTGGTCCCTTACTTAGAATACCCTTACTGAAAAAACAATCTAAGTTTTGAAGATAGTAAGAACTGCCGATGCTGGAGCCAGAGTATTCATAAGTTTTTAAAAAGATTGCTAAGACAGGGGTCAAATAAAAACTTCAAAACTTAGGTAACACAGTGTGGAGCTGGAGGAACACATCAGGCCAGGCAGAGTCCTGACCCGAAACATCGGCTTTCCTGCTCCTCTGATGCTGCTTGGCCTGCCGTGTTCCTCCAGCTCCACACTGGTTACCTAAGTTTTGAAGTTTTTATTTGACCCCTGCCTTAGCAACCTTTTTAAAAACTTATGAATACCACAGAACCTGCTGATTCATCTAGCATATCCCACATAATTGTGAAACCTTGTGATATCACGATATATAAGCTGTCCTTCTCACCCAAAACTACAGGATTTTCCAGAAGTGAGAAACCAGATTAAAACCTCAGCTTTCTGGGGGGATTGTTTCAGATTTCCACTAGTCACCCTTTCTGTGCTTACTGTGATCCTGAATGGGCTATCTTTCATTTTGTGATTTTACCCCCTTGTTGTACAAGACACCTGTAAGAGGAAATGTCATCTTTTCTATATTTTGTTAGCAACTCCTTTCTTGAGGTGAACTGAAAAGCATGTGAGGAACATAAATGCATCTGACCTAAGTCCTGTCTCTCACATTGCTCTGGTAATCCTGCTTTGTGTTGCGCTCAGCTAATTTCAGAGCCTACCCTTTGATTATATATTCTTTGAATTTGTAAACCATGGTTAGTGCATTTATAGCTAGCTTGAACCCTGTCACCTGTGTGATAATCAGTAATACATTCTTTAACCTAAACTAGCCAGACAAGATGGGGGTTGGTGGACAGGATAGAAGCTGTTTACTTGGATATAAAGCTTGCCTCTACAGACCAACTGCTTATGGCTCAGGTTACGCAGGGCTAATGAAAGGAGAGTTCTTTCCTGGTGTTATAAAGTAATTACATTTTGTTAAAGCTGTGCTCTTTGGTATTTGTGTTTGTTCCATGTTTAAGCTCGAGCTGTGGCTCATATAGGAATACCCCGGCAACTGGGAACAATGCTGGAAAACACATTCAGTGCATAAAAGGGGAAAGAAAGCAGTTATTTACAAGGTTGTTTGAGAGCACTTCGGAATAAATAAGGGTCCATTCATAAGGTTTAAACAACAGCTGGCACTTATATAGCCAAATTAATGTGGTGACATGTCCCAATGATCTTCGTAGGAGCATCATCAGCCGAAGTTTTATATTAAGTGACAAAAAGATTTGTGGGGATAGGTGACCAAAGGTTTGCTTAAAGAAGTGAGTTAAAGGATGTGAAAGAGGAGGAAAGTTTTAGGGGGGAAATCCAGAGCCTGGGGCCCAGACAACTGAAGGAGGCCACTCAGCCTGTCCCATCTGTGTCAGCGCTTTGGAAGACCAAAGCATTTAGTTCAACCAGTTTTATCTTTCTCCAATGTGATGCTAATATTTCCTCTTTGTATAAAATTCTCTTTTGAAAGTTAACATTGAATCTGTGGCCATTAGGTTTCTCAAACAAGGAAGCAGCTAGACTCCATATAGTAATACTTCGGCATGGCCACCCTCAGGAGAGGGGCAGGGCACGAAGCAAAAAGAAGGGTCCCGACCCGAAACATTAGCTTTCCTGCTCCTCTGATGCAGGCTGGCCTGCTGTGTTCATCCAGCTCTGCACCTTGTTATCTCAGACTCCGGCATTGGCAGTTCCTACTATCTGTTATTAAAGGAAGAAAGATTTGTGTTCACAATGTATGTTTTATGACCTTCGGGCATTCCTGAAGCTCCCTTGAAATGTGGTCAGTGTTGTAATGTGTTGAAATATGGCAAGCTATTTGCACACAGCAAAGCCCCACCAATGTTAAAGTCTAAATGACCACGTCTTGCTTTTAGTGATTGGTTCAGGGATAAAAATGGGCCAGGATATTGGGAAGAACTCCCCTTCTGTTCTTCAAAGTAATACTTCAAATATCATACAGGCACTAGTCAGATCACAACTGGAATATTGTGAACAGGTTTGGTCACCTTATCAAAGGAAAGATACTGGAATTGGAAGCAGTCAAGAGAAAGTTAACAAGGTAGATTCTGTGTATGGACAGGTTTTCTTATTTTGAGGAGACATTGGTTAGGTTGGACTTGTACTCATCTGAGTTTAGAAGAATAAGAGAAAACCTTATTAACCCATATAAGATTCTTAGCAAACTTGATAGGGAAGATGCAGGAAGGTTGTTTGGAAGAGTCTAGGACCAGAGAGAATAATCTCAGAATAAAGGGTCACAGATTTAGGACAGGTAATGGGGAAAAAGCAGGAAAATGGACATGATGAATGTTGGATCAGATATGATCATATTGAATGGCAGAGCAGGCTTGATGGGCCAAATGGCTTGTTTCTGCTCCTATATCTTAAGGTCTTTTAACTTTGGATTCTTTCTTGTCCATTTGAGAAGGCAGACATGGGCCTTGTTTTGCTGGCCTAGTTGAAAGATGGGATCTTTGATAGTGCAGCACTTCTTCAGTACGAGTCTAAGATTTGTACTTGTGTCTTTAGAGTGGGATTTCGGTGCACACACACAACCTTCTGAAAGTGATAGCTACCCTTATTAGACATGGAGAAAAAGTGCACTCCCTGCCTGTTTGTTTGACCATGGGGTGTTGCATAAATGGGAGCAGAATAGGCGATTTGGCCCCTCCTGCCTACTCTGCCAGTCCATAAGTTGTGGTGTTAGATTCGATTTCTTGCCGAATCCTCATAATGTCAGATGTACTTGTCAGTCAAACAGTTTTCCACTTCAGCCTTGAATATATTTGATGACTTAGCCTCTACTGCTTTCTGGGGAAAGAGCTCCAAACACCAACAACACGCTGGTGGAAGAAGTGGATAACAGTGCTTTAGATGTTCCTGTAGATAACTGAGAGTTAGCTGGTCTGCATATTACAATGGTTCCTCAAATTCCATGCTGATGACAGGAGAATTTATGAGTTAGTTCCCAATATGTTAAGATGGGATCTTCTCCATTTTTATTTAGAAATCATACTTTTTTTATTCGTTCATGGGCATAGCTGACCAGACCAGTATTTATTGCCTGTCCCTAAATTACCTAGAGAAGATGACATTCAGCTTCCTTTGTGACCTGCTGCAGTCCTCAGGGTGTAGGGACACCCATGGTGCTGTCAGGAAGGGAGTTCTAGGATTTTGACCCAGTGACACTGAAGGAATGACAAATTATTTCCAAGTCAGGATGGTGTGTGACTTATTGGACTTTCCCAGGCATTTGTAGTCCTTGTCTCTCTAGGTTGCACAGGTTGCAGGTTTGCAAGGGCCTGGTGAGTTACTACAGTGCATCTTATGAGATAGTACACACTGCTACCACTGTGCAATGGTGGTGCAGGAAGTGAATGTTGAAGGTGGTGAATGGGATGCCAGTCAAACAGCCCACTTTGTTCTGGATGGTGTCAAGCTACTAAACATATGAATTAGGAGCAGCTGAAGACCACTCAGCCTCTCGAACCTCCTTCACTATTTGATAAGATCATTGCTGATTTAATTGTCAAATCAAATCTGGATTCCACATAACCCTGATAACTTTTCATCCCCATGCTTAATGAGAATCTATTTATTTTGCCTGAAAAATATACAAGGATTCTGCTTTCTATTTTTAGGTAAAGTTCCAAAGACTCATTATTCTCTGGAAGAAATGGTTTTGTCTCATCTTTGTTTTAACTGAGCAACCCCTAATTTTTAAACAGTGAGCACTAGTTCCAGACTCTCCCATAAGAGGCCACAAGGATTGGAGCTGGGTCCACTGCTTTTCGTCATTTTTATAAATGATTTGGATGTGAACATAAGAGGTTTCATTAGTAAGTTTGCAGATGACACCAAAGTTGGAGGTGTAGTGGACAGCAAAGAAGGTTACCTCAGAGTACAACGAGACCTTCATCAAGATGGGCCAATGGGCTGAGGAATGGCAGATAGAGTTTAATTTAGATAAATGTGAGGGGCTGCATTTTGGAAAGGCAAATCAGGGCAGGACTCATACACTTAATGGTAAGGTCCTGGAGAGTGTTGATGAACAAAGAGACCTTGGAGTGCAGGTTCACAGTTCCTTGAAAGTGGCATCCCAGGTAGACAGGGTGGTGAAGTGGGCATTTGGTATGCTTGCCTATATTGGTCAGTGCATTGAGTATAGGAGTTGCAAGGTCATGTTGCGGCTGTACAGGACATTGGTTAGGCCACTTTTGGAATATTGATTCAATTCTGGTCTCCTTGCTGTGTGAGACTTGAAAGGGTTCAGAAAAGATTTACAAAGATGTTGCCAGGGTTGAAAGTTTTGGGCTATAGGATGATGCTGAATAGGCAGGGGATATTTTTCCTGGAGTGACTGAGGCTGAGGTGTGACCTTATAGAAGTTTATAAAATCATGGGGGGCATGGGTAGGATGGGGGAGTCCAAAATTAGAGGACATAGGTTTAAGGTGAGAGGGGAAAGATTTAAAAGGAACCTGAGGGGCAACGTTTTCATGCTGAGTGTGGTGTGTGTATGGAATGAGCAGCCAGAGGAAGTGGTGGAGGCTGGTACAATTACAACATTAAAAAGGCACCTGGCTGGGTGTATGAATAGGAAAAGATAAGAGAGTTTGGGCCAAATGCTGGCACATGGGACTAGATTAATTTAGTATATCTGGTCAGCATGGATGAGTTGGACCAAAGGGTCTGTTTCCATGCTGTACAGCTCATGAAATATTCTCTCCATATCTACTCTATGAAGACCTCTCAAGATGTAATGTGTTTAAAGCAAGTCATCTTTAATTCTTCTGAACTCCAAGCCTAGCCTGTTCAACCTTTCCTCATAAGTTAACCTCTGATTTCAGATAACAAGCGTGGGGCTGGATGAACACAGCAGGTCAAGCAGCATCATAGGAGCAGGAAAACTTGACGTTTCGGGCCTAGCCCCTTCATCAGAAATGGGGGAGGGGAAGAGGGTTCTGAAATAAATAGGGAGAGAGGGGGAGGCGGATAGAGGATGGATAGAGGAGAGGATAGGTGGAGAGGAGCAGTTTCAAGGCCGAAGAGATTATGAGAGAGTTGCAGTGGGAGAGAGATTCCCTGAGGTTTGTCCGGAGGGAGGAGGGTAACTTCTTCAGGGTAGGCATCCTTAGAAGAGGCTTCGCAGTGGGGTTAAAATTGTATCAGACGTCAAGTTTTCCTGCTCCTATGATGCTGCTTGACCTGCTGTGTTCATCCAGCCCCACGCTTTTATCTCTGATTTCAGATATTAGTCTGCTGTACCTTCTGTCAACTGCCTCCAACACACTTACATCCTTAAGGAAGAGGATCAATAGTTTGCACAGTACTCAAGATGCAATTTCATCGGTGCCCTCAATAACTGAAGTATAACATCCCTACTTTCGTGTTCCATTTTCCTGATGATAAATAGTAACATTCTAATTGTTATCCTAATTACTTGTTGTACATGCACAATAACCTCTTGTGATTCATCCTTGAGGACACCCAATTCCTTCTACATCATGGAGCTCTGCAATCTCTCATTATTTAGATTATATGCTCCTTCTTATTCTTTCTGTTAAAATGGATAATTACACATTTCTCCACATTAGTCTCCATTTGCCACATCTTTGGCTACTCACTTCACATACCTTATGCCTGCTTCACAACCTACTTTTCTATCTATTTGTGTCATTAGCAAATCTGGCATCTAAACTTTCTGGCCCTTCACCTAAACTATTTTTATAAATTATAAATAGTTGAGGTCCTGGGCTTCATGAGAGCTGTTAAAGCAGCATCCATCCAGGCAAGCAGAAACTTTTCCTTCATACTCCTAACTTGTGCTTTTGATCATTCACCCAAACCTTCAAGCAGTAAACAGGGCAGAATTATTACAGCATCAACTGCTGAAATTCATAGGCTTCTTTTTAACTTGAAAAAAAATCATAATGTTCATCACAAATGGAAATCAATCAGGATAAAATAAAACAATTAACTGTTGAAGCAGATGATCTGAAACAGTGTAGAAACTCAGCCTTTATCTGTCCACAGATGGTGCTAGACCTGCTGAGTTTCTCCAGCACCTTCTCTTTTTTTTAAATAAATCAGGGGAAGAGGCAGTGGGTTATGGAAGAGGAGCAAAAGGCCATTTTTTTAACTGAGTGGAAAGTGATGAATGACATTTTTAAAGCTATTTTTACACATTCTATAATCACCATTCACTTCATTTAGTTAATATAGCGTATGGTGGGTCAGTCAGCAAGGAAGTGTCATGGCTTGTCGTTGAGAGTATGAGAAGTCATATGAATGGGGTGGCTGGGTGAGGGGTATAGCTTGGCATGGTGGCATGAGGGTACAGGGGTGAGTGACTGTGGGGCAAAATCTGGCATTCAGGCACAAGGAATCATAGGAATTGGGTGGAGGGCACAGCCTGGCAAGGGTGGCATGAAGAGGCCCTAATGAGTTTAAATCCTCATATAGATTGTTGTGCACAACAGCTCTGAGATGCTGTGGACCAAGACTTTTTAAAAAGCCAGGCAGGAAATTGCAGCGGACTAGGACATGCTGATCCCTGCATTCAGTTGGCCAATTGGAAATGCTGCCTATAGGCTCTGACTCAAACTAGCGAAAGGCCATGAACAGTACTTCTGAAACTCCTGAATAGAGTCGGTGATCATGGATTTGGGATCCATTGCCATTTTTAAAAGGTTCCTGACTTAGCAAAAGTTCAGACTATTTTTTTCCCTCTCTAATCCAAGAGTTCTGATGCTACTGTCTGTGTCCCTATCGCTTCTCTGGTCATCCTGATTTCAGCATTGAATGTTGATTAAAATTGAATGTGGAATATGCAAATCTTCATCTGCACCAAACAATGCAATTCCAAAGCCAAGGAGAGCAGGCATACCTCCCTGCTCGATGAAAGCAGAAAGAATGCTTTATGTTATGTAAACAGACTGGAGAGGCTAGGATTGTTTTCCGTAGAACAAGGAAGATTAAATGGAAATTTGGCTGAGTTCAGAGTCATGAAGGATTTGATACAATAAATAAAGAGAAACTGTTTCCAGTTGCAGAAGGGTTGGTTAAGTAGAGGAAACAGATTTAAGGCAAAGCTAGTAGAGGTGAGATGACAATAATGCATTTTTGGCACAATTAATTATGGTCTGGAGGGTACTGCCTGAAAGGGTGATGGATGCAGATTCAATAATAATTTTTAAATAGATCTTTGGGTAAAAACTGCAAGAGTGAGAAATTGTTTCACTGTGAGCAAAGGGCAGTGGAATGTGACCAACTAGATAGCTCTTTCAAAGTATTGGCATAGGAGTAATAGGCTGAATGGTGTCCCATGTTGTAGTATTCTCTGATTCAGTGATTTTCACTTACATACTGTCCTCAGTTACCTCATGATTATCTGTTACTTCATAGCCAAGTAAGTAGTTTTGAAGTGTAGTCACTGTTGAGTGTAGGAAAATATGCCAGTCAGTTTGGGGTAGCTTTTTGTGTGAAATGGAAAATGTCCAGATCATTTGCTTTAGGTATTAGTTGAGTGACAGCTAATGACCAGGACACTGGGGAGAAATTCCCTGCTGTTTGAATGCTGCCACAGTTTCTTTAAAGTCCACCTGAGAGAGCAGATGATACCTTGGTTTAACATGTCACCCAGAAGCAAAGGCATCTTCAACAGTGCAGCATTTGCTGAAGTATCAGTCTGGACTATATACACAGATCTGTAGAGTGGGACTTGAACCCGTGACCCTAGAAGAGAGAATTGAGCCATATCTGAAACATTTTGTCAGCTGACATGGTAGACAGATGCCTTGATCTCTAGTCTCCCTGTGCCCAGACTTCAAGTATATATGGAAAAGAATTGAATTGCATATTTGAATCCACTACTTTGTTTCCTCCCTTACTGCTTTCACTGGCACATTGTTGTGGAGCACTGATCCCTTCTCCCTCCTGAACTGCTTATCAGGAACAATGGAAAGCCTGTTTGACTCACCTCAGTAATGCGTCTGATGCTTCTATACACGGCTGCAAGAGACTCGCACAGAGTTAATAATGTGAAGTCTGTTTTATCTGTTTAGATCACATCCTGTCTGGAATTAGAACAGACAGAATTAATCTTAAACTTCCTGCTAGGGGGAGAATAAAATCGAAACACAGCAAATGCACAACCTAGTGTGAAGTTAACCAAAGCTAGGAGCTGTATCTCAAACTCATTTTAAATAAAAGGCCAGTCCTACCCATAATGCTGGTGCATTTTTAACTCTGAAGGTGATTGTTATTTCCTTTCTCCTGAATTACAGAAACATAAGGCGCTGACCTTCGCTGAAATACAGAATCATGAAAGCCTAGACAGCTTCATGGTCACCGCAGCCACCCTTAGAAGTTAAACATAGCAGTTACCACCCACATTTAAACAGGGTCTTTAACAAGCTAAGAAACTTCACAGGGGAGAAAGGGATGCTGAGCTGTGAGGACAGATTGCAGGGCAAGTGCCCAAATTAACAGTCACACAGGTAGTTGTTGGGATGGAAGCATTTTGTGATGAGGCTAGAGATTTAGTGGAACAAGTGAATGGTCTGAAGAGTGTCATCAAGTTAATAACCCGTGTAGTATGAGCATGGGCTGGATCCTGACCTGATCCCAGTGCCCGTAGGCCCCACTTTTCTTTCAGCTGTCATTGTATAGTGACCTCTAATTTTCCAGAAACTAGTCCAGGAACTCTAAAATAACTCTGACAACCCACCTGGGACCAGATAATTTCTGAAAATTTCAATTAATCTAGCCTTTCTGGGGAGAGTTTAGGATTTCCCTGACCTTTAGTGTTTTAAGAGTTGCATCCTCACATCATGTCTGAACGTCCTAGCTCTAATCTTAAGGTTATTCTCCCCTTGTTCCCCACCAGAGAAAATGATTCAAACTGGGAACAGTTCACTTCTAGAGATAATAGGTACTGCAGATGCTGGAGAATCCGAGATAACAAGGTGTGAAGCTGGATGAACACAGCAGGCCAAGCAGCATCATAGGAGCAGGAAGCCCTGGTTTTGTAAGACTTCTGTGTCTCAGTGTCAACCCCTGAGCATGTGAAGTATATGCATGTATTCTGAGTGAAGTGGAACATCTCACTCCATAGTAAGATATTAAAGCTGAGCTCACACTGAAAGAGACAAAAAAGACATGGCTGGGAAAACTCAGCAGGTCTGACAGCAACTGTGGAGGGAAAGCAGAGTTAATGTTTCAGGTCCAGTGACCCTTCTTTAGAAATGTTAACTCCGGTTTCTCTCCACAGAAGCTGCGAGACCTGCTGCGTTTTCCCAGCCATTTGTGTTTCTGATTTCCAGCATCCATAATTCTTTGTTGTTTTTTTCTACACTGTAAACGTCTGTCATGCTTTCAACTGTGCTCTTAAACAACAGTCCTGTACTCTGAACAGCTAACCTGCCTTGAATGTTGTCTGTTGATTATTTTACAGCCTCGTTTTTTAAATACAGTAGGGAAAAACCCCAATAATGATTATAATCAACTTCTTCCTACACACATCTTCTAAATCTGCTAACTCGTGTTGCGTGTGTAGAGAATGAAAGATGGAGCGGCTGCTGGGTGCTTGTATTAATGAATAGGTTGCCTGTTAGAAACGGTGGCGACAACAAGTAAAGCGCTGTCTAGAAATCTTCTGGGACTTTTCTTACAAAGAAGGTTTCCAGTAAAAGTGTCAGTATTGCTGTCTGTTAAATGAGTGAAAATGAGAATTAAAACCACAACACAAAGAAGTATAAAGGCCAGTGGGGCAACATCTGGTATTGTAAGCAGTAAGCTTGCAAGCTCAATGCGTGACCTGTGCTGAGTAAGCCAAACTTGGGGACCTGCAGTTACTCTCAGTATCCTTCCCTGGCCTCACCCTTTCCTTATCTCTGTAATCTCCTCCAGCCTCACAACTCTCCAGGATCTCTATATCTTCCAATTCTAACCTCTTACAAATCCCCAAATTTTAATCTCACCTCTTCGGACAAATATGTCTTCAAATGCCAAGACACCAAATGTTGGTAAATTTCTGTGTAAATCTCTCAATCCTTTCAATCCTCTACCTGTCTCCTCTGAAGTTGCTCCTCAAATCCAACATCTTTGACTTAACCTTTGGCCACCTTTCCTAATTGCTCACAAATGCCATGAACATGCACAGAAAAAAAATTACAGAGGCTATTGGGATGTTCATGGTTATTCCTAGCAGACTAGAAAATAAAGGGCTAGACATTATACTGCAGCTATATAAAGTCCACACCTTAGGATGTCTAAATTGGCCTTGGAGGAAGAGCGATATAAATTTATCAGAACAATACCTTGAATTGAGGATTAAATTACAAAACCAGATTACACAAACTTGGTTGCATTTTTTGGAATTTAGAAGATTAAGGAGTATTTGGATGGAAATTGTTGTGATATTAATGTCGGTAGCTGGGGCAGATAGAGATACTCTTTTTACTGGTGGGGGAGCCAAGGAATAGTGGATCTATCCTAACAGTCAGCTTTTCCTAAATTTTTAGAAATATCACTACAAGCAAAGAATGATAGATCATTGAAATTCTTTCACGATCAGTAGTTGATGCAGGATGAATTGGTAATTTTAAATTTGAGACTGATGGATTTTTAGCATTAAGGAATATGGAGAAAAGGCAAGTACATGCAGGTAGATCAAAGGTAAGCCCACAGCTGCCAATTATTTGGGAGGCACGGTGGCTCAGTGGTTGGCAGTGCTGCCTCACAGCGCCAGGGACCCCAAGTTCAGTTTCATCCACCGGCAACTGTTCCTGTGTCTCTGGGTGCTCCGGTTTCATCCCACAGGCCAATGAAACGCAGGTTAGGTCGATTGGCCACGGGAAATGCAGGGTTACAGGGATAGGGTAGGGGATGGGTCTGGGTCTGCTGCTCGGAGGGTCGGTATGGTCAAGATAGGCCGAATGGCCTGCTTCCACGCTGTCACGATTCTATGATGAGCTGTAGTCTCAGTGAATAGCCAAACAGGCTTAAGCGGTAATAATGACCTCTTTCTGTTCTGATAAATGTTGCAGATATACAAGAAACACAGAGAGGAGAATAATCCAAAGGATTACCTGGAATTTTCTTGCTGTGATTGAGGAAGGTTTAGTTCCATTCTGTATCTGTGCTGTTGGTGACCCCACACATAGCCATAAGATGGCACTGTAAAACATCATTAATTCTTTCACTCACTGGTACTTCCTGATAATCTGTTGATGCTGTTGGCAAAAGTAATCAGCCTTTGATTATAGCTCTTACTTCCACTTCATGCTCCCCTTTGGTAATGGTCAAGTTCAATTCCTCAGAATCTCTGGCTAACCTGTGTTTCTGCTTGCCTTTGATCTCAGAATCTGTTGTACAGTGGTGTCATAAATGCCCAACCTGAGCTACCTAGACAACTGATTAATTGAACCGGCCATTTTATAGGGTGTTAAAATAACCCTTTGTGTGAATTGAGCAAGAAGGTATGGCACGTATCTTTCTCCAAAAGCAGTTGGGTTATTACAATGGTCTGTAGGTTCTGGTTATTTGCCATTCAGATTGGGGCCATCTGTGTTCACAACTAGCACTGATGACATTTCACTACAAGTCCTCTGTGTTGGTAGGATGTATTTTAGGCATTTTCCTACTGTACCTATTCAAATAGCTGTACCTGAACTGAGCATAATCATGTACTAAGTATGATAGAGCAGATACAAAATTGGTTGACTGATAGGAAACAGGTTTGTAATGGAATTCCCAAATGATCCACATTTTGATGTGCAGGGATATGGTTTCAAAGTTTCTGGATAGTAGAAAACTTAGGAACATTGCAAACTCTGGAGAGGACAGTGTAGAACTTCACAAGGACATTAACAAATTGGTGGAGTGGGCAGCTTATTTATATCAAATCCTCATATCTACAGAAGATATGGGCATGGACTTCCTGCAATTAACAGAAAACGAGGACACTGGTAGTAGATAACTCTCCTATCCAAAGGACTGCACTATCAGACTAGACAAATCTATGAAAAACAAAGGGTAGGAACTGGAGCCGACCTCATGATTATACAGATCAATGGATAATGAAGGGTGAGAGTAATTCATTAGTTAACCTTCCTGGTTTAAAATTTAAACCAAGCCTGGCAGATAACTGTCAACCATCATTCACTGGTGCATTCTCCATGGCAATGCCTCCACCAATCAGAATCTACCCACCAATCAGAGTCTACCTGCCAACCAAACAGCACTCTCTTTTCAGTTTGAAAGTTGATATGGGTCCATGCTTCAAACATCTGAAAGTAGAATTGAACCGTTAGGAACTGGCCTAATCTTTGATATTCAGGGATTGGCAAGGTATCTGTTATTGCACCCCAGACCCCTAAAACAACAAGTGACGGAGATAAAATTTAACTGTGAACATTGACTATTGCATCTGCTACTGCTCCTACCTGACCTTCATTCCCATCCAATTCCAGCCTGGTCAAAGATTGAGCCTGGGACTTCTGTGGCTTGCATAATTCACTGCTTAATTAGAAAACCTGAAGGTGTTGTGGTAGCTAGCTTTCTAAATTTATTGGCATCATTGGGGCGGCACAGTGGCTCAGTGGTTAGCACTGCAGCCTCACAGCTCCAGGGTCTCAGGTTCGATTCCAGCCCCAGGTGACTGTCTGTGTGGAGTTTGCACATTCTCCCCGTGTCTGTGTGGATTTCCTCCAGGTGCTCCGGTTTCCTCCCACAGTCCAAAGATGTGCAGGCTAGGTGGATTGGCCATGTTAAATTGCCCATAGTGTTCAGGGGTGTGTGGGTTATAGGGGGATGTGTCTGGGTGGGATGCTCCAAGGGTCGGTGTGGACTTGTTGGGCCGAAGGGCCTGTTTCCACACTGTAGGGATTCTAATTCTATTCTATTCTGTCTGCTTATTTCTTCAAATCTTGTGATTGCTGCAGGAGCCATGTATACTGGGTCTTGGGACATGCTTGTATATAAGAACACGGGAAATAAGAGCAGAAGTGGGCCATTCAGCCCCTCAGCCTGTAAGATATATGTTGATATCTGCCAAGCCTCAATTTGTCCTATATGCCAGCTCTTCGTAGCTCTCAATGCTTGATAGTTCAAAATACTATTTACCTCCCTTTAAAATACTTTGTGATGTTGCCTGCATAACTATCTGGGATAGAGTATCATGTCTATCTTACTGTTTCTCATGTGTAGAGGATTGTCGCGGGTAACTCCCGACATTAATAACCACACTTTCAGCTGGACTAATAAAAGGATGGCTACATTTAGGTCAGAGAGGGAAAAAAATCCACCATCTTAGTTTGAGATATATCAGCTTCTGATGGGTATGTTTATTCACACTGTCAAATAACTCACCGACATTTCTCTCTGATCTTACATGTGAAAAATAGCTATTTGGGTTAGGAATAAGAGAACTTACCAAACCAGTGCAAATGAACCCAGTGAGAGTCTTCAAAAGAGGAGCAGAAAAATAGGGAGAATGTATTTGCCATGTTAAGGGAAGGATAATGGAGTTTCCAGTGCTTCAGGTCTCATATCTCAGGAATGCTAAGTATCCTGACTTGGATGAGTGTTGGCTTTCTGAGTAATTAGTATCCATCAGCAAATTACTATTTAGAAAAGTGAGACTGAAGGGTATGTTAAATCTTCTGCTTATACCTGCATTATGTGCATGGACTATGAATCTATATACTTAATCCAATTTCCCTGAGGGAGCAACATAACTTATGTTTAATACTCAGGATACTCCTCCTATGCCTGTTTCCTGACACTAATTCATTTTTAGTGTTTGATCTAGACTGCACAATAAAAGCAAGTTTCAGGCAGATGTGCTCCACCCACTAACAGATGAGCTTGAAGAAACGATCAGCAGGAATGTGTTTGCCGCTGTTGCTGAACTGAGTAAAAGAATCCTGGACAAGGAAGATTTTATTCTTTACAGTTACTCAAGTGCTTTCTGCAGTGTCACCACTGTTGTAATGTAGGAATCATAGCAGTCAATTTACGCACAGCAGGGTCAAACAAACGGCAATGTGATAATGTCGAGTTAATTTTGTGAATCACGAAGAAAACAAGTGTCCAAGTTCAGCAGGGAATAGGGAAAGCAAATTGGTCTTTATTTCAAGTGAAATGGAGTGTAAATGTAGGGAGGTTTTACTAAAACTACACAAGGCACGTGTCAGATCACAGTGGAACACTATTAACAGTTTTGGGTCCCTTTTCTAATGAAAGAGAAGGGAAAATATGACATAGGAGGTGGTCCAAATGATTACTAAGCTGAAACCAGGTATGGAGGGACTGCCTTCTGAGGAGAGTGTAAGTAGATTGGGCGTGTACTGATTGGAATGTAGAACAGTGAGAGATAACTTTTTTGAAACGTACAAGGTTATGAGGGGATTTGACAGGATAGATACGGAGAGGTTATTTCTCCTTGCGGGAGAAGTCTAGGACCAGAGGCGTGAAACTCAGAATAAGGGGTCACACATTTAAAACAGAGATGAGGAGGAATTTCTTCTCTCAGACAGTAATGAATCTTTGGAATGTTGGTGACACTCTGCATCAGAAACCAGCTATCCAGCTAACTTTTGCATAGGGTGGGACTTTTTTCTCTGAAGTATTGGAGGCTGAGGGGTTATGTTATAGAGATTTATAAAATTATGAGGGGCATAGATAATGTGAATAGCCAAGGTCTTTTTCCCAGGGTCAGGGAGTTGAAAACTGGAAGGCATAGGTTTAAGGGTGGTGCATGTTTGGAAGGAGCTGCCAGAGGAAGTGGTACAGGTGGGTACAATTACAGCATTTAAAAGATATTTGAATAGGAAGGGCTCGGACGGATATGGGCCAAACGCAGGTAAATGGGACTAGTTGAGTAGCTAGTTGGACCGAAGGGTCTGTTCCCATGCTGTATGACTCTGTGACTGTATGAATGTAACTGAGTTAACTGACCCCAACCCAAGCCTCTAGAGAGGGACTTGAATCCATGACCTTCTGACATAGAGTGGAGTTTGATATTTACTGAGCCAAGGCTGACACCCAGAACAACCATGACACCCTGGGCTAGGATGTGGAAATCAATCTGGTTCCTTGTCCAGGTACCTGTTCTAATGACTCTTCCTGAGGATTGTGCGTATTGGTCACTTTAACTGATAATGAATTTCAGGAACAATTAGAGTTGTCAACAATTAGAGTTGTTCTGAACTTCCCAGGAAATAATGAAAAATCACCTGGAGATGAGCAATCTGGAGAAAAATCATTTGCAGTTGTGTCTTTTCAGTGTTTTGGTATCTTTTTTAAAGTGATTGTATCGAGATCAACCGGGTGGACCTCATAGAATATGAGTTCCCTCATTAGGGCTGTTAACCTGGTCCAATCAGGGACCCCTAGCTGATAGACATAAACAAGAGTGTCAGGGGTTCTGTTCACTCTGAGAGCTGGCTCTGAGAGAGCTAGATCAGTGTCAAGGACTTACCACGTATAAGTAAAGGGCGAAGTTGTGACAAGATACCGGCATCTGTGGCGTTATTTCACTATTGTTTAGAAATTCTAAAACATAGGATGGAATTTTCCCATTCTTGCAGTTGGTGAGAACAGGAAGTAATGGGGCGAGTTGGTTCTGGAGAGATACTTGATCCCTTCTCGCTATCTTGCTAATTAACTGCTGGCTGAGAAGGTCCACTGGAAGCTTACTCACCTTGCCAGCAAATAAGACCCTGAAGTGGTCAATTAATGTCCACAGAGAGCCTTAACTTGCCATTTCTCCGATTATCTGATTCCTAGCAGGCGAGCGAAGTGGCTGGCTTCCCACTTTTGTCCTATTTTTCTCTGACCCCACCTGACCTCTGTCCTCCTGATCCCCACCTTGAGAAGCACTCACAGTCTCATCGTTGGATCCCCTGAAATGTAGGCATTGACTGATGGTCTTCAGGACCCAGGAGCACTGATTAGCTAGCAGCTTCTGGCACTGTCTAAGAAACTCACTGATCAGTTCTTACCAAGATGGTTGGCTTGCAATCCAGCCAGCTTTCTTAGCATTGAGGGTCGTTAGTCAGTTAGCACTGAACACACCACCTCCACATTTATACTAAAAACAGGACAGTTATGGCCATTCTGTACATGGTGGAAAATGGCTGTTCAGCTGTTGGGGCACCCTTCAGGAATACCCTCAACCAGAGCTGGCAATCTAAGATACAATGCCCTCCTGTTTGACTATCATGCTGTTTAGACTCAGGCATGAGGTGTGGTTTATTGGTTGGTACATGTGAAAATCAACAGCTTCAACAGAACAAAAGGGAAGACTGGAGAATAAAACTAAACTGAAAAGCTTTTTTCTTGTGATAGTAGGAGCTGCAGATGCTGGAGAATCTGAGATAACAAGATGTAGAGCTGGATGAACGCAGCAGGCCAAGCAGCATCAGAGGAGCAGGAAAGCTGACGTTTCGGGGTCTAGACCCTTCTTCAGAAAAATCCAAAATTCAGAAAAGTTTGTCATTTTCTGAAGAAAGGTGTAGGCCCGAAACGTCAGCTTTCCTGCTCCTCTGATGCTGCTTGGCCTGCTGCGTTCCTCCAGCTCTACACCTTGTTATCTCAGCTAGTTTCTTGTGCTTTGTGAACCGAGTATAGATCCACCACGTGTGCTGAAACCACTGTGTGTACTGAAACATTCTAGCTAAGAGTGAGCAGGTTGCTTTAATTTTGCTTGTGAACCTGACTGTGTGAATCAGGATGTCTATCAGACAGAACTGGGATCAGCTTCCCTGACTCCTAGCTATCAATGTGCACCAGCATTGCTAAGTGCGTTACGGTGCACTTGAGCCAAATAGGAAATGATCTTATCAGGGTCTGTCTGCTATTCCAAATAAGGAAAACACTTGCAGACAGTCTGACTGTCACAATCCTCACATCAACAGATTCTGGGATAATGCGTGTAGGATTTAAATAAGTTCTATGCAGATCATCATTCACAAAGGCAAGATGATTTGCTTTTGTCTATTTGCAAGCACCTACGCATTGGATTACCACATGTTCCGGACAGTCCTGATTTTTTTCTCTAAGTCTCCTGCAAGTGTCCTCCCAAGTTGCTCAAATGTTCCAGCTTTCATCTTATCTGAAACTCCTCCCCTTTACCCTGCCCCTTGTGTTAAATCTACTGTCACCAAACTCCCCAAGAAAGCCCCCAGTGTTGCCCTGCACCCTGCAAATTGCAGTGATGTCCATTACAGCCGCTAAGTGACTGTGACAGTCCATCATGTGGAGTATTCCTTCTCAAAGCATCCCAAGCCAAAAAGAAGTCAGGTGCTGGGTGCCAAAGTAGATTGATACTGGTGTCCACCAACCACAAGCCACATTTGAGGTAGTCAGACGGCACCTATTGGTAAACAGTCAGTGCTGAGGAAGATCATGGGCAAGTTCTGTTTAGCAGTGGCACATTCAACTAAGCTACTCATCGAAAGATCACAAAGTTTCTTGCTCCCATTATTCTAAACTCCAGAGAATATTGGACTAAACCTCTCAATCTCTCTTCTAAGGCAAACCCCTTGTCTCCGGAATCAATCTATTGAATATAGCTCCAGCCAAACCAATCTCTTCTCATAGGACAGTCCTGCCATCTCCAGTATCAGCCTAGTGAACCACCACTGCACTTTCTGTGTGACAAATATAACCTTTCTTAAGAAGGCAGACCAAAACTGCAGTACTACAGGTGTGGTCACACCAAGTCTCTATATAACTGCACTAGAGATCCCTGCTTCTGAACTTAAATCCTGTTATGATGAAGGTTAATATACGATCTGCCTTCCTAATTGCTTGCTGCTGCTGCATGTCTACTTTCTTGACAGGTGTACAAGGACACCCAGATCTATTTGTACACCCACACTATTTAAATAATACTCTTCCTTTCTGTTTTTCACACCAAAATGTATAATTTCACATTTAGCCACATTTTACTGCACCTGCCACGTGTTTGCCCACTCACTCAACTCCTCTAAATCATCTTGTAACTTCCTTTCATTCTCCTCACAACTGGCAATCCCACCCAGTTTTATGTCATCAGCAAACATGGAAATGTTGCATTTGGTTCCCTTATTCGGGCTATTTGTATGTATATTGTGAAGAGCGAGGGTGTAAGCATTGATCCTTGCAGTACTCCCTACCACTCACAAAAGAATATTTCCTGTCTACCAACCAATTCTTGGTCTATGCCAAATTCCTTATGCTTTAATTAACTTCTTATGAGGAACCATATCAAAAGTCTTCTGAAAATCTTACCACACCCGCTAGTTCTCCCATTTTTATTCTATTAGTTACATCCTCAAAAAAATGACTCCGGTAGATTTATTAAGCATGATTTGCCTTTCACAGACACCTGCTGGCATGGTCCAATCCTGTTAATGCTTTCCATGTTCTGCTATCATGTCTTTTGTAATGAACTCTGGCATTTGCCCAATACTAATGTTAGGCTAACTGATCTGTAATTCTGAGATAACAAGGTGTAGAGCTGGATGAACACAGCAGGCCAAGCAGCATCATAAGAGCA
>JAHRHZ010000105.1:3176434-3198724 GCA_024137785.1 Ginglymostoma cirratum
CCCGGCCTCAGCGCGGGCTCCCAGCCTCAGCTCAGACTCCCGGCCTCCGCTCAGACTCCTGGCCTCAGGGCGGGCTCCCGGCCTCAGCTCAGATTCCCGGCCTCAGCTCAGACTCCCAGCCTCAGCTCAGACTCCCGGCCTCAGCGCGGGCTCCCAGCCTCAGCTCAGACTCCCGGCCTCAGCTCAGACTCCCGGCCTCAGCGCAGGCTCCCAGCCTCAGCGCAGGCTCCCGGCCTCAGCGCGGGCTCCCGGCCTCAGCACAGGCTCCCAGTTTCAGCACGGGCTCCCAGCCTCAGCTCAGACTCCTAGCTTCAGCACGGGTTCCCGGCCTCAGCGCGGGCTCCCAGCCTCAGCTCGGACTCCTGGCCTCAGCGGAGGCTCCCGACCTAGAGGTGAAGCCCAGCATGGTCTAGAGGTGAGGGCTGACTGCTGGAGGTTCGGTGCTGGCACTGACCAGGTTGGAAGGACTGTTATTCTGAACTTTTTATTTAATTATTTTTCTAATTTATTCCTATGATTTTGTGCCTAAGATGGCACAAAGGCCTTTAATGCTGGACTTTTAATTTTTTTTCCCTAAGAATTTGTACTTAAGAATCTGTACCTAGGCACCATGTACCTAAGATGGTGCCATAAGTGGCAACTTATAAACCTTTCACTGTACTCATGAGTACATGTGACAATAAAGCTAATTCCATTCCTAATCTGGAAGGACAAGGAGAGCAGATAGATGGGACATCACCACCAAGCTTCCCTCCAAGTCTCACACCACCCAGACTTGGAAATATATCTGAGGCCTAACCATCATCAGCTGCTTCATCAATGACCTTGCCTCCAACATTAGGTCAGGGCCAAGGGTGTTCGCTGATGATTGCACAGTGTTCAGCGCCATTCACGATTTCACAGATATTGAAGCAGTCTGTGTCAAAATGCAATAAGACCTAGACAATATTCAGGTTTGTGTTAACAAGTGGCAAGTATCATTCACACCACGCGAGTGCCAGGCAATGACCATCAATAAGAGAGAATCTATCCATAACCCTTTGTCAACCAGTGGCATTATCATTACTGAATCTCTCACTGTCAACAAGCTGGAGTTACCATTGACCAGAAACTCAGCTGGATCACGGTATAAATATAGGGACATAAGAAGAGATCAGAGGCTAGAATTCTGCAGCAAGTAACTCACCACCTGTCTTCTCACTTGCCTTAATGGGTACAGCTCCAGCAATGCCATTGAGGACAGACAGCCCACCTGATTGGTACAACATCCACCATCTTCAATTTTCACTCCCTTTACCAATAGCAGCAGTGTGAACAATCTCAAAGGTGAACTGCAGTAACTAATCAAGCTTCCTTCGACAGCATATTCCAAACTCTCAACCTTCACCATCCTAGAAGGACAAGGGCAGCAGATATAAAGGAACACCACCCCCTGCAAGTTCCCCTTGAAGCCACTCACCATCCTGACTTGGAAATATATCGCCGACCTTCAGTGTCTCTACATCAAAATCCAGGAAACTCCCTAAAAGCATGGTGAGTGTCCTCACAACCCAAGTATTGTAACATCTCCAGGGCAGTTAAGGATGGGCAAGACATTGACCCAACCAGTGATGCTCAAATTCCATAAACAGATTAAAAAACAAATTAGCTCAAGGGCCAATATACATCTGAAATGTGGAGATTTCTTTACCCGGGTCATACCTTCCTCATAGTGTGCACTTACATCTCAAAGCTCAATCACAGCTACACGCTCTTTAATCAACTGACTAGTTTCTTACATCGGATTCTGAACTTGCCCCAAACTCAGCAGTAATGAGTGAAGGAGCAAGATGCCAATCCAGGGTCCTCGAGACCCAGATGACTTCAGTTTTGTCTCCTTTTGTGACATTTATTATTTGTCTGGAATAATTTCTATAAGATAGAACACGTATTTACACAGAATATTATCACATCTTCAGCAATGGCTTATTGGGCTTCGGGTAAAAGCAATGAGTTTGGCCACTAAGAAGGTTGTGGGGGGATCTAATAGAAACTTACAAGATAATGCATGGCTTAGAAAGGGTGGACGCTGGGAAGTTGTTTCCGTTAGTTGGGGATACTAGGACCTGTGGGCACAGCCTTAGAATTAGAGGGGGCCGATTTAGAACGGAAATGAGGAGACATTTCTTCAGCCAGAGAGTGGTGGGCCTGTGGAATTCATTGCCATGGAGCGCAGTGGAGGCCGGGACGTTGAATGTCTTCAAGGCAGAGATTGATAAATTCTTGATCTCGCAAGGAATCAAGGGCTACGGGGAGAGTGCGGATAAGTGGAGTTGAAATGCCCATCAGCCATGATTAAATGGCGGAGTGGACTCGATGGGCCGAATGGCCTTACTTCCACTCCTATGTCTTATGGTCTTATAGTTTAGAAAAGCTGTTCACGAGGAAAGCCTTCACAATCTGTTCCACTTGCTCCTCCTCCTCCCTCTGTCAACAGCATAAAATCCACTGTTTTCTAGCTCTTTTCAGTTTTGAAGAAGTCACAGTTGAAAGGTTAACTCTGTTTCTCTTGCCACAGATTGAGGTGGCTCCAGAACATTTTGTTTTTATTTCAGATTTCCAGCATCTGTAGTTTTGCTTTTATCACCAGTAGGACTGCTTGCTTCTCTTCAACTGTTGGCATGGGGTGGAAACATAGAAGACAAGGGCAGCAATAGATAATTCAGCCTCAAGCTTGCTCCACCATTCGGTGTGATCATGGGTGATAATCCAGCTCAGTCCCACATTCCTGCTTTCTCCGCATTCCCTTTCATCCTACTTTCTGTGACAGACAATTCCACAGGCTCACCATTCTCTGGGTGAAGGAATTTCTCTTCATCTCAGTCCTAAATGGGTTACCCCATGCCCTTAAACTATGACACCTGCTTCTGGACTCTCTGGTCATCAGGAACATCCTTCCTGTATTTACCCTGTCTAGCCCTGTTAAAATGTCATAGGTTTATATTAGATCCACCTTCTTTCTTATAAATTCCACCTGATATAATCCTAACCAATCCAATCCCTCTTCATACTTGGTCCTCAGCCATCCCAGAAATCAGTCTGGTAAATCTGTTGCACTCCTTCCATAACCAGATAAGGAGATCAAAACTGCACACAATATTCCAGGTGTGGTCTCACCAATACCTTGTAAGGTTGCAGCAAGGCATCCCTGCACACTCAAATCTTCTCGCTGTGAAGGCCAATATACATTCGCCTTCTTCACTACCTACTGTACCTCCATGCTTATCCTCAGCGACTGGTGTTCGGGGGCACCCAAGTCTGGTTACAGTTCCATCTTTCTAAATCTATCACCAATAAGTTAATAATCTGCCTTCCTGTTTTTGCTCCCGAAGTAGATAACCTCACATTTACCCACATACTTAATCTGCCATACGTTTGCCCACTCACTCAATTTATCCAAATCACACTGAAGCAGCTCTGCATCTTCAATGCCAAATTGAGCGGCGGGGAGGCAGTGCAAAATCATAGAATATTCCAACACAAGAGGCCATTACAAGTTAGTCAGGAAAGACCTAAAGAGAGAGCTAAGAAGAGCCAGGAGGGGACATGAGAAGTCCTTGGCAGGTAGGATCAAAGAAAACCTTAAAGCTTTCTATAGGTATGTCAGGAATAAAAGAATAACTAGAGTAAGATTAGGGCCAGTCAAGGACAGTAGTGGGAAGTTGTGCGTGGAGTCCGAAGAGATAGAAGAGGTGCTAAATGAATATTTTTTGTGAGTATTCACACATGAAAAAGACAATGTTGTCGAGGAGAATGCTGAGATACAGTCTATAAAACTAGACGGGATTGAGGTTCATAAGGAGGAGGTGTTAGCAATTCTGGAAAGTGTGAAAATAGCTAAGTCCCCTGGGCCAGATGGGATTTATCCTAGGATTCTCTGGGAAGCTAGGGAGGAGATTGCAGAGCCTTTGGCTTTGATCTTTATGTCATCATTATCTACAGGAATAGTGCCAGAAGACTGGAAGATAGCAAATGTTGTCCCCTTGTTCAAGAAGGGGAGTAGAGACAACCCTGGTAATTATAGACCAGTGAGCCTTACTTCGGTTGTGGGTAAAGTGTTGGAAAGGATTATAAGAGATAGGATTTATAATCATCTAGAAAGGAATAATTTGATTAGGGATAGTCAACATGGTTTTGTGAAGGGTAGGTCTTGCCTCACAAACCTTATTGAGTTCTTTGAGAAGGTGACCAAACAGGTGGATGAGGGTAAAGTGGTTGATGTGGTGCATATGGATTTCAGTAAAGCATTTGATAAGGTTCCCCATGGTAGGCTATTGCAGAAAATACGGAGGCATGGGATTGAGGGTGATTTAGCGGTTTGGATCAGAAATTGGCTAGCTGTAAGAAGACAGAGGGTGGTGGTTGATGGGAAGTGTTCATCCTGGAGTTCAGTTACTAGTGGTGTACCGCAAGGATCTGTTTTGGGGCCACTGCTGTTTGTCATTTTTATAAATGACCTGGATGAGGGTGTAGAAGGATGGGTTAGTAAATTTGCGGATGACACTAAAGTCGGTGGAGTTGTGGATTGTGTGGAAGGATGTTGCAGGTTACAGAGGGACATAGATAAGCTGCAGAGCTGGGCTGAGAGGTGGCAAATGGAGTTTAATGCGGAAAAGTGTGAGGTGATTCATTTGGAAGGAGTAACAGGAATACAGAGTGCTGGGCTAATGGTAAGATTCTTGGTAGTGTGGATGAGCAGAGAGATCTCGGTGTCCATGTGCATAGATCCCTGAAAGTTGCCACCCAGGTTGATAGGGTTGCTAAGAAGGTGTACGGTGTGTTAGGTTTTATTGGTAGAGGGATTGAGTTTTGGAGCCATGAGGTCATGTTGCAGCTGTACAAAACTCTGGTGTGGCCGCACTTGGAGTATTGTGTACAGTTCTGGTCGCCGCATTATAGGAAGGATGTGGAAGCATTGGAAAGGGTGCAGAGGAGATTTACCAGGATGTTGCCTGGTCTGGAGCGAAGGTCTTATGAGGAAAGGCTGAGGGACTTGAGGCTGTTTTTGTTAGAGAGAAGAAGGTTAAGAGGTGACTTAATAGAGACATACAAGATGATCAGAGGATTAGATAGGGTGGACAGTGAGAGCCTTTTTCCTCGGATGGTGACGGCTAGCACGAGGGGACATAGCTTTAAATTGAGGGGTGATAGATATAGGACAGATGTCAGAGGTAGGTTCTTTAATCAGAGAGTAGTAAGGGCATGGAATGCCCTGCCTGCAACAGTAGTAGACTCGCCAACTTTAAGGGCATTTAAATGGTCATTGGATAAACATATTGATGATAATGGAATAGTGTAGGTTAGATGGGCTTCAGATTGGTTTCACAGGTCGGCGCAACATCGAGGGCCGAAGGGCCTGTACTGCGCTGTAATGTTCTATGTTCTATGTTCTATGTTCTATTTAGCCCATTGTGTCTGTGCCAGCTCTTTCAAAGATTTGTCCCAGTCCATTCACAGAACTCAATAGATTGCTCGTCTTTTGAATATCAAAGTTTCATGGTTAAAAATTATAGTTTTATTAAAGTTTAAATGGGGTATTATTTTACTGCCCTTTCAGGCAGTGAATTCCAGATCTTGACAAACCTCTGTATTGAAATGCAGTTCTTTAAGTAGCAAAGCAGTCTTTTGCATATTTTGACATTTTGGAAGTTGGAAAAAAGGAAAACCTGGAAATGATTGTTTTTGAATGTCCTAGTGAATTTTTCCACAATGTATGATCTGTAAACTGTAGAGCTGTACGATAAATCCCTGGACATCATGAACCAGCCAGAGATTATTCCTTATAATGGCAAATAATTTCCCAATTAGACTGGAGTAGCAATGTCACCGTCATTTATCCATCAGCTATGAACATTATTCCACAGCAGCAAGATAGAAGTGTGCTGCCACTTGCCATCGACTGACACACATAGTCAACACAAGATACACACTCAAAAAAAATGGTTCTCCTGTATATGTTATAAATGATAGCAGGGAGAGATTTCCAGCAGTAATCTAATTTTAAGATCCAGAAGATTAGATTACTGTGTTGCAATCACACTCTGGTATCCATTAATCCTGATACTGTGCTCCCTTGTGAAACTTGTGACAGGGAATGTTGCTCAGTACTGTTGCTGTCACAATAATTGCTCATAAAATCACACAGCCTAAAAAGAGGCCTTTCGGCCCATCGCATTTCTTTCAAAGCTATCCAATTACTCTGCCTCTACCATACTTCCCCACAGCCCTGCAATCTTTTCAACTATATGTCTAAGTCCCTTTTAAAAGTTAACCACTAAATCTGTTCCCACTACCTTTTCTCAGGGATCACATTCCACATCAGAACTTTGGTTCAAAACAAATCTCATCTCCTGTTCTGTTTCCTTTACTTAAAACTGTGCACTCCAATTATCAACCTACTTAGCATAGAAAGTCTCTTTTTCAAAACTCTTCATGATTTTGAATATCTCTAACAAGGTATTTTTAACCTCCTCTGCTCTAAGGACAATAATCATGGCTTTTCCCATTTCTTCACATTAACCAATGTTTCTCATCCCTGGGTCAAATTGAATCAATCTCTATATTCCCTTTACCATCCTGATAGCTGTCCTCGAGCATTGGTTCTCTGGCCACAATATTTCAATTGAGGATAAACCAGCGATCTGCCTGTATTTTTAACTGTCCACCATTCTCCAAGGTGCCAAGGTATATTTGTTTCCATAGACTGGTCATAATTTTTAAGAAGGAAATCAGGAGGGCAAAAGGGGGATATGAGATAGCTTTGACAGATAAGGTTAAGGATAATCCAAAGAAATGCTACAAGTACATTAAGAGCAAACGAGCAACTAGGAAGAGAATAGGGCCCATTAACAATCAATAAGGTCATCTATGTTTGAAACCACAGGAGTTGGAAAAAATATGAAACAAATATATTGTGTCACTTTTTACCGTGGAGAAAGAAATGGAGGCTATAGAACTTGGCGAAATAAATATTGATTACCTGAAAACAGTCCACATTACAGAAGAGGAGGTGCTGGAGGTCTTTAAAAACATAAAGATGGATAAATCTCTGAGATCTGGTTAAATGTGTCCCAGAATGTTGTGGGAAGTTAGGGAAGAAATTGCAGGGCCCCTGGCAGAGATATTTGTATCCTCTCTAGCCTCAGTTGAGGTTCCAAAGAACTGGAGGGTGGCTAATGTTGTGTCTTTATTTAGGAAAGACTGTAAGGAGAAGCCTGGGACCTATAGGCCTATGTGTCTGACATCAGTGTGAGTAAGTTGTTGGAGAGGATTCTGAGAAATAGGATTTGCATGCATTTGGAGAGGCAAGGACTAATTAGGGGTAGTCAGCATGGCTTTGTGCATGGGAAATCATCTCTCACAAACATTGAGTTTTTGATAATGTAATCAAAAAGAATGATGAGGACAGAGTGGTGGTCATTGTCTACATGGACTTGGACAAGGTTCTGCATGGTAGCCTAATTAGTAAAGTTAGATCATGTGGGATTCGGGGAGAGCTTGCCAGTTGGATACAAAATTGGCTTATTGGTAGGAGACAGAGGGTGGTGGTGTAGGGTTGTTTTTCAGACTGGAGGCCTGTGACCAACAGTGTTTCATAGGGATCAGTACTGGGTCCACTTTTATTGTCATTTATGTAAACATTTTGGATGAGAGTTTAGGAGGTACAGTTAGTAGTTTGTGGATGACACCAAAACTAGTGGTATCATCGACTGTGAAGAAGGTTATCTAAGGTCACAAAAAGGTCTTGATCAATTGGGCCAATGGGCTGACGAGTAGCAGGTGAAGTTTAATTTGGATAAAGCGAGGTATTGATTTTTGGTAAATCAAACAAAGGCAAGACTTACACAATTAATGGTAGAGCCCTGGGTGGTACCATTGAACAATGAGACCTAGGGATTCAAGTACACAGTTCCTTGAAAATTGCGTCACCAGTAGACAGGGTATTCAAGGTGGTGTTTAGCACACTTGCCTTCATTGCTCAGACCATTGAGTATAGGAGTTGGGACGTCATGTCAAGGTTTAACAGGATGGTGGTGAAGCCACTTCTGGAGCACTGTGTACAGTTCTGGTCACCCTGCTATAGGAAGGATACTATTAAATTGGAGAGGGTTCAGAAAAGATTTACCAGGATGTTGCTGGGAATGGAGGGGTATGAGTTTTAAGGACAGGCTGGGACTTCTTTCGCTGGAGTGTAGGTTGAGGTGACCTTATAAAGGTTTGTAAAATCATGAGGGGTATAGATAAGGTGAATTGCAAAGGTCTTTTCCCTAGGGTGAGGGAATTCAAAACAAGGGGCATATTTTTAAGATGAGAGGAGACAGATTTAAAGGGACTTGAGGGCCAACCTTTTCACACAGAGGGTGGTTCATATGTGGAATAAACTGCCAGAGGAAGTGGGAGATGCAGGTAAAGTTACCACATTTAATAGACATTTGGCCAGGTATGCAAATAGAAAAGGTTTAGAGGGAGATGGGCCAAATGAAGGCAAATCAGACTAGTTTAGTTTGGAAAACTTGGTCAGAACAGACAAGTTGGACTGAAGGGTTTGTTTCCATGCCGTATGACTCTATAATTTGAAAAGTCAGATTACTTGTTGTAGAATTAGAGAGAATTTACAGCACAGAAATAGGCCATTTGGCCTAACTAGTACATGCAGGTACAGCCAACTCTTAAGGTGATAAATGGTATATTGGTGTTTATTATAAGAGGATTTAAGTGCAGGAGTCCACCTATCTTATTAAAATGATATACAGCCTTGGCAAGACCACATTTAGAATATTGTGTGAAGGTTTGGTTTCTGTATCTAAGGAAAACATAGTTTCTATAGAAAGAGTGCAGCAAAGGATGGTCACACAAATTGTGATAATTGTCCACTGAGAAGATTGGTCCTTTATTCCTAGGAATTTCAAACAGTGAGAGGTGATGTCATTCAAGCGTGTAGAATTCTTACAGTAGCTCTAGCAGGAAGGATGTTTCCCCTGGCTAGCACCAAGAGTCATAGATGCAGGCCATTTCGGATTGGAAAGAGTCGGAATTTCTGCCATCAGAGGATGGGGAATCTATGGGATCCTCTACCCCAGAGGACTGTGAAAGCTGTTCTTGAGAATATTTAAAACAGATCATTGGATTTCTACAAATTAAAAACAGCCAGGGATACTGGGATAGTGCCGGAAAGTGATTTTAAATAGAAGATCAGTCATGATCTAATCAAATGGCAGAATGGACTGGAAGGGCTGAATGGTCTGTTTCGGTTCCTATTTCTTATTTTCCATATGAGCTTTGCCTGGCCGTATATCATCTAACTCTGTTCTTCTATTCCCTTCTCCCTCATGTACTGATCTTCTTTATAATTCACTTGTAGGATGTGGGCATTGCTGGCCTGGCCAACATTTTTTGCCTAACCCTAGCTACCCCTGGAGAAGCTGGTGGTGAACTGCCTTTTGAACAGCAGCAGTCTGTGTGCTGTAGATAGACTCACAATTTTCCCTGACTTGCCCAGTGGATTTCACTTATGGCCTCGAATTCTGCTCTTGCTCATAAGTGGAAACATCTTTTCTACCTCTGCTTGATCAAACACACTCATAACGTTAATGACCTCTGTCAGGCCACCCCTCGGTTTCATCTTTGTAAAGTTTGTCTGTGATTTCTGCAGAACCTAGATACTGTTTTATTTACCATATGGAGACAGGAACATAAAGGAATGTTATTAAGATTCTACTGGAAATTATATTCTTTCCAAGTTAGGCATAACTTTTCTGCTTTTCAGTTCTGTTCCTGATTCTCAATCAATAAATTTCAATCAGTTGCTAGCTAGACAGTCTCTGTAAATGCTCTGGCAATGTGGTTTTGAAGGTGTCATTATAGGATATGGAAGAATAACCTGCGTGTGAGCTGGCCATGAAGTCTCTTTCCATCTCTGCCAGTACCTCACCTAAATGACCACTTCTCTGGGTCAAGACTGGATGTGCTTTTTTCATTCTTTGGCAGGATATGGATGTTGCTGACACGACCACCATTAATTGCTCATCCCTGGTCTTTCTTTGAGAAGATGCTGATGAGCTGCCTTTTTGTACCACTGCAGTCCATGTGCTGTGGGTTGACCCTCAATGTCCTTAAGGAGGGAATTCCAGGATTTTGATGCAGTGACACTGAAGAGACAGGATATATTTCCTAGTCATGGTGTTGAGTAGCTGGGAGTGGAACTTGCAGGGGTGGTGTTCCCATGTCTCTGCTGCCTTGTCCTTCGAGATGAAATGGTCTAGAAGGTGCTGTTGGAGGATCCTCTGATGATTACTGCATCAAATGGGTAAAGGGAGAGGTTATATACCACTGTAAGGACGGAATGGAGAGTGAATGTTTAAGGTTGTGGATATGGTATCAATCAAAGCAGGCTGCTTTATCTCGGATGGCATCAGCTTCTTGAGTGTTGTTGGGGCTGCACTCATCCAGGCAAGTGGGGAGTATTCTATCACACTCCTGACTTGTGCTTCTCAATATTCTGGGATAATATGAAATGAGTATTGACAAGACCCTGTGTGAGTGCTGAGGTGAGAGTTATCACAATGTGTCCAGTTGAACAGGAGTTGGCTCAAATTATAGAAAACTGAAATTATAACCAAACTACAGCAGCATCTGGTACACACTGTGATTTTTCCAGCAAAATACAACAAGACAAGGATCTTTACAAATGCTGTTCCAAAAATAATCCCAGTCATTGGCAGTAATTTGGTGTCAAGCCATAACTGACGGGAGGGATTACCTAATCATGTCTGGCTGGGACATGTGGTGTCACTACATACAACATAGAGAAAACAGCATCTGTAGAGAAAAAGCAGAATTAATGTTTTAAATCCTGTGACTCTTCATCGGAGCACAGTTTCTGTTTTCATTTCAGATCTCCGGCATCCGCCGTTTTATTTTCTATGCAAAATCAAAGTGTTCAGTTACTGTTCTTTATCAGTAATAGCAAATAGAAGCCAACAAAGCAACAAAAATGAGAGGGGTTCAGTATTTAAAAAATTGATGGCATTCTACAAAAATAGTGTGTTGGCCATTTAATATATCAATAATGATTTTTATTAGTGGTATAGCTCAGTAAGGGCTAAGATTTAAAGTTGACACCTCTGGATTGTGGAGTACAACAAATCAGGCATCCATCTCTGCTGAATGCCACTGTTAACATCCTGGGGCAGCGTCCTCTCTCATTTTGCTTTCTAATGTGTGAATCTTCGAGGTCCATGTGCAGCAGCGACTTCTGGACCTGGGTCAAGGTTGTGATCTGTGTCACTATCCAATCACTGCATGGAGGGTCAGAGCGGCTGCACACACTTAAGGGAATGTTGCCCAGGGGTTAGACTAGAAACTGAACTGGACCAGCTGTATAAATACTATGGCTACATGAGCAAGTCAGGGATTGGAAATTTTGCGGTGAGCAACTTACCTCCAAACTCTCTGAACACTGCCCACCATCTAAGTTCATAGTCCCAGAGGACCACAGGGCTGCTATCTCATTAGAGGGAGACAACTGGTAGTGATCTAACGAGAGGGTCACCATGCCTAAGGCGAGGGGAGAGTTTGAACTGAACCAGCTTTATTGTCACGTGTACTCAAATGAGTATAGTGTAAAGTTGATAAGTCACCACTTACTGTGCCATTGGTACAATCCTTAGTTACAGAATAGAGAAATGAAGAAAAACATGTCACATTACAACTAAGATAACAAGGTGTGGAGCTGGATGAACACAGCAGGCCAAGCAGCATCAAAGGAGCGGGAAAGCTGACGTTTCGGGTCTAGACCCTTCTTTAGAAATGGTTTAAGGGGGCAGCTCACTACCACCTTTCCTGGGCAATTAGGGATGGGCAAGAAATGCCAGCAATGCCCACACCTCAGAAAATTATGAAAAGAGGCGATTCAAGCACCTGATTTTTTATGTTATCATGTGTTTACGCAGATGACTTCGTAAATTTCAGTCCCAGAGGGAAACAGCTACATCAGAAAATACAACAACTTAAATTTATGCGGCACCTGCAGTAAAATGTCTGAAACCACTTCAACAGAAGAGTCAGCAGACACGATTTGAGAGCGTGACATGTGTGCTGGTGCTACACAAGTGAGGTTGGTTTGGAGAAGCAGCTTAAAGAGGGAGTTCCTGAATTTAGAACACAGGAAGCTGAAGGTAGAGTCACCGCTGGTGAAGCAATTAAATTGAGATCCACAAGAGGTCAGAATTGGAGAAATACGGTATCTTGGAGGTTTGTGGAGCTGAAGTAAATTGCAGAAATAGGGAAGGGTGAGGGTGTATTGGGATTTGTAAATAAGAAAGAAGATTTTCAGATTAAGGTGTTGCCACTCAATGTAGGTCAGTGAGCGTGGCAGTTAATAAGTGATCTAGTTACAGAACTTTGGATTAGGCTAAAGTTTAAGGTGGGTGTCATTGTTGAAAGCCAGCAGGACAGTGAAATAGTCAAGATAACAAAGGTAGACTTTAGCAATGGTAATTTTTTATATCAACTTATTCAAGGCATGTTCTGACTTACCTTGGAGCAGGTGGGATTTGAACCTGGGCCTCCTCACCCAGAAAGAGGGACATTACCACATGGAAACAGAAGATAGGAGCAGGAGTAGGCCATTCGACTCCTCAAGCCTGCTCTGCCATTCACTGTGATCGTGGCTAATCAGTGAGCTCAGTATCCTAATCCTGCGCTTCCCCCATAGCCCCATATCCCTTTAGCCACCAGAGCTGTATTTATCTCCTTACTGAAAACACAAATGTTTGGCCCCAACCGCTTTCTGTAGCACGGGCTCACCATTCTCTGGGTGAAGGCATTTCTCCTCATCTGTACTACACCACTGCATCACAAGAGCCCTAAGGTAACAGAGGTATGGGTGAGGACAGTAGCAGGAGTTTAATTGGACATACCGATGAGGTATCAGTTAAAGACTCTACCTAGTGACACAGGTGTAAAGTGCACATTCGGGCATTGGGTTTGTGTTGGATCAGATCGGCCAGCACAGCTGACCATTGATGGAATGGCCTCTTGTGCAGGGGTCACAGAGACAATGCTGGTGTCTGTGAAATTACCAAATAGTCCACATGCTATAAGGGAGCGGGGAGAGGTGTGGGAAGGGGAATTGTTTTGAGGAAGATTGAAGGAATGAATGAGCCTGACTGTAATGTGCTGCCCAGTGGCTGGTTACAGAGAAATGCTAACAAGTGATTTAAAAACACAAGAAGAGGATCTTTCATATAGAAATTGGAGCTGTATGAGACCACTCAGCCCCTCAAGTCTGTTCAATCATTCATTTGATAAAGTGTCTTATATTTTATCTCCACATTCCTGCATTATCCTTCAATTCCCTTATCAGCCAAAAATCTATCACCCTCAGTCCTGAATATACTCAAGGGTTGAGCACTGACAGATCTCTAGGATATAGAATTCCAAAGGCACGGAACCTTTGAAATTGTTGAGTTGTGAACCTGTGGAATTCTCTCCCACTGAAAGCTGTTGGGGACAGTTTGTTAGATATATTCAAAAGGGAGATGGATATGGTCCTTTCAGCTAAAAGGTTTGAAGAATATGGGGAGAAAGTGGGATTGGATACTGAGTTTGCATGATCAGCCATGATTGTATTGGATGGTGCTGCAGGCTCGAAGGGCCGAATGGCCTACTCCTGCACCTATTTTCAATGTTTCTATGTTTCTTCTGCTGTTCCTGTTTTAATCTGCGCCTTGTCAGTGTGTCTACAAGGATCGAACAAGACTTTACAATAAGGGGAGAGCTCAGTGAAGGAGTAGGTGTATCCAACCAGGAATCTTGCTCCCTGCCCCATTCACCCTGCTGATGTTAGCTGAGCTTAAAGATGGAACTTTCACCTCCCATTTGGACCAGGCATTAAGTGTCAGTGTCCAGGGAGGATAGGAGGCAGATGTGGGAGAAACCTGGAGGAAGAGGAGATTTTGTTTTAAAGGAACACTTTCCAAACCAGAGCATAAAGTTCCTATACAGTGGCCTATGAGCCCGTTGTTTTCTTATTTGTCGGCACAGTGGGAAAACTGGATGAAGCATGACACTCGACATAATGTTAGCAGTGAGTGTGTGTGTGGAATGAGCTGCCTTCAGCTCAGCGCCTCTGGGTCATGCAGAGACAGAGGGAGAGAAAATAAAATGGCAAAGAGCATTGACACAGTGGGCAGCTGTGAAATAAACTGCACAGAGGCCTGTAAATTGCCAGACTAAGTATGAATGGCTATGCAATATGAAGTGTGAGAGCACGAGGAGGAGACCCCTTGTCAGATTGTAATGAAAAGCATCACAAACTGTGAAATACCTTATGAATTGATTTTTGTTTGTGCGTAATGAATTGGCGAGTCGGAGATGCTGATCGTCATGCAGGAATGCACATAAGGTTTTTGAACTCATTCATTTGAGTGCTGACAGTTCGGGTATTAGCCCTGGCAACAATGAATTGTTCTGCTTATGGCTTGTAACAGTTTGAAATTACACAGTAGCTTCTGGCAGCGACATTACTGAGCAGGGAGAGGAATCTACAGAGTGATGGCTGGCTCAACACTTTTGGCCTCAGTGCTCCTATTAGACTGGGGAATATCTATAGAAAATTGAGAATCCCAACAGGATTCTGAAGCGAGTGATTAGATCACAAGTGACACGAGCTCTCAGCAAATACAGCAGAAGCATCCTTAATATTGTATCAAAGATATTTACATGTTTAAAAATGCAGCACCCTCCTGCTGACCCTGGATACTTTCTGGGTGTGGTTTTGGGAGGCGCAGGTATAATTCCTTCCCTCTGGAAAGCAACAACCTTGTTTAGCAGATTGTCAATCCACTGAGGAGCTAAATAAAGAGTTTTTACAGAGTCTTTGGCATGTCAGGATATCGCAACACTGTTCATACCCAATGAGCAATACTTTCTGAAGGGTAATTGCTGCTGCAATTCAGGAAACCAAGCAGTGTGTGCACAGCAAGATTCCACAATCACCAATGTGATAATGACCAGATCAGCTGTTTTTAGTGATGTTGGATGAGGGGATAAATATTGACCAGAATCCCTGCTTGTCTTCAAAATGGTGCCATGGAATATAAACACAGCAACAAGAGGAGCCCACTCCCATCCTGTTCTGATTTTAACCCAACATTCCTACATAACCCTGTGAATCTTTCATCCCCTTGGTAATCTATCTACCTTTGCCATAAAAATGTTTAGAAGTTCTCCCAAAACTGCCTTTTTTTAAAAAATCATTCATAGGACATGGACATCAATGACTAGGCCAGTATTTATTGGCCATCCCTAAATCCCCAGAGGTCAACCACATTGCAGTGGCCCTGGAGTCACATATAGGTCAGACCAGGAAGAAATGGCCGATTTCCTTCCCTGAAGGACAAAAGTGAACAAAATGGGATTTTCCAACAATTGGCAACAGCTGCATGATCATCCTTAGATTCTTAACCCTGGATTTTTATTCAGTACAAATCCCACTATCTGCTGTGGCGTGATTTGAACCTGGGTCCCCAGAACATTACCTGGGTCTCTGGATTAATAGGCTCATGACAATACCACTAGATCATTTGGAGCAAGAGTTGCAAGGCCTCACAACCGTCTGGGAGAACCTTTTCCATCTATCTGAGAGGGCAACGAGAGAGCTTTGGTTTAATGCTCAATCTGACACCTCAGACAGTGCAGCACCCCCTCAGTACTGTACCATTTGTATTAAGTGCCTGCAGTGGGGCTTAGCTGGATATTCTGGTTCTGAGGTGGCAGTAATGTTCCAGTGATTAACAGCTGGTTGGAGATGTGCTGACAGTCCGTCATGTATCCCAGCATCAGACATCCACATGGAGACGTAGAAGGTAGACGGTCAGCTTTAAAATGGGTGTATATTCACAGTGTTGGTGATGGTCCACATACTTTGAACAGAAACTCTCCCGGTGCTTCCCTCTGAATCCACTTTGCCCCAATGATCGCAGTTACACAGCACAGAGTGCACACACATTCATAACTTCAGCCTCTCTCGTGCTCTCACTTCCTGACAAGCCTTTAGATTAAACTCTCTGAGAGTGAAAATAGATTTTCACTTTCTGAGCAGAGAGATCTTGGTCTCTAGTTACTGCACTGAACTCATTCACTTGAAGGCAATTGCTAACAGCTGGGTCATTTACAGATGGCACAAGGAGGCAAGTACAGGCACTGAATAGCCCTGGGTCTCTGTGACAACCTGTTCAGAGCTGCAAAGTACAGAAAGGAGAAATAAACTACATTTATATGGAACCTTTCACAACCTCAGCATGTTCCCAGACAGTTTACAGCCAAATAAATATTTTTTAAAGTGCAGCCATTGTTTTAAAATAGGCAGCATGGTAGCCCAGTGTGGAGCTGGAGGAACACAGCAGGCCAGGCAGCATCAGAGGAGCAGGAGAGCTGATGTTTCAGGTCGGGACCGTTCTTCAGGATTTCTGAATCCCGAAACATCAGCTTTCCTGCTCCTCTGATGCTGCCTGGCCTGCTGTGTTCCTCCAGCTCCACGCTTTGTTATCTCTGACTCCAGCGTTGGCAGTTCTTACTTTCTCTGAGTGAGTTATAACACACTAGCCCAGCTGTGCACAGTAAGTTCCCACAGAGAGTCATATGAAAATGCCCAGATCATCGGTTTTCTTGCTGTTTGTTGAAGGATAGGTAGTGGTCAGGACAGCAGTCATACAATTCCCTTGCTGTTCATCACATGCCTGATATTGGGATCATTGCAAGGGGATTGATGGGGCCGTGGTGTAACATTGTATTGGAAAAATGGCACCTCTAGCACTGCAGCGCCCTTGCGATGGGAGAGTTAGCCTGAATGTAGTGCTCAAACATCACAGAAGGGATGTAAATCTATAAACAATGTGGCTCAGGCAGTAGGACTCTTGATGCCATTGGCAGGACCAGAACATGAGGATGAAGCTTGCACAGTACTGATGGGGTGCTGCAGGTTTGGAGCTGCTGTCTTGTGGGTGAGACATTACACTGAGGTCCTAGCTGCCCACAAGGCTGGGAACAAAAAACCATGTCACAGGATCTCAAAGAAGTGCAGGGTAGTTCTTCTGAGTTCCGGCCAACACTTAGCCCTCAAGTGAAATCACAAAAGCAGGTTATCAGGTCGTTGTCACATTGCAGTTTGTGGGAGCTTGCTGTGTATACATTGCAGTTTGTGGGAGCTTGCTGTGCACACATTGCAGTTTGTGGGAGCTTGCTGTGTACCCGTTGCAGCAGTGCGCAAGCATTAGGAGTACTTCACTGGCTGTAACATCCTGCAACTGTGAGAAGTTTCGAGAGATGAGGGGAGAGAAACTCAATAAAAGAAGAAAAAAATTCAGACTGCAGTCGGGTCTTTTAACGCAAGGCCGTGAGCCAGGAAGCTTGGAGACTGTTGTAAGGATGAGAGAAACCGTTCAGAGATAAACAGTGCCTGCAGATGATAAAACACAAGTCATCTGCAGCCATTCCTCCTCGGGCTGTCTAATCACCCCATTACTCACAACCGTCTGCTCCAGTGGACAGTGACCTCTCCTAATGACCTCACCACATCCCAGCTCCTCATCCGAACACAGCTCTAACAGCTGCCTCAGTTATTGTAGCTCAGTCCATCCCTTTTCATTATCAGCCCTGGCTTCCCATGTGGAGCCTGCTTTGTCCAGAGAGGCAGAGAGTTTGAGTTTATTTGCTGCGAGTAAAAGGTGGATCAGAAACGATTGCCCTGGTGGAGAGTGTGGTCACAAAGAGGAATAAGACATGCAGCATTTTGAAGCTTTATCAGGAACGTCAGGTCAACATAATCATCGAAATGGGAAGGTGGATTTTATTACGTCAATGTTGCATTGAATAAAACAAAGATGGAGATTTATGTAATACCTTGTGCACCTTCCAACATTCCAAAGGGCTTCATACTGTCTGAAGTGTAGTCACTGATGGACATGTGGGCACAGCAAGATCCCACAAACAGCAACGTAATAATCACCAGCCAATCAACTGCTGGCAATCTGAAACAAAAACAAATTGCTGGAGAAACTCAGCAGGTCTGGCAACATCTGTGGAGAGAAAGAAAAAAGAACGGAGTTAATTTCAGGGTCACTGGACTCAACATTAACTGTTTCTCTCTCCACAGATGCTGCCAACGTTTGTTTTTTAAGTGATGTTCGTAGAATCCCTACAGTGTGGAAACAGGCCCTTTAGCCCAACAAGTCCACACTGACTCACAGAGCATCCCACCCAGACCCATCCCCCTATAACCCACCTAATCTACACATCCCTGAACACTATGGGGCAATTTAGCATGGCCAACCCACCTAGCCTGCACATCTTTGGACTGTGGGAGGAAACCCACACAGACAGGGGGAGAATGTGCAAACTGCACACAGACAGTCGCTCGAGGGTGGGATCAAACCCAGGTCCCTGGTGCTCTGAGGCAGCAGTGCTAACCCCTGAGCCAAGGGCCAGGTATTGGCCGGGACATTATGAATTAGCTTTTGTTGTCACATGTGAAAAGTTTACAAGCTGCCACTTACAGGACCATCTTAGATACAAATGTACCTAGGCACTGAATCTTAGTACAAAGCAGAAGAGTAAAGGAAACAAGTTAAACATTACAGTCCTTCTCAGGAAACCGTAGAATAACAAAGAAACACTGTTAATAGTTTAACATCACAGTCTGTAAGGGCCTGGCCCTGCTCGGCTCGCACTCCTCAAGGGCTTGACCCTACTGTCACCCCCACCCCTCCCGGGAGCCGCCTGTTCCCTCTCTCACCCTCGCTAGGGATGTCTACCATTGGCATCGGGGACGTATCTTGCCGCATATCAAGGTGAGCCGATCAGATTAAGAAGTGGTGAGAGAACAGGAAAAAAAGTGAAAGAAATAAAAGTCAGAGCAGACAGCGCCACACGTGAGTGAGAGCTGTGCCGTGCTGATCCTCCTCCAACATCGGGGAAAACTCTTCAAATAGTGCGGTGGGATTTTTACCCCTAACTTTGAAAGAGGACATCTCAGTATTACATCTGAAATACTGTGAAACTCCCTCAGTGCCATACCGGACACATCAGCCTGGATTATGGGCTGAAGCCTTTCAGTGTGGGCTCTAAATACCAAACCTACAAATTCTGAGGTGAGGGTGCTACTGACTGAGCCTTGGAAGACACGGAATGTGACAGTGCCCACAAACAGAGCTGGTACTGGATGGTTGTCAGAGGACAAGATCGGATTTGTTTAGGCTGCCCCATGCAGTTTGCACCATCACTGTCAATGTTGGACGTGGGTGAGTTAGTGGAGGATAATCCTTTAAAACATATGCCAGCAAGGAGTCAACACCTTCAGGAATGGAATAGGGAAAATTAGCAATAAAAGAGAGGAAAGAAGACTTTAACTTGATGAAAAGAGATCATTATGTGCAACAATACCTCTAACTCTCACAGGTAGCTAATTACACAGACAGCTACACATATTGTGTTAGCTACAGAGCTAGATCTTGGCTGGGAACACTATTAGAAAACAGCTCTTTCATCTCATCAGCTCCCTCCAGCTGAAGGTTTGATGGGGCTGGAGTGGCTGCATTCTTTCAAGTGTCATTAATTTTTCAAACAGGCAATTAAACCACCACCCTGCCTCTGTCTCATAGAGAGAACAGTTTATATCAATCAACCCCCCCAACACACACACACACAAACACACTCGCTCTCATATGCACACATATGCATACACTCACGCACATATATACACACATACACACACATACTCAAATACACACACACGCATTCACACACAGACCTTCACACACATACATAGACGCACACTCAAATATACACAGACATGCACACACATACACCGACACACACCCACATATACACTCATACACACACACGTATACACTCATTTGCACACACATATACACACATGCACACATATACACACACGAACATCTGATGTGGAGGTGCCGGTGTTGGACTGGGGTGGACGAGTTTAGAAATCACATGACACCAGATCATAGTCCAACAGATTTATTTGAAAATACAAGCTTTCGGAGCATTCCCATTTGTCAGTTGAAGTGAGAAAGAAGCTCATAGAATGTAGAATATATTAGTAGACGTTCAAAGGCTCACAAAACTGATGAGGATATATTAATCAGTTAGAACGTTTTAATTGATTAATATCTACATGTAAGTCCCTGAATTCCCTTCAAGTCCCTGTCCTGAGGGAACTAAACGTTTATCAGTGTAAAGAAGAGGTGACATTTTCGGTCCGACAATGCACGTTAGGTGTGAGACCTTGTTTAGAACCTGCCTGTGTTTTGGTTTGGACTCAGACTGGTATTATTTCTAAAGTAAGAATTTATAAAACACCACATTTAATGACTGTCTACAAATTGTGTGTTTTTTGAACAAAATAGAATGTATCTGCAAATACAAATTCACCCCATAGATTCGTGTGTGTGTGTGTGTGTATGTGGAAGAGAGAGTGTGTGTGTGAGAGAAGGTGGGGAGAGAGAGTGAGTGCATGTGTGTGTGAGGGAGAGAGAGTGTGTGTGTGAGAGAAGGTGGGGAGAGAGAGTGAGTGCATGTGTGTGTGAGGGAGAGAGAGTGTGTGTGTGTGTCTGCACTTGTGAGACAGTGTGTGTATGAGAGACTCTGTGTGTGTGTGTGTGTGTCTGCGCTTGAGACACAGTGTGTGTATGAGAGAGAATCTGTTTGAGAGTGTGTGTGTGTGTGAGTGTGTGAGAGACAGTGTGTGTATGAGACAGATAACAAGGCGTGGAGCTGGATGAACACAGCAGGCCAAGCAGCATCATAGGAGCAGGAAAGCTTGACATTTCGGGCCTAGACCCTTCATCAGAAAATGGGTCTAGGCCCGAAACATCAGCTTTCCTGCTCCTATGAAGCTGCTTGGCCTGCTGTGTTCATCCAGCTTTAAAACCTTGTTATCTCGGATTCTCCAGCATCTGCAGTTCCTATTATCTCTGTGTGTATGAGAGGGAATCTGTTTGAGAGTGTGTGTGTGAGTGAGTGTGTGTGTGACTTCGCCAACATTGTCTATCTCATACGCTACAGGCAAGGATGCCCTGAGGCATGGTATATTGGTGACCCCATGCAGATGCTACAACAATGGATGAATGGGCGCTGCGTAACAATCACCAAACAGAGATGTTCCCTCCCAACTGGGGAACACTTCAGTGGTCAAGGACATTCAGCCTCGGATCTTCGCAGAAATGTCCTCCAAGACATACTTCAGGATAGACAACAACGCAGAGTTACCGAGCAGAGGCTGTGAGCCAAGTTCGGCACCTAGGAGGTTTCAGCTAGGATCTTGGGTTCATGTCGCACTACAGGTGACTCCCACCTCACTATACACTCTCTCACACACATACACACACATGTACTTACTCAAACAACACACTCAGACACACGCACCCATCCACACACAATCATACACACGCACCCACCCAGACACACTATCAGTCTCTCTCTGTCTCACACACACGCACACACTATCAGTCTCTCTCTCTCTCACACACCCTCACTCACTCACAAATACGCACACACACATGCACACAGGCACTATCACAAACGTACACACACAAACACTCACTCAAAGACACACTCTCTCACACACACTATCTGTCTCTCTCACACACATTCTCACGCACACACTCTCACTCACGTACTCACACTTGCACTCACTCACACACACACACATTCAGTCACTCACACGTACTCACACTTGCACTCACTCACTCACACAGACACACACTCACTCACTCACTCACACAGACACACACACTCAGTCACTCACACAGACACACACTCATTCACTCGCACAGACACACACTCACTCACTCACACAGACACACTCACTCACACAGACACACACTCACACTCACACAGACACACACTCACTCACTCACACAGACACACACTCACTCACTCACTCACTCAGACACACAGACTCAGTCACTCGCACAGACACACACAGACACACACACTCACTCACACACTCACTCACTCACACAGACTCACACACAGACACAGACACACACTCACTCACTCACACGGACACTCACACGCACTCACTCACACACTCACACAGACACTCATTCACTCACACATTCACACAGACACACACACGCCCTCACTGACTCCCTTACATAGACATACACACACACTCCCTCATTCACACACACACTCACTCACTCCCTCACATAGACATACACACAC
>JAHRHZ010000105.1:3205914-3221816 GCA_024137785.1 Ginglymostoma cirratum
CCTCATATAGAACTGGCAGATAGCACACTGCCCACTACCACCATGTCATACTGGCACGCCTGTTTCTTGGATGCTTTGAACAGATGAGGACTGGATGCCGTACTGGTGCAAAGGTGATGAACATTTATTGACTGTTTGCCCTGCATACAGAAGCAGAATGGAGTGGGACCTTCACAAGAACGTTCCTCCATCAGATCTCAGTCCCATGTGATCTGACATTTTAGAGTCAGACAGCTCAGAAACAGACCATTCGATCCAACCCATGCTGACCTTACATCACAATCTGACCTCGTCCCACATGCCATTGTTTGGCCCATATACCTCGAAACCCTTCCTATTCATGGGCCCATCCAGATGCCTTTTAAATGTTGTAACTGTGCCAGAGTCCACCACCTTCTGAGGCAGCTCATTCCATACGCGCACCACCCTCTGCGTGAAAATCTTACCCCTCAGGTCCTTTTAAAATCCTTCCCCTCTCACTAAAAACCCATGACCCTCTAGTTTTGGACTCCACTATTGTGGGGAAAAGACCTTGGCTATTCCCCCTATCCATGCCCCTGTCTGACATTGCCATGGTGCAGCATAGCTATCAGCCTATCGCCATTAACCCCATAAATCACAGCATACACAATACAACCCAATCCCCTGCAGGTCCCTCACTCCATACCTCAGCAATCCCCAGTGTATCTGTCAGGCCAATTAACGTTCATCTTTGTGTTGTCATAGTTACACTCACAGCCTGATAGCAAGGTGCTTTTTAATGAAGAAGGCCTGATATTTCCAGAGCGGACTCTCTCTATATCCCTCTCTCTGTCAGGCCAGAGTCACTACCAGCAGGAGGCCTGGGCTACCTATCCTTTTGGAAGGCCAGAGGATCTTGGTATGGCGTGCGACAAATGCAGAGGCTCCTGCATCTGCCCCAGTGATTATATCAATGAGCCGTAGTTGTTCTGGAAAGGGTTTTGTGAGAGGATTAGTTTTACTGGCGCCCTGTGGTCTCACCAGCAAACCGTTTCGCCTCTGTGTAAAGTAAGCAATAGATTCGGCTCTGGCCTGGAGCACACAATCCCCAACGCTCTGAGTGCAGTACTGACGGAGTGCCACACTGTCAGACAGCCTTTTTGTTTCGATGCAATGTTACACCAAGGCTCTGCCCGCTGTCTCAGGCAGATGTGACACTATTCTGAAGGGGAGCTCCACCATTGTCCTGACTGCCTGTCAAATGCTCTGGGATGTCCTGCGCCCACGTGCCACTATAGGAATATACATTATTTGTAATTTTTAACTTTGGTTAAAATCACTGGATTCGAGCTTCACTGTGATTCATGATTTGAAGCAAAATATGAAAAAAGGGGCTGAAACTTTGACCTGGCTCTTTGTTCATTGGATTATTCAAAATACTGAGCATGGAAAGTCTTGAGGCAGAATGAAATAATATCCACAAGGAACCTCAACAATGGCAATTCGCATTGATATATCACCTTCAAGCCAATATAATGTCCCAAAGTGCTCCTCAGGGGCATTAGCAAACAGAAACGAGACTGAGCCACATAAACAGACATTAGGGCATAAGGTCTGGTCATAGAGGAAAGTCTCAAAGGGTTGTCTTAAAGTAGGAAATCAGGGTACAGAGTTAAAGAGGGGGCATTCAGGAGCTGGGTACCCAAACATCAAAAGGCTAGCAATGCAGGAGTGATTAAATCCAGCATTTACAAGTAACAGGATTGGAGGAGACAAGTGTGTTGTGGGGCTGGAGGAGGTTACGGAGATCAGGGTTGGTGGACGAGAGAGGCCACGGGAGGATTTGAAAACAAACATGAACATTTTAAAGTCTATCCGAGCAGCACAGGAGGTGGCTGTTGGGCTGTGTCTGTTTATGAACCCAGAGAAAGATTCCAGTGGCAGCTCTGCCGGCTGGTAGAGTTGATTAAAACCTTGTGTTACTGATTGTCCCACAGTCAGCGGAGGGAATTCACACATTCAAATGGATCACAACTCCCTCGGTTCTAATTTCACTGAAAACAGCAGCTGCTACCCTATCACTATCCACTGTTGTCAAAAAGCCTCTTGGTTTCTCTGAATCTCTCAGTCTCTTTCTATCTGTCTCTCTTCGTCTTTATCCCTTTCTCTCACTTTCTCTTTGTCTCTCTCAATCTGTCTGTTTCACAGTCTGTTCCTTGTTTTCTCCACCTTCCTTCTTCTGTCCCTCTCTTTTGCTTTCTTTGTCTCTCTTTCTCTTTCTCCCACCCTGTCTCTGTCCACTCTGTGTTTTTTCTACTTCCTTCCATCTCTCCTTTTCTCTCTTTCTCTGAGCCTGTCTCTCTCTGTTTTGCTCTTTCTTTCTCTTCCTGTGCCTCTCTCTGTCTCACCCTATCTATTTCTCTTTGTCTCTTTTAGTCTCATTTCTCCTCTCTGTCTCTCTTTCTCTCTCTCTCTCTGTCTGTCAGCAGTACTCACTCACTTTGAAACTGCTTTGGTCTGATCCTCACTGGGTGATTTTTTGATGTCAGAGGGACCGGCTTCCAAACCTGTCTGTGACAGGACTGAGACAAGTGGCTATAACACATTTATTATCTCTGCTTCTTAACCTTTTCAGCCGTCTCCCACTTTCTGTCAATCCTTTTCTGTGTTCACCACTCACCATTGCTGTTTTCCAAACTGAAGAACATTGTTTATTTGTCCTGAGGCTGTGTCCTGCTATCGACCCATTTCTAATTGCCTTGGGGATATAGTCCTGAGGTTCCTTCTTGGCCCACTGCAATCTTTACTACATGTTTGGAGTCACTCGTGGGCCTTTACTGGGTGAGGACAGAGAATTTTGTTCCCTGAAGGTAAATGGTTGGATTTGTAGAAGAATCTGACAGTTTCATGATAACTATAATGGTCCAGATTTAATTCCTGATTTAAAAAATCAGAATTCCAATTTTCAAAGTGTCAATGGTGGGGTTTGAACTCTGTCTTATGAATCATGTTACACCAGCAGCATAATACTGCATCAGAGGGATGGTGATTTATTCATATCTTTAATGAAACTAAACTGTACACATACCTTATTAAACTGCCAACATTCCTTTTAGCTGCCCATGGAGGTCAGGATTCTGAAACCAGAGCCGGGAGTTTCCAACTATCATTCAGAACCAGAAATAAAATCAGTCCTTAACTTCCCCTCTCTCTCTCTCTCTGTTCTGTCACTCTCTATCTTTGTCGGTCTCCCTTTCTAACACCCACTTTTGTTCTGGTACAGGGCATCAGAACCAGGCTGACCAGCTGGAAATCTGAAATAAAAACAGAAATTGTTGGAGAAACTCAGCAGGTCTGGCAGCATCGGTGGACAGAAAGCAGAGTTAATGTTGAGTCTAATGATGCTTAAGGTTCTGAAGAAGGATTGCTGGACCTGAAACATTAACTCTGATTCTCTTTCCATAGATGCTGCCAGACCTGCTGAGTCACTCCAGCAATTTCTGTTTTTGCCTGGTTCTGGTGCTGAAGTCAGTATTGGTTCAGGGTTCAGTGCCTGCACTGGTGTTGGAGACACTGCCAGAGCACCTTTTGCTGCCAGTGTTCCTACCAGTGCTGGCACTGCCAGTGCAAGGGCTGGAGGCAGACCCAGTGCTGATGTCAGCATCCTGCAGACTGAGACATTTCTCCGTCTGTTTATCCAGTGTGATCCAAATGGAAGGTGATGTTAATTTGCTGCACTCTCTCAGCCACCTCCTAAAGGCACTGGTTTCAGCTCGAGTTTGACCAGCCTGCTCAAGTCTCCTGTGTCTGACCAGAGCCAGTGGCTACAGTGTGGCTTATTTTCGGGAAGGTGAGGGGCTGTGGGGCGAAGGTAAGACAACAGACCCCAAGTCTGTAATAAAATCACACTGTGCTGCAGGAACTCAGCAGGTGTGCAGAGAGAGAAACAGAGTTAATGTCTGGGTCCGATGACCTTTCTTCAGAGACTGAAAGGTGAGGGAAAAAAAGTTCCTTTTTTACACTTCTGCCAGATCGAGAGCGGGAGCAAGGGGCCAGATAGTGTAGAGACCCCAGTGATAAAAGACAAAGGGGTGTTAATAACAGTGAAAGAAAGATGTAAAATGGGTGTAAATTAAGATGTGAAAGGGAGAGAATTTCTCCTTTCCACTAAACACGTTCTAAAACTGGGTTGTGCAGTTACGTAATCAGAGCACCGCTCGATCTACTGTTCAGAGAGGCTGATAAATATTGAGAATATACCCCACCCAGCATCTTCACTCTCCCTAACTAAAATACTCCCTGCACAGTTTGTCACCCCTGGTCTGTGCACTTTACCCACAGGCCTGGTTTGATGTATTCTATTTTTAAATATTACAAAGACAATAATGTTTTAGCCTCACTAGTTTTCCCTCCCTATTAGCAGAACTTTGATTGAAAAGGCACAAAGCAAATTATATGGTTGGAGAGGGGATAGAGCTAACCCAGTGATTTGTGGAATATATGGTCACTGGTAGTAGGTTCTTATGCTTGTAAATAATTACTAAATATCGAAGTATTAAGATACAAACTCCGGGCATCGGTCCCCAGACAGGTAGAGAACGGTGAACCATTTGAGATACCTTCCATCTGAATGTTAATGAAACTGTCTCTGCTTTCTGTGTGCGCTACAGCTGCCATTTGTACACAGTGTCCCCAGCTGATCTTTAAGCTTCTGTAATACAGGCTCCAGGATCCAATTACACATGCATTTTAAATTCGTCTGCTGCAATATCACTCCTCTGTAGGACTGACATTCCGAGCAAGGGACTGTGAGACGCTTTGAAAGAATTAATCTTCAAACTGGTAATGAACAAAGTTAGGCCAAAAAGATTGGAGCCTTCCCTAAGCTTATTTAGTTCTGTCACTCAATGGCCATGAAAATCAGTGCTTCTCTTCCTTTCTCTCTCTGTGGGTCACTCGCTGCCTCTGTTCTGTTGTTCTCTATCTTTGTCTGTCTCTCATTCTGATACACCCTCTTGTTCTGGAAAAGACCCAAACATACACACACACACCCCTGAGGCCTGTTGGAAAAGGATTAACAGAGTTGCAAAATGGATGTTGATGGTGAGTGTGAATGATAGAAAATACAACACCAAACCCAGAATAAGAAACACAGGATTTTTGAGGGTTGGTGGGGAGCAAGCAACATGGAGATATCGTTAAGATGGAGGTCAGTGCTCATGCTCTGAGGTTGATGAATTCAATGTTGAGTCCTGAGGCCGTGATATGCCTCAGTGGAAAATGAGGCGCTGTTCCTCCAGCTTGCGCTGGGCTTCACTGGAACAATCCAATGGACCTAGGATAGAAACCAGAGAATTCTCGCCAACCTCCAGGACTAACGATCAGAAACAGGATTCTGAGCAATCGGATACCATGCCAGTGGGGACCAGCTGACGCACACCTTCCCACCAAACTTCTCCGCTTCCTGCTCTCCAGGTTAAACACCTTCCACCATCAAAGGAGCTTAATCCTGCAGCTGTCCACAATCCCCCACCCCCAATCCCCGGTCAAGAGCGTAGCCCCCAGGTGGACAGAGCTGGCTGTTTATTGTCGACATGGCCATCAGAGGCAGTCCCAATCCTGCTCCCACCCAACAGCTACATGTAGAAATTTTCCAGAGGGGTTCATGAGCAGGAAGAGGAGATCCAGTCCCACAAAGGAGGAACAAAGCTTTGGGCAAAATGTGTTCCAATTCCAGGCAGTTCCTAGGCTGTGAATGGGCTCCAGTCTGGAGTCTGTTCATAAGTTAATTTGTACACAAGTTGGAACACGATGCAGGACAAGATTAAATAAGTACAAGAATCATTTGTATGTCAGATCTTTTTGGTTACACTCCTGGATGGGGTCATGTTTGTAAGTACAAGTGTTTGTAAGTTGGATGTTTGTATATTAGGGACCTCCCTATCTATAATACATCGACTGAAGGGCTATAGGCACCCACCGTATAGCCTTCACCTCCTTCAAAACCCATCAGGCAGGGGAATTCTCATTGGGAAACCTATTCGTGCCAGGAAAGATACAGGAGGCTCCAAACTGCAATTGTCACAATTGACTGATTGAACCCAAGTGACAGGGAGGAGTGTCCTTAAACCCGAAAATCAATCTTATCAGGCCCTTTAAACTTGGTGCCCAGAAACTGTGGTCTCTCTGTATGTATCCAGATGATGGCACTTGCTGCTGTTCATTGATATATTGGTTGGCAATCAGCCATAGGACTAAATGAATTCATGTCACTTCTCACAGAAATCTCACTATTATAATTAGGTGATTCTATTATTATAATCACCTCATTATAATATTATTCTTTTGGGTCCCTGTTCGATGTAGAAATTCTCAAATAGCTACTGGTAATGAATGTGATGTTGAAAGCTGTTGTTCTTGGTTCTGTTACACACCCTTAAACATCCTGAACCTCAGTCCCATACCCACCAGCCTATCCCACATTCAATACTGAGAATCTCCTGATGGGCTCACCTCATCCAAGGACAGGGATTACTTTAACAGTTTAGGCTAAACTATTGATCTCGAGACCCAGGTAATGTCCTGGGGACCTGGGTTCAAATCTTGATGATGGTAAAATTTGAATTGAATTAAATAAAACCTCTAGAATTAACAGTCTAATGAGACCATGAAGCCGTCGTTGATTGTCAGGAAAAACCCATCAGGTTCATTAATATCCTTTCCTGATCTCTCCCCACAGATGCTGCCAGACAGCTGACTTCTTCCTGCAATTTCTGTTTTTGTGTCAATATTGTCATTACCCAGTCTGGTCCATGTGTGATCCCAGACCCACGGCAACGTGGTTAATTCTTCACTAATGGGCAATAAATGCTCTCCTGACCAGCAACGCCCACATCCTGTGAATCAATAAATCAGAGCCCTCTGCATCTCAGAGTTAAGAAGCGTGTAAGAGGAGGTGGGATTCGAGCCATTCCTGTGATCCATGCAGTAACTCCAGCCCTGAAATGTTCGTATGCAGAGAAAATGGTGCCCCATAGAGACAAATAGCAGACTGGAACTCACTGTCAAAACTTACAGACAAAGGCTGGCCCAATAGGATACTTGGAGGCTAACGATGCTCATGAATCGGTGCCCAGGGAGAATCAGTGCCTTCGTGATTTAACTTGAAAAATGAAGCGTTGGGATATATAGCAAATACAAGAAGCCTGATGTTTATATAACATCTTTCACAACCTAAGGATGTCCCAGTCATTGTAATTTTGAAGTGTAATTATTGCTACAGCGCAGGAAACACAGCACCAGTGTGATCCTGATCTGATGATCTGATCTTGTGATGCTGGCTGAGGGATAAATATCAGCCGGGACAGCAGGGATTCCTCAGCTGATCTGTTTTTAAAATAGAGCCATGGGATGGTTTATCCCCACAGGAGAGGGCAGACTGGGGGTGCTGCATTTCACCTGGACGACAGCACCATAAACAGTACATCACCAGCTCCCTCCCTGGTACCTGCCAGACAGCTGTGCCAGCCTACATCAATGAGCTGAAGGGCTTTCCAGAGTAGGCCCTGAACAGGCAGCTCACTGATATAGAGGCACAAGGGCTGACCACTGAGCCACACTTCCAGGCACCAGAACGTTCCAGCCTATAGTTAACTGAAACAAGATTCCTGTTCATATTCTTTGAATAGTTCTGTTTATGAATGAAATAACATTGGCAGGTGGCAAAATAAAAAGCCAATTGACTGATGCTCAAGGAGCATCCAATGGGAATTCAAAAACCCCTCCACTTTCTGATTGATTACAAGGATTAGGAGGGTTATATTGAATAACCAATGGCATCAGTGTGTGGCAGGGGAGATGGACGGTCAGCAGTCAGCTGATTCCTTCGGGAAATGCTGATTTGCTGTTCCATTAACCAGACCAGCAATGTAACTGGTGTGTTTAAGATTGCTGGTTAGCTGAAGAAGACCTTTCAGCCCATTCAAGGTCCTTGTTATCCCATGCTAGCCCTCCCATCTACCGTCAATTCCCTATTGAACACAAGGCCTTTATTGCACTCACTTGTTGGGGGTCAACCACTTCCATTTCCATCTACATTCTGTTCTGATGGTAAGTCCTTTATCTGAAACCTTATTTCTGTTTTTCTCTCTCTAGATTCTGCCAGACCTGCTGAGAATTTTCAGCATTTCACATTGTCTTTCTGCATTTATACAGGACCATAGTGAATCCAAGGTGGAGCATTATGTGTTGGTTTCCTTGTCCAAGGAAGGATATTCTGGTGATGGAGGGAGTGCAGCAAAGTTTTCCCAGACTGATTCTTGGGATCACTTAGGGATATCTTCACTGCAGTTTGGAAGAATGAAGGGGGACTCTTGTAGAGACCTGTAAAATTCTAACAGGACTAGACAGGGCGAATGAACAAAGGATATACCTGATGACCAGGGAGTCCAGAACAAGGGGCCACACTTGCAGGAAATGGGGTCGGCCATTTCAGACTGAGATGAGGATAAATTGCTTCATCCAGAGAGTAGTGAGTCTGTGGAATTCTGTCATAAAAAGTGGTTGAGGCCAAAACATTGAACGTTTTCAAGCGGTTATATCATTCTTAGGACTAAAAAAAGGTCAAAGGGTGTAGGGGAGAAGGTAGGAACAAGGTATTGAGTTATATGATCCACCATGACTTACCATCTGTGTTTCTTTCACACATTGATGTTGATGTGAATCTCCAAGTAAAGCCCCCAGCTCATTGCGGTTCCAAACAGTTTGTCCCAAATCATGAAGCTCCCGGGTGAGGAGGGTCAAAATGGCCCATCTTTGTTCCCCCTCCCCCCTCTGAGGGTCACAACAAGGTTCGTTTTTAAAAAAAGGTCCCTTTCCTCGTGGAACTTTTCTCTCACACCCATGTGAACCCTGGCCACAGCTCACTCTGCAGTTAAATGTGTTTGGACAGTTATCATGAATTGTGGGGCTGGGGCTACGGCTGGGGGGTTAGAATAAAAGGAGAGAGTTCTTGTAAAGATTTACCGGATCTTTCTGTCTGACTCATAAATACACATCGGACACAGGGTCAGTCAGGGAATGTCAAAGTCTCCAGAAGGGGAAACCATGGGAACATGCAGCAGGACGGAAGGTTTAGCAGCTCATCCTCAGCATCAAGCTCAGAAACATTCCTTCTCAGTCTCCATGTTATACATCTCCCAGTTGCTTTAAAGACATCTATAATCTCTATGCACATTCTTTATGAAGCAACATCTAAAAGCAGCGACAGACAGATCTCCCGAGTTTGCATGCACACAAAATCCTTGAAGTGGCAGTACACAATAATTAGGTGTTTTAAAAAACATATGTACAACATCCTGGTCTTTAGAGCTAAATGCAGAGAGATCACAAAAACAAGGCAGTTGTAAATCTTTGACACAGCCTCCATGGGAGGGTAATGCCTAATTCTGGCCACTGCACATTAGGAGGGATGTTAAGGCCTTGGAGAGGGTACAGGGGTGATTGAGCAGACTGATCGCTGTGATTCACAGTAACGTGAGAGACTGGGAGGCTGGGAATGCTCTTGTCACAGAGAACAGCTCTGAGAGGAGATTGACTGGAAATGATGAATATTGTGAGGGTAGATTAACAAGGGAGCAATTGTTTCTGGTAGAAGGAGGGTCAATAACCAGAGGGACACAGGGTGAAGGTGATCAGCAAAACAACTGGGAAATAAAGAGGAATTCCTAAATACAGTGATCTGGGATAATGTGGAATATGAGAGGAGGACATTCAGCCCATTGAGCCTGCTCCACCATTTAACACAATGTAGTTGACCCACTATCTTAATGCTATACCGAGATTTCCCCATGCTCCTTGATCCCCTTAACTTCTAGAAATTTATCTATTTCTTTTTTAAATATATTCAGTGACTTTGTCTCCAAAGCTGATAGACTTGCTACCTTCTGTGTGAAGACGTTTCTCCTCAGCTGACTCTGTAATGATCTCCTGCCTATCCTGAGACTGGGACCCTCTGTCTGGAGCCTAACAGAATCAGAGTCAGAGACAACGCAGTGTGGAGCTGGATGAACACAGCAGGCCAGGCAGCATCAGAGGAGCTGGAAAGCTGATGTTTCCGGTCGAGACCCTTCTTCAGAAAATGACCCTTCTTCAGAAAGTGTCCGACCCAAAACGTCAGCTTTCCTGCTCCTCTGATGCTGCCTGGCCTGCTGTGTTCATCCAGCTCCACACTGTGTTATCTCTGACTCCAGTATCAGCAGTTCTTACTATCTCTCAGATCAGAGACAGTTGTTGTCCATGAAGCCATTTGCCCATTTAGGCTGTGAGGGGCCCCATCGTCTGGGGGTGGGGTGGGATGCACAGAGGGTGGGGGTGGTGCGTGGAGGGTGGGGGGAGCGTGTGTAAGCAGATTTCATATGAAATTTTTGGGGAAAAGTGAAAGAATGGAAGAGAATGAACAAAGGTTTGCATTTCTATAGCCCCCCGACATCCCAAAGCATTTTACAGGTAACGAAGGACATTTTGAATTGTAGTCACTGTTTCCATAGTAACAACCAATTTATGCACAGCAAGCTCTAAGAGACAACAACATGATTAAGGACAAAATCATTCATTTTAGTGACACTGGATCATAGAATCCCTACAGTGTGGAAGCCGGCCACACCAAGTCCACACCAACCTTCCAAAGAGCATCCCACTCAAACCCATCCCCCCTACAATTCCCATGGTTAATCCTCCTAACCTGCACATCTTTGGGCTGTGAGAGGAAATCCGCACAGACGCGGGAAGAATGTGCAAATTCCACACAGACAGTCGCCCGAGGGTAGGATAAACCCAGGTCCCTGGTGCCATGAGGCAGCAGCGCTAATCACTGAGCCACTGTGCCACCCCAATGTAAGTTGAACAATAAGTATTGGTCCTTGATGCCAGGAGAACTTGCCTCATTCCCTTTCTTCAAATGTTGCCAAGAGATCTCTTACCTGACTGGGCCTCAGTTTAAACCTCATTCAGAAGACAGCAGCTCTCATTGTGTGGTACTCCCTCAGTTCTGTAACAGTTTGGTGAGGTGCTTATGTGCCTGCAGTGGGGTCCCTTAACCTTTTGGACCCAGGGTGAGAAAGAGCTGCAACTGAGATACAGTGAGAAATCAAGAGAGAGGTGGAGAGGGGGAGAGGTGGAGAGAAAGACATGGGGAGGGAGTGCAATAGAGAGAAAGCAAGAGACAGAGAGAGAGAAATGGGAACAGGGAGATATGGGGATACTGAAAGAGAGAGATGGACAGACAGAGAGAGAAAGAGGTTGACTATACTCTCAATCGCCTACCGCACAAAGGAGAGCTGGCCGAAATGAAATTAAAAGTTGCTTATTACGAACATACGAACCAGGTACAACGGCAGGCCACTCTGCCCTTTGAGCAATTCAATTCCACAATTCAATAAGATCATGGCCGATCTGATTTTAGCCTCAATTTTACATTCCTCCACATCCCTGATAATCTTTCATCCTCTCGGTCATCAAGAATCTATCTACCTCTCTTTAAATAATATTAAAGAGTCTGCGCTCACTGCTTTTTGAGAAAGGAATTCCAGAGGCTCACAGCCTTCTGGGAGAAAATAATGTTTCCTTATCTCTGTTTTAAATGGACACTCCCTTATTTTGAAACTATGACCCTCATATCCCACACAGCTTCATTCTTGTCTTTTCTTTCCCATTTAAAACTGTGTCCCACCGCTCCCCTTCTTTCGTTTTCCCCTCTCCCCGTGTTCACCAACACCCTCACCTCTCTCCCTGCTCCGTGTTCAAACGCCCTCTCACATCTTTCTCCTGCTATTCCCTCCCTCCCAGTCCTATCTCCTCCCTCCTCTTTCTTTCCAGATCCCTAGTGCCCAGTCCATCTGCTCCAGCTTCACCAAGTCTACCACTCACCCCCACCCTCCTTCATGATGCCAAGGTTCTGTCGTATGTTCTTACTCACAAAAACATGGAGAAAGTGTCCATCCAGGTCCCTGTCAATGTCTGAAAACAGATAAAAACCCTGTCTGTTTTGCTGAAAGTTAATAATGGCAGTAACATTTTTGTCACAGATATTTTGGATATTAACTTTGATATGAGCTAGTCCCCAAGAAAATCAAAATACCCTAGACGCGGACTGGCCTGAGAGATGATGAAACCAAAACAGTAATAAATGAGATTAATTTGAAAGGCCAGAATGGGTCCAGCTCCTTTCAATGTCCTTCATGCCCTAAAAAAGAAAAGCTTGCATGTTGGCCAGGTAGAAAGCTTTAGGATTAGAAATGGGTTTGATCTGGTGAACATGGAGAAGATATTTCCAGATGTGGAAGAATTCAAAACCAAATTCCAAGGAAGAGTCGCAGACCAAAGAGTAAATTCAAGAGAGATTTCTTTAACTAGAGAGTTGGCAAACTTGTCACCACAAGGACTGATTGAGGGAAATAGGGTAAATGTTTTTCAAAGAGAATCTGTACAGATGGAGAAGGAAGAAAGCAACTGAAGGAACCTCTCTGTTCCGTTATTACTTTGGTGAAGCAGAGCTGCATTTTTACAATTCCCTGGTCACAGTCACAGATCAGTTCCACTTGGTAATCCAGTTGTGGGCAGAATATCAGCCAAGTCTGATCCTATGCACACTGGGTCTAGGCCAGTTCACCTCTGGCTGAATAGAACACTGGGGTCATAAATATTCAGGGGTTTCTGAATTTCTTTTCAGTTACAGTGAGTTTTAGCCCTTCAGTAATTTTGGAATCAGTGAGCTTCAACTTGCTTGCTCCTGGTACCTATTAATCAATGTATAAACGTCCTTTGAAACCCGCAACTAAACTCCAACCTACCGCTCACTCCCGGATATCTGTTATTTTAATTATAAATCATCCCAAAACCCTTGATTAGAATCCAGTCTATAACTCACTCCTGAGTGTCTGTTATTCTACATACAAACCCTCTGAGCTCCTCAGTTAGATTCCGGTCTGTAACTGATCCTGAGCATTTGTTATTTTGTGTATAAAACCCCCCAAAACCCCTCAGTTTGGTTCCAGGCTGAAACTCACTTGCGGCTCTCTGTTATACTTTGACATATCACTTACAACCTTCATGAATCGATTGCCTGTGAAGGAAATGAAGGTTTGTATTTATATAGAGATAGTAGGAACTGCAGATGCTGGAGAATCCGAGATAACAAGGTGTAGAGCTGGATGAACACAGCAGGCCAAGCAGCATCAGAGGAGCAGGAACGCTGATGTTTCGGGCCTGGACCCTTCTTCAGACCCTTCTTTCTGAAGAAGGGTCCAGATCCAAAACGTCAAGCTTTCCTGATCCTCCGATGCTGCTTGGCCTGCTGTGTTCATCCAGCTCTACACCTTGTTATGTCTTGTATTTATACAGTGCCTTTCTCATCCCAGGGAGGCCCAAAGAGCTTTTTGAAGAGCTGTCCCTGCTGTATGGCAGAAATTAAGCAGCAAATTAGTGCACAGAATGCTCCCACAAGCAGCAATCTGATGATACTAAAATAACCCGTGTTTTTGGTGTTCGTTGAAGAATAAATATTGGCCAGGACATTGAGGAGGTACTTCCTTAGCTCATCTTTGAAGCAGCAGATGGATTTGGCTATATCCATGTGCTTTGATCTGAGAAAGTGGCTGCTCCAACCATGCAGCACACCTTTAGTACTGCCCAGGGAATGTCAGCGCGGAACAGGTCGTCAAGTCTAAACATTAGGACTTGAAGCCACAATATTGTCACTGGGTTGTTAATGCTTTCCACAGAGTCCTAATGGGCTTGAATTTCTGTCACCCCACAGTTAAATATGGATTTAATTCCCGATTTGTGACTGGTATTTCAGTAATCAATGAATTTGTCAGAGATGTCAGACTGAGGGGCTCAGCAATGAGCTGGGTGTCAAGCACATATCGCGAGGAACAAGATGAACTCATCACCACGGGATTCAGAATGAAGTTTGATTGGAATGAGTTGGGTGTTGGAGAATTAAGTCAGTGACTGTCTCAAACACCTCCTTCTCCCTGACTCCACCTCAGTTGGTCTCCCCGCCTCTGTTAGGAGCTGTTTCATTCTAGAATGACGGCTTGTAGACACCCTGTAATAACTTCAAAAATTGTGAGAAAAACACAAAATTAATGTGCATTCCTGTAGTGCCTTTCACAACCTGAAGATTTCCCAAAGCACTTCACAACAATAAGAGGTGATTTTGGGGCTTGGCTATTGGTGTAAAGGACACAATGGAGCAGCTGGTTTACACACAGAAAGCTCCCACAAACAGCAATGTGATCACACCCAGATACAGTGATCGTTGTTTCAGTGATTGAGCACTGGGGACATCTTCTTCAAAACAGTGGCGCTGGAATCTTTCAGCTGTCAGGGCAGACAGGGCACTGTCCAATGTCTCATCTGAAAGGTGGTACCTCCAACCATGCAGCACTCTGTCAGGCCTGTACCTGGGGCTATCAGCCTAGATGGTGGCCTCCAGTCTCTGAGCTGGGATGTGAACTGTGTCAAACGGCCTAATGGATAGGAAGGCTAAGGAAATTCGGCACGTCTACCATAACTCTTCTCAATCAATGCACCAGAGAAAGCCTTCTATTCGGATCCATCACAGCATGGTGTGGCAACTGCTCTGCCCATGACCACAAGAAATTACAGAGAGTTGTGAACTCCAGTCCATCATGTAAACTAACCCTCCATCCACTGACTCCATCTACACTTCCTGCTGTCTCGGGAAAGTAGCCAACATAATCAAAGACCCCTCCCACCCCAGTTATACTCTCTTGCACTCTCTTCCATCAGGTAGCAGATACAAAAGTTTGAAAATATGTACCAACAGATTCAGGAACAGCTTCTTCCTCGCTGTTATCAGACTCATGAACAGACCTCTCATATAACAGAGTTGATATTTCTCTGCACCTTCTCTGTAGCTGTGACACTACAGCCTGCATTCTATTATGATGATGTACTTGTGCCTGATATGATGTGTCTGGGTTGCACACAAAACAAAACTTTTCACTGTATCTCAGTACATGTGAAAATAATAAATCAAATCAAATTGAATTCATATTTATTCAGTGTTGGGAGTGGCAGGACTGTGTCCCCTCAATCCCTGATTTATGAGTCGTTCTCAGCTGGGAGGAGCTGCAGTGGCTTCAGTTTGGGAGACAAAAGTAAGTAGCAGCAAAAGCCACCAGCTCCCTGTTTGGAATGTACATATATCTGTATGAATCTGATAAAACCTCTATACGTGTCAGCAGCTTCTTAACCACTAAAGCCCAGCTCTGAGGACTGGGGAGATGTTATGTCCAACTCTAATGGGAATAGAAGGATTTGGAGGGAAGGAGGATGGGGAAGACCCAGGTTTTGGGCTGTTTGGCCGTCCGTGCTGTGCTGTTTGATCAGTTAATATTAACAGTATGGAGCCTGCATTAATGGGACAGCCTCAAACTGTACTGGCATTAAACCACAGCAGAACCTTCTCCAATTCCCAAGAATGTGCGACAGTAACCAGAAGCAGTAAGAGTAACAGGTAGCTTGGCCTGTTCCAGGATTGCTAACTCCTCCAGAATCTTTTCCTGAAAGTTTCCTTGATTCACCTATTGACTGTAACCGCTCTGCCCTGTTGAACAAACTTTTCTCTCCCATTTCCAACATTCTTTTAACAAATAAGCAAAAGCATTTGAAGAAAATTATGAGAAAATACAATTGTACTAAATGCACAGGATTTTCTTCTTCTGGGATTTCTTTTGCAGCAGAGAATTAATCTTGAATTCCTGGAGATTAGCAGATAATGCAGAAGACAGCACTGCTTGAAGAGATAAAAGGTACTGCAGATGCTGGAGAATCCGAGATAACAAGCATGGGGCTGGATGAACACAGCAGGTCAAGCAGCATCATAGGAGCAGGAAAACTTGACGTTTCGGGCC
>JAHRHZ010000105.1:3222216-3244274 GCA_024137785.1 Ginglymostoma cirratum
TCATCAGAAATTTCTGATGAAGGGTCTAGGCCCGAAACGTCAAGCTTTCCTGCTCCTTTGATGCTGCTTGGCCTGCTGTGTTCATCCAGCTCTACACCTTGTTGTCTCGGATTCTCCAGTATCTGCAGTTCCTACTATCTCTTAAAAATTGAAATTTTGTTGTGCAAATCATTCATTTTGGTCAATGAGACTTCAAATTTAGTTTTTAAGGTTATTAGTCTCCACTGAAATTGTGACAGAAGCATCATATCCAGACATCAATCTCTGCTGAGGGAGAAGCGATAGTGAACATTGATCAGCTGCTCAACAGCAGAAGCATCATCAATGTTCAGACCCACTGGTCTCACCATGACTGGATTCACAGACAGAAGGTCTTTTCTCCATTGAAGAGAAAGCTGTGAGAATGGCTTGACTGAGATCTTTAAGTTATAAAAGGAGTTTGATAGGTGCAATGACAGCGTAATTGACTATCATCATTTGATTTTAATACCTGGAACCTTTGATGGACCAAAAGGCTTTTAAAAAAAGATTAAAAACCTCTCTTAATGTGGCCACCTGGCCAGATTGAGCCAAACTCATGAAACCATGTGCAACTAAGAATTAGTCTGAACTGAAACTAACATGGCTATAAAAAGGCTTTGAAACTCACTTGCGTCTCCAGTTTAACGTTTCATGGAAGTTTCATGTACTGGGATGAAAATCACCTGTAGATTATCCAGTTTTAAAAAGAAAGCTGTGAAGCTAGACATGGGAATACCCAAGTGAGCAGCGTTTCAGCTACAGCATTTGGGCAGAGAATGAGAGTTATTCATAACAGCAGCACTGGAAGACTGAAACAAGCACAGAGGGTGGTGGAAAACTCATCAGGTCTGGTAGGATTTTTGGAGAGATAAACCGAGTTAATGTTTTGAGTCCAGTGTGGTGTTTCTCCAGAACTGTGTTCTGAACCGAACAGAAGTTCTGAAGAAGTCATACCAGACTCAATACATGAACTCTGTTTCTTTCTTCACTGATGCTGCCAGACTTGCTGTGTTTCTCCAACATTCTCTGTGATTTTCCTTTGAAAAGCAAATCGGAAAAACATTCATTCACCAGGAACTCAAAGATATCTACAAATTTCGTTACTGAGAATTTGAGTTATCAATTGAACAACCGTGGTCTTGGGTTAAAACTAAACACCTCAAGAACTTCAATACACTGCTTCTTATTAATCTTCAAATTTGTACTAGATACTCTCATTTTTAAACCTTTTGCATGAGTTTGTATGTGTTAGAGGTTGTCGTTTAATATTTTTCTTGAGGTTATCCTGAAGAACTCTTCTTTTCAATCTCTCCCCTTACCTGAGGTGTGGTAACCCTCAGGATAAATCATCACCGGTTGTCTGTCTTTCTCTAATGAGAGAACAGCCCTATAGCCCTCTGGGACTATGGCAACTTAGCTCTGTGTCTTAAAAAGAATTAAAGATCTTTGTTGTGGCCATCCAAGGGATTACAAAGAGGAGAATGAATTCATTCCTTTTTCCGTCAGAACAGAGAAAAGATGTTTCTCTTTTCAGGCAAGACCAGAGCTAGGCTGTAAATGTATGACAGGCCTTAATAAATGCAGTCGGGGGTAAGTGTTTTACCCAGAAAATGTGAGACCTGCTACCACAGCGAGTGGTTGAGGAAGGGGAAAGGAGAAAGCTGAGTAAACATGTGCGTATAAAGGAATCGATGATGGTGTGAGGTGGGGGGAGGCTTGTGTGGAACATAATTCAGTTTAAACCATTGAGGGTTTGGATTGAATGGCCAGTTTCAGTACATTGAAGTGATGGTAATACTGTGCGAATGTGTTTGTCCCCCTCCCTCGCTGTATCTGTGCTGCGGTGTTTAACTATTCCTCTTTGAGCAAGTGAGTGACTCGGTGCTATGACACAGCGAGGGATCCCTCGGGTATTTCCAATCATCAGCTCCTGTGGTCCAAGGAAAGCGCTCACTCTTCAGATTAACCTTGTCGGCTTCAAGGGTGAGTCAATACAGCCCCTTTTGACAGGATAGACCACCCCCCCAACCCTTTCCTGATCTTAGTCTCCACTCCCCAGCTACATCCCCCAACCCTCTCACAAAACCACAGAGAATGTTGCCATGGTGACCACACTGCAGACTTTGGGTTGTCTGCATGCAGGTTAAGCAAAGCTCTTCTTACTAAAAAAAACACAACATCTTTCACAGAGGTCATTGAAGATTGCCCCCAGCAGTCTGTCCTCACATTGCAGACACCAGCAGCTCAATGAGAAACCGCAAACAGCAAGCCAGATGACACTTTGTTCCTGTCCCTAATCTGTTGTTTAATTAGGACCTGGTTATAATTAATCTAATCACATGCCAAACAGTGCCCGTGCGTCCTTGTTAAAATTGTGCAGCATTTGCAAAACAAACTCCTTCATTTTGACTCATTAACCTTTTTTTAACAGAACCTGTTTCCCAATATTTTCATTTGTTACTAGCTATTGACACAATGAGTCCCAGCTCCTGCTGATGGGAATCAGAACCATTTACATTTTGAATTAGAATCCAGGGAATAGATTACATAGCACCAAATGTCCCATAAGGACAGGAGGAGGTTACTCAGCCCCTTCAATGGTGCTGAGCCATTCAGTGGGATCATGGCAGATTTCCCAGCTCCGTCCAACACCGCCCGCATTCTGCTTGCTTCTGTCTAAACCCATGTGTCGTTGAATGGCTGGCTCTGTCACTACACGGCAGCTAATTTGCACACAGCAAGATCAGATCCATAATGAAGTGAGTGTCAAGTTTCCGTCAGTGCTTCCGAGCCCCCAGTGGAGTGAGCTTGGCAAAGGAGGTTGTTGACAGAGTTGGTGGAACTGTAGAACTGCAGCAAGAATTAAATGGGGAGCGCCGCACAGCCACAGGAGCTGACAAGTGTGTGTCTCACAGGCTTATCCCTGTACCAGAGGTATGGCTCAGGGGGGAGTTTTCTTGCCTTGGAGTCATGATGCTGTGGGTTCAAAGGGCTTGAGCACAAGTGTGAGGCTGACGCCCCCCTGCAGCCATGACAGAGGTCGCATTCTCAAACATTGAAGAGCACTGCCTTGTGATCTCACAAAGTACATGATCGAATGCTCACCAGCACTGATGGCTAACTAATCAAAATCAGCTTTGGTATTTACTCCAGAAATCAACAGCGTGCAATACTCTCAGGACAGGGACAACACGGGGTTATATACTGAGTAAAGCTTCCTCTACACTGTCCCCATCAAAAACCCCCAGGACAGGGACAACACAGGGTTAGATACTGAGTAAAGCTCTCTCTACACTGTCCCCATCAAACACCCCCAGGACAGGGACAACACAGGGTTATATACTGAGTAAAGCTTCCTCTACACTGTCCCCATCAAACACCCCCAGGGCAGGGACAACACAGGGTTATGATGTGGAGATGCTGGTGTCGGACTGGGGTGGACAATGTCAGAAGTCACATGACACCAGGTTATAGTCCAACAGGTTTATTTGAAATCATAAGCTTTCGGAGCCTCGCACCTTCTTCAGGTGTCAGTGAGAGAGGTGGGATTGGACACAGAATTTATAAGTAAAAGATTAAAGGGTCACACAACTGACAGGGATTTATTAAACAAACCTAAGATACTGTTAAATCTCTCTACACTGACTCCATCAAACATTCCAAGAACAGGGACAGCACAGAATTAGATACAAAGAAGCTCCCACTACACTGTCCCTCATCAAACACTCCCAGGACAGGGACAGCAGAGGGTTAGACACAAGGTAAAGCTTCCTCTACACTGTCTGCGTCACATACAGGTTACTATGTTAATCTGGTTCCCACGTTTGCTCACTGGTCTTTGGGGTCTGACAGCTTTTTCTTTTAAATTATGCAAAATAGGTGGAAAAATAGCTTTTGTAAAATATGTTACCTCATCAACAAATGTTTATTCTTCATAATTCCATATGGAGGTAACAAACAGATCGAAATGCACAAGGACCCTGTCCTTTCCCTGCTGCAGGACCCAGAGATATTATAAAGTGCCTGTTGCGCAGAAGTTTACTCAGGGTCAACTAAAGTTCAAACGAAGTTCAGTATTTCCTGACAGAGCAGGTTTGAGCTTCTAATGAGCATTTTGTGAGAGCAGCATTGGCGATCAGTGAGAAGCTGCTCACAAAGGGAACATTTCAGCCCAACCTCTGTCCTCCTGCCTCCAAATCACAGCCTTTCATTGGGGGTGCTGTGCCTCTGAGGCTCCTGCACTTATCCAAGTGACCAATGGTCACCATAAGCACTGGCCTATTCTGCTCCACCCACCAATGACACCTTCCATCAGCACCTTTAGCAGAGTCAAATATCCCAAGGACTTCATAATCAAACAGAGCTTGACCCGGAGAACATACAATGGGGTCATGAGAACACAATGTTAAGTGTCTGAGCGGTGTCCTCACTCATTCCCCCAGGGCCACTCACACACAATGTGCCTCACACCTTTCTCCCTCAGGAAATACTGAACTTCATTTGAACTTTCATTGACCCAGGGCGAATAGAGAAGATATTGGGACAGGGAACCACAAGCTCGGTTACAGGGATAGGTTTGAAAGGGGTGTTTTAAAGGAGGAACAGGGGATGTAGAGAGAAATTGCAGAGCTCAGGACACATGGGCTTGGCTGCCTGTTGTGGAGCCACGGGAATCAGAGATTGGTGGGAGGCCAGAATTAGTGGAATTTACAGACTTTGGAAAGTGCTGGGGCTGGATGTGGTTACAGAGTGCTGACACCAGGGACGAACGTGCGGGTATTGTAGGATTGGATGCCAGTGTCTGTCTGTGATTACAGGAGGTCTTCGGTGACTGGATTCGAGGGACTAACAGTCCCCCTCCTAACAGTCAGGAGGGGGAGATCACTGGCTGGCTGGATTTTGTTCAGTTTAAACAATGCTGGATGACCCTCAGAGAACAGTAGGACTCAGTCCAGAGCCAAGTGGCCGAGACCAGGACAGTCCTAGTGTGATTACCACAGACTCATTCTTCCTTTAATGACGGGGAGCGTTGACAGTGAAGGATTATATTTCATCCTAAAACCAGTATCTCATTCACTGGAATGGCACCAGGACTGAAAAGGTTATATTATGAGGACAGGTTGTGAAAACTAGGTATGTATGCCCTCAAGTACAGAAGTATATCAAGGGATTTATTTAAGTAGATTAAAGGAATTGAGAAGTCTCAAAGTTCCTTGGAATTGAATCCACAGTAATTTTTAAAATTAATTCACAAGATGAGGGTGTTGTTGGCCAGGCCAGCATTTATTGCCCATCCCTAATTGCCCAGAGGCAGTTTCCCTCCCTAAAGGTCATCAATAAGCCAGATGGGTTTTTGGCCAACAAATTGTTTAGTGGTTCGTTTCAGCTTTTTTTTTGTGTGGTGCAGTTGGTGAGATTTGAACCCAGAACCCAAGAACATTAGCTGTATCTCTGGATTGAATAGTCTAGAGACAATAACTCTAGTTCATCACCTCCCCTTAAATTGAAGGGTCACAGGGGGACAATCTTAAAGGTTGGGCAGCCTGTTCTGGGCGATGTCAGGAAACATGGTTTCTCACAAGGGGGAGTCAAAATTTTGGAACTCTCTCCCCATCCTGCAGCTAGCCGTTAGTCAAAAAGATCAAAACTGAGATTGATAGATTTTTGTTGGGTCGGTGGAATTAAGGACTATGCAACCCGAACCAGATGGATTAAGTTAAGATTCGACTCAGCCGTGTCCTAATTGAGTGGCCGAACAGCCTGGCAGGGCTGAATGGCCTCCTCTTGTTCTGCTGTTCCTCTGACCCACTTGTGAATGAACTCAATCTCCTCTCAGCGAAACGTTACAGGTTACCGTGGAGAATGACAGGCAGGCTCCCAGCTCCTGTGCTGAAAGTCTGAAAGATGAAAAGAATGGTTCTCATTCCAATCCCACCATCTGCAGGACAAATAGTTAATGTGATTTCTCTCTGATACTTATCCAGGCCCTTGCAGCACTCTTAAATGATTAGTCTCAGATATTTATCACACTGAAGCGGTATTTCTGCCTTATCTCTCCCAGTGGGTTCAAATGAGAAATGCTATTGTTGACTCCCAAATGAATAACCCCCAGTGTATCAGACTAATAATGCAAGGCACCCTGGTGAGGGGTCACAGAAAGTACGTCGGCACAGGGCTGGGCCTTTGCTGAGGAATTGGCTTTGAGGATTCTGAAGCATTCGAGCCTGTTCTGTTTGATTCTAAATCAAAGGAAAGAAATTGTAATTATTCAGCAGTTTTCACAGCCCAAGGGTGTCGCACACTCTTCCACAGCCAATCCCTGATTTCTAAATGATTGTTTCCCTATACTCTGAAAGTGACTGAGGCTAAGTTGCACTGATGACCCAGCAAACATCACCTTCGAGTCTATTTTGCTATCAGTGATATGAGTGAGGGATAAAGACCAGTGATGATATCAGGAAGAATTCTATGCAATATAACATCTTCATTTTGCTATTCCTCCTCCTCTCCTTCAGCAAGTGTTTTGGGATCTCTACAGTCCACAGCGGGTGAGGCTTCTCTTCAATGTCTCCACTGAAAGATGCACAATGACCTTCTCCCTCAGGAATTATCTCCTACAGTACACAACTCCCTTGCTACTGATCCTCCGAAAGTATAGACATCTTGCAATACTGCTCCCCTGACAATGCATTACTCTTGGCTTGTTCATCGGGGTTACACGCTCAGGTTTCGGCTTTTGGACTCACGCAAGGGCAAGAATGTTACAAACTGATTGGTTAACTCAGTAGCTATATCGCCAGTTGAGGGCCTAGGTGATGTTAGAGTATAATCCAATGATCTACAAGCCATCATCGTAAGCGGAAAAGTTTGGTAACATTTCCCTTCCTTATTCTGAACTCTGAGTGACTTGGGGATGAAGGTTTCTGTGAATGACTCTTCCTTCCAGTGGGGTAGTTGCCTGCCTAGGATTGGTAAGCACTTTATTGTTGATGGGGTTGAGAATTGGGTCACAATATGAGGCCAGATGTTCCATTCTATCTCTGAAAGAAAGGAAGCACTTGCCTTTCAATCACTCATTCATGACCACAGGAAATCTCCAAACACTTTTACAGCCAATGAAACCTTGGAAGTGTAGTCTCTGTTGTCATGCATAGAGTCTCAGAAGGTGGTGAGTGAGCATCCATGAGGCTGCATTAAGGGGATTTATTCTTCTTAGCTCAATCTGGGAGAATAGTCGTTTATTTCTGTGATCAAGACCCCTAAACCTCAGAAATACACATTTCAAAACTGTCTTGCTGCAACATTGTTCATGAATTTGCAAGTCAGCATCTGGTCTCACCGACAATGCTGCACATCAAGGATGGTCTTTGTTGTAAATGGCTGGGTGAAAGTGTTCACTGTGGAGTGTGTAGCTAGCTTGTGATCCCGATGTCTGTCTTCCAACTTTCCCACAGAGAGGACATTAGTTCTCAGCAATAGAGTTGATGGTGGATTGTTGTGTTAAGGAGATCACAGGATCACTGAGCCACAGAGTGGCTGAAACACTATTCTCTCTGTGCTGGCTCTCCAAAGGGACAATACACCCAATGCCTACCCTCAGCCTTTTCTGCGTAACCCTGCACATTCTTCTTTTTCAAACAGGATGCCATTTTCTCTTGAGTCCTGTGACTGACCTTAACTATGACTGACCTTACCTGCAGCACACTTTCAGGCAACACGTCAGATCCTAATCACTCACTTGATGAAAATGTTTTTCCTCAAGTCACCATTGTTTCTTTTTCCAATAAATCTTAAAGCTGTTGTATTCTCTTGTTCTTGATCTTTCAACCAATGGGAATAGTCTTTCTCCATCTGCTGTGTTCAAATCCCTCCTGATTCGGATAACACAGTGTGGAGCTGGAGGAACACAGCAGGCTAGGCAGCATCAGTGGAGCAGGGAAGCCGACATTTCAGTTCGGGACCCTTCTTCAAGAATGGGGGAAGGGGAAGGGGGCTCTGATGCTACCTGGCCTGCTGTGTTCCTCAAACTCCACACTCTGTTATCTCAGACTCCAGCATCGGCAGTTCTTACTATCCCGCCTGATCTGGAATTGTTCTAGCTAATCTCTCGACTTTTTCTTCACTAAATAGAACAGTCCTAGCTTCCCCAATCTAGCTACACCATTGAAGTTTCTCATTTCTCAAAGCATTCTCGTAAATTTTCTGCACTCTGTCTTCACATCCTCTGAAAATGTGACACCCAGAACTGGGTGCAATGTCCCAAATGAGGCAGAATCAGTGATCTACACAACTGCAACTTAATGTCCCTATTGATAAATCCCAGGATGCTTTATGCTTTATTAACCACAATCTCAAACCTCTGCTCCCGCACCCTCTTTAGAGTTATATCTGGATCAATTAAGTGCACATTCCACTAATTTATCTGAAGGACAACACTATCCTCCTCACAGTTCACTCTATTTCCAAGTTTTGTATCTTCCACAAACTTTAGAATCATGTGTCCCATATACCAAGGACCATTTTCATTCATTAACCATTCACCATTATTCTCTGTTGCATATCACAGGCCAATTTTGGATTCATGTTGCGACTGTGATTTTCACTCTGTAAACGCTGCCTTTTCTCAGCTCCCTGTTGTGTGTCTTTTGAAAGTCAAGGTACATTACAGCCACCGTCTCTGTTTCTTGTCAATTAATCTTAAATCTGTGTCCTCCACGGAAACTCCAGCAAGTCCGTGAAACAGGTTTTCCCTTTAACAGAACTATGTGGCTTTTCCTGAGTGAATCTGCATTTGCCCAAGTGACTATAAATTCTTTTCTGGAAGTTTCTCCACAGTGGGGGTTAAACTGACTGGCTCGCAGCTGTTGATTACACCCTTTATTGAACGAAGGTGTGACATTTCTGGTACTAGCTTTGTACTGAATGATTACACCTGGTAAAAACAAAAACCAAAAGGACTGCGGATGCTGTAAATCAAGAACAAAAACAAAGTTGCTGGAAAAGCTCAGCAGGTCTGGCAGCATCTGTGAAGGAGAAAACAGAGTTAATGTTTCGGGCCCGGTGACCCTTCCTCAGAACTGGATTTCTCAGAACTCAGATGACGCCCAGTGCCTCTGCAAGTTCCACTCTCATTTCCCTCAGTATCGCTGGATGCATCTCATCTGGATCTGGTGTCTTTTCAATTTTAGCACAGGCAACCTGTCGAAGTATAGCTCTAACGTAAATTTTTCTTTTCTTCATTTCTCTATTCTGTAACTAGGGATTGTCCCTAGGTACCCTGTACCTACGATGGCACTGTAGGTGTTGACTTATCAAATTTTCACTGTACTCATTTGAATACATGTGATAACTAAGCTAATTCAATTCATTCATTCATTCATTCATTCATTCATTCATTCATGAAATACTTCACTTCAAGTGTTAGAATTACATCTTCCCTCACCATGATCTGTGCATCACCTTTGTCCTTAGTAAAGACAGATACAAAATATTCATTAAATGCCTCAGAGATGGTCTTAGTTTCAAATTTATTAATAATAAAAGATGAGCGAAGAGTACAATGGGGCCCATATGGAACAAACAGGGGGAGCTGCTCACTGAAGTAAAGGGTATTACAAAAACACTCAATGATTATTTTCCTTCTGTTTTTACCAGGTTAGAAGACGGTGACAACGGCCCAGTTAAAAATGTGGGTGTTGATAGATGAAGAAGAGGGTGTTAAAAGGGTTGGCAGCACTCCAGGTGGGGAAATCGCCAGGCCCAGGTGGGATGCATCCGAGATTGGTGAGAGAGGTAAGGGAGCAAATCACGGAGCCATTGACAGAAATTTCCCAGGCTCCTCCTGAACGCAGGATTAGTCCCAAGGACTGGAGAATTGTGAATGTGACACTGTCATTTAAGCAAGGAGCAAAGGATATCCCAGGAAACTACAGTCCTGTCAGTTTGATGTCAGTAGTGGGAAAAATGATGGAGGCCATAATACGGGAGAAGATAAATATACACATGGAGAAAAATAAGTTAATATGAGACAGTCAGCGTGGCTTTGTCAAGGGCAGGTCATGCCCTGACAAATTTAGTTGACTTCTTTTGATGAGGTGGCGCAGCAATGGATGAGGACGGTGCCGCAGATATTGTGTATTTGGACTTTCAGAAAACATTTGATACGGTGCTGCATGGCAGGTTTGTTAGTAAATTAGAAATGTTTGGGATTGATGGGACCTCGGTAGCATGGATTAGAAGTTGGGAAAAGTATAGGAAACAGAGGGTTAGTGTATATGGCCATTTCTCACATTGGAGATGAGTTGGAGATTAAGAGGTGACCTTACTGAGGTACTCAAAATTATGATCAATTTTGACAGGATAAAGAAGAATATTCTGTTTCCACTAGTTGGTGTGTCAGTAACTAGGATCACAGTTTCAGGATTGTCAGCAAGAGAGCTACGAGTGAGATGTGGAGGAATTTCTTTACTTGGAAAGTTGTTAGGATTTGGAATTGCTGCCTGGGAGAGTGGTGGAGGCAGATTCCACTGGAGGTTTCAAAGAGAGTTGGATAGATATTTGAAAGGGATAAATTTTGAAGGTTAAGGACATGGGGCTGGAGAATGGGACGAGCTGGGTTGCTCTTTCAGGGAGTGGTTCAAAACACAGTGGGTTGAATGGCCTCCTCCCGGACTGTGAAATTCTATGATTCTATGTGTAAATTCCCCTTTTTGGTCCCTCCTCCTTTTACCACCCTTTTACTGTTTGTACGTCTAAAGAAGACTTTTACATTTCCTTTTACGTTAGCTGTCAGTATCTTCTCATATTCATTCTTTGCCTTATTCACTTTTTCCATTCCTCGCTGAACATTCTGCATTATAGACGATAGAGAATTGGGATAAGGAGATAGAGAGTATTTTCATAATGGCAGCCTGTAACTTGCGAAGTCCCATAAGGAACAGCCTTGGGGCCATAATTATTCTCAATATGTATTCATGACTTGGATGAGGAACATGAACACATTATAGTTTATTTAGTGGATGACACAAAAATAGCTATAATATAAGTATTAAGGATGACACTTAGAGAATGCAGAGGGATATAGACAGGTTAAGTAAGTTGGCAAAAACTTGATGACAGAATAAAAAGGGTGGGAAAATGTAAGGTTATTTACTTTGCCAGGAAGAATTGAGGATATGAATATTATTGAAATGGAGAAAGACTGCAGAACGTCTGAGCGCAAAGGGATTTGAGAGTCCTTGTGCATGAATCACAACGAGCTAGAATACAAGAGATAACAAGGTGTAGAGCTGGATGAACACAGCAGGCCAAGCAGCATCAGAGGAGCAGGAAGGCTGACGTTTTGAGCCTAGACCCTTCTTCAGAAATGGGGGAGGGGAAGCGGGTTCTGAAATAAATAGGGAGAGAGGGGGAAGCAGATAGAAGATAGTTCAACATAAAAACAGGGGTTGCTGGAAAAGCTCAGCAATTCTGGCAGCACCTGTGAAGAGAAATCAGGGTTAGAAATCAAACCCTTGGTCACTGGACCTGAAACGTTAACTCTGATTTCTCTTCGCAGATGCTGCCAGAGCTGCTGAGCTTTTCCAGCACATTCTGTTTTTGCTTCTGATTTACAACATCGGCAGTTCTTTTGGTTTTTATTTAGAATATAAGTTCAGCAGATAACGTGGAAGACAAATGGAATCTAGTTCTTTATTCCAGGGGGAATGAAGTATAAATATAATGGGCCTGTACTCATTGGAATTTAGAAGAATGAGAGGTAACCTGTTTGAAATATACAATGTTCTTGTGGGCTTGACCAGGTAATGTGGAGAGGTTGTCTCTCTTTGTGGGACAGCCCAGCATCAGAGGGCGTAATCCCACACTAAGGGATCGCCCAGCTGGCACTCGTCCAGGTAAGTATTTTTATATTTGATTAACCTTGACTTGTCCATGATTGTTCTCAACCTGATGATATTATGATCACTGTTCCTCAGATGCTCCTTCTATGAATCATCTTCCACTCACCTCACTTTATTCCCCAAACCTAAATCCTGAAATGCTTCCTTCCTCATTAGGCTTGAAAGACCTTGATCTAGAAAGTGTGTTTGTGAACATTTCAGGAATCCCTCCCCTTCTTTACCCTTTCATCTTATTTATTATTCTAGTTTACTATCCCAATAATTCAATTAAAATAAAAATAACCGACATTTTCTGAGGCAGTGGGGTTTGTGTTCCAAACCCATTGATCCTTTCATCCTTACAACTTTTCCAGGTTTAAGATTTATTTTGGAACTGACATATCTATCCCCATCAGGCTGGTCAACTGCTGTCAGTGTGGCTCTATTGGCCATAGTCTTATCTGCAAAATTTCCCACAGGTTAAGGGTTCAAATGCCATTCCAGGCACAGTTCAGGGTCAGCCACATTGCTGTGGGTCTGCAGTCACATGTAGGCCAGACCAGGTAAGGATGGCAGTTTCCTTCCCTGAAGGACATTAGTAAATCAGATGGGCTTTTCCTAATGGTTGCAAGGTGGCTCAGTGGTTAGCAATGCTGCCTCACAGCACTAGGGACCTGGGTTTGATTTCACCCTCAGGTGTCTGTCTGTGTGGAGTTTGCACATTCTCTCCATGTCTTTGTGGGTTTCCTCCAGGTGGTCCATGGACATGTCGCCCAGGGAGTGGGAGGGGGAGTTGAAATGGTTCTCACATTCCCTCCCCACAAGTAAAACAAAAACAGAATCCCCCTTGTCCTCACATATCACCCCACCAAATTCCACATCCAATGTATCATTCTCCGCCAATTCTGCCACCTGCAATCTGACCCCACAACCAAAGATATATTTCCCTCCCCACCCCTATCTGCATTCCATAGGGACTGCTCTCTCTGTGACTCCCTCGTCCGCTTCACACTCCCCACTAACGCCACCACCCACGGCACCTTTCCCTGCAACAGCAGGAAGTGCTACACATGTCCCTACACCCTCCCTCACCTCCATCCAAGGAACCAAAAAAACTTTCACATCAGACAGAGGTTCACCTGCACATCCGCTAATGTGGTCTGCTGTATCTGCTGCTCCCAATGTGGCCTTCTCTACGTCGGTGAGACTAAACGAAGGCTGGGAGACTGTTTTGTAGAGCACCTGTGCTCTGTTTGCCACAAATGACAACACCTTCCAGTCATGAACCATTTCAACTCCCCCTCCCACTCCCTGGGTGACATGTCCATCCTGGGCCTCCTGCAGTGTCACAATGACACCACCGGAAACTGGAGGAGCAGCACCTCATATTCCGCCTCAGGAGCCTGCAACTCAATGGTCTCAATGTGGACTTTACCAGTTTCAAAATCTCCCCACCCCTGGTTTCATCCCATGACAAACCCTCCCTCTCATCCCCGCCTCCTTGACCTGACACAACCTGTCCATCTTCTCTCCCACCTATCTGCCCCTCCCATCGCACTGACCAATCCCCACCACTCCCTACCTGCAGTCACCTATCACCATCCCACCTACCTTCCCCAGCCCTACCCCTCCTCTCTCTATTTCTGAGCTGCCTTCCCCGTCCCGCATTTCTGAAGAAGGGTCCCGAGCCAAAATGTCACCTTTCCTGCTCCTCTGATGCTGCCTGGCCTGCTGTGTTCCTCCAGCTCTGCACTGTGTTAACCTCAGAGCAGTACCTGGATTATCTGGATTAACAGGCCAGTGATAATACCACTGGGCCATCACCTTCCCTCAATGTAATGTCAAACTGAAGTCTCACCTGCCCCCTCTGATTCCACATGTTAAAGAGGAAGGCAGTTCTGGCATCCTGACCCAGGTGACTACAAACACATGATCTGCTGATGATTAGATTGTTGGTCTGAGGGATCATGTGCAGGCATGCTTCGTCACATTCCTATATTACATTATTTCAACAGACAATAGACAATAGACAATAGGTGCAGGAGTAGGCCATTCGGCCCTTCGAGCCAGCACCTCCATTCATTATGATCATGGCTGATCATCCACAATCAGTCTCCTGTTCCTGCCTTATCCCCATAACCCTTGATTCCATTATCTATAAGAGCTCTCATTTCATGGTGACTTAATTGACTATCAAGTGTTTTTAGGCATCACGCAGTTCTCAGAGGTGCTATATAAATGCAAGCTTTTTTTTCCCCTTTTGCCATTGCTTAAGCTCCAAACTCTTGTCTAGTTGCACTTCAAATTAAGCATTTACTTGCACAAGTCATTACATTCAGGTTTTTGAGATTGTTGGTGAACTTTCACTAGTTTCCTATGTTGGTCTGCGTGAAATCAGTAGAAATAAAGATATGCTGTATTTACAATTTTAAAATAAATGAACAGGAATTGTAATTTACAGAGTCTGAACTGTAGCAACTACCCAGCCTCTGACTCAAACACTTTCTGTCACTATGTCTGGGAGACTCACTAACAGAGACGAGCAGCCAGTTTCCTGTTCAGAACCTCTCCCTGGTTTGGTGCTCTCTCTGTTGCTTAGCCAAGGTTATAACCATGAACAAAAACAGAAATCGTTGGAGAATCTCAGCAGGTCTGGCAGCATCTATAGAGAGAAATCGGAGTTAATGTTTTGGGTCTCGTGGTCCTTCCTCAGAACAGAGAGTCTGGTGTAACTGTAATTGTGTCTGAGCTGAGCCAGTAATTCTTGGGAAGTGGGCAAGAGAAATTATTGTAGCAACAGTAATGAGTCCTCACGTAAAGTTATAGACATCCAAACAGAGAGAGGAAGAAAATGAGAAAGGAAGGAGACAACTAGTGAGGGAAAAATGAAAAAAAAATCATTAAAATCTGAGATAACAAGGTGTAGAACTGAATGAACACAGCAGGCCAAGCAGCATCAGAGGAGCAGGAAAGCTTGATGTTTCAGGCCTAGACCCTTCTTCAGAAATGGGGGAACGGGAAGGGGGTTCTGAAATAAATAGGGAGAGAGGGGGAGGCGCATAGAAGATGGATAGAGGAGAAGATAGGTGGAGAGGAGACAGACAGGTCAAAGAGCCGGGGATGGAGCCAGTAGAGGTGAGTGTAGGTGGGGAGGTAGGGAGGAGATAGGTCAGTCCAGGGTGGGCGGACAGGTCAAGGGGGCAGGATGAGGTTAGTAGGCAGGAGATGGGGGTGGAATTGAGGTGGGAGGAGGGGATAGGTGGGAGGAAGGACAGGTTAGGGAGGCGGGGACGAGCTGGGCTGGTTTTGGGATGCGGTTGGGGGAGGGGAGATTTTGAAGCTTGTGAAATCCACATTGATACCATTGGGCTGCAGGGTTCCCAAGCGGAATATGAGTTGCTGTTCCTGCAACCTTCGGGTGGCATCATTGTGGCCTTGCAGGAGGCCCAGGATGGACATGTTGTCTGAGGAATGGGAGGGGGAGTTGAAATGGTTCGCGACTGGGAGGTGCAGTTGTTTAGTGCGAACGCAGGGTAGGTGTTCTGCAAAGCAGTCCCCAAGTCTCCGCTTTGTTTCCCCGATGTAGAGGAGGCCACAACGGGAACAGCGGATGCAGTATACCACATTGGCAGATGTGCAGGTGAACATCTGCTTGATGTGGAAAGTCTTCTTGGGGCCTGGGATGGGGGTGAGGGGGATGGTGTAGGGGCAGGTGTAGCACTTCCTGCGGTCGTGTGGTGGGGCTGGAGGGGAGTGTGGAGCGTACAAGGGAGTCATGGAGAGAGTGGTCTCTCCAGAAGGCAGATAAGGGTGGGGAGGGAAAAATGTCTTTGGTGGTGGGGTCGGACTGCAGACGGCAGAAGTGTCGAAGGATGATGCGTTGGATCCGGAGTTTGGTGGGGTGGTACTTGAGGACGAGGGGGACTCTGTTTTGGTTTTTATTGCAGGGAGGGGGTGTGAGGGATGAGTTGTAGGAAATGCGGGAGACACGGTCGAGAGCGTTCTTGACCACTGAGAGGGGGATGTTGCGGTCCTTGAGAAACGAGGACATCTGAGATATACGGGAATGGAATGCCTCGTCCTGGGAGCAGATGCGGTGGAAGCGAAGGACTTGGGAATAGGGGATGGCATTTTTGCAGCAAGTTGCGTGGGAGGAGGTGTATTCTAGGTAGCTGTGGGAGTCGGTGGGCTTGAAATGGATATCGGTTTCTAGGTGGTTGCCAGAGATGGAGACAGAGAGGTCCAGGAAGGAGAGAGAGGTATTGGAGATGGTCCAGGTGAACTTAAGGTTGGGGTGGAAGGTGTTGGTGAGGTGGATGAACTGTTCGAGCTCCTTGTGGGAGCTTCTGCGACAGAAACTCTGAAGCTGGGAGTAACAGATTCAGGAGAAATAGGGAAACTTGTGTGTTTGGTGAGCACCTCAACCTACTGCTGACTGCATGGGCTGTCTCCACACGGAGACTTTCTGCAGAAGGGCAACTCTTCCCATCAGGCCGAGGATCCAATAAGGTCAATACCCACATGAGAAGGCCATATCCTGGCTATTCTCGTTCCTGCGGAACACATTACCATTCCCACTGAGGGCCCCAGAAGCTGGTAGGATGCCCTCCAATTCAATAAGCATTGGTACCCTCCTGAAATTTTGGCAGGAATGCCAATCTCCCTCAGTGGGTCCGTTGTCTGCCTGCTGCTGTCTCACAGCTTCTCGCTCATTGGCTACCTCCCATGAAGTTCTTTTTATTCACACTCGGCATGTGGGCATCACTGGCTGGGTACAGCATTTACTGCCTGTCCCCAGTTGCCCCGATAAGGTGGTGGTGAGCTGCCTTCTTGAACGGCTGCAGTCCATGTGCAGCAGGTAAAGGTTCTTTCAATTGGCGCAGATCTGACCTGTGTTTGACCCACGTAGAACCTGGATATCACCCCAACCCACAGTTCTGAATAATCTTAGTAAGATTATGTCCACTGTATGAATACCATTCACCTTTGGTCTGTAGCCTGTGTGATAGGCACAGCTAACTGTACCCAACATATTTATGGGAGTGCTGGTATATCATTGATAACAGAATCTTTGGTGCAGGGTTGAATCGAATTGAATTAGCTTTACCATCACATGCACTCAATGAGTACAGTCAAAAGTTTACAGTCACTGCATTACAGCACCATCTTAGGTACAAATGTACCTTGGGTACAGATACTTTAGATCAAATTCTTAGGAAACAAAAAAAAATTAGAAAAGTAGGGAAATGAATAGTCCAGCATTATAGGTCATAGGAATACATTCCAAAAATAAAGAAGTGAGAAGTTTAGAATATCAGCTGCTCTGAGCCAGTTCATGCTGGCACCTAGCCTGAAGGGAGGCTGTTACCAGCTCGCTGTCGCCTGCACTGGGCCAACACAGGAGTCGCCCCATTTTAGATGCTCAGTGTTTTCAAATCCCTCCACAGTCTTAAGCCGCACTGTTTCAGAAATCTTTGCACAAATCTCTGCAGAGTTGGTCCAGTCTCCTCCAGTTCTGGCTCATTGCTGATCTCTGATTTCCTCAGCCCACTGTTAGTGGCTACGTCTTCAGTCGCCTGGCTCCTCAGCTCTGCAGTTCACAACACAAACCTCTCATTGTCTCTCCCTCCTCCTTTAAGAACCAGGCTTGGGGACCGCTTTACAGAACACCTGCGCTCAGTTCGCACTAAACAACTGTACCTCCCAGTCGCGAACCATTTCAACTCCCCCTCCAATTCCACAGACGACATGTCCATCCTGGGCATCCTGCAATGCCACAGTGATGCCACCCGAAGGTTGCAAGAACAGCAAATCATATTCAGCCTGGGAACCCTGCAGCCCAATGGTATCAATGTGGATTTCACAAGCTTCAAAATCTCCCCACCCCCTACCGCATCCCAAAACCAGCCCAGCTCATCCCCGCCTCCATAACCTGTCCTTCCTCCCACCTATCCCCTCCTCCCACCTCAAGCCCCATACCCATCTCCTACCTACTAATCTCATCCCGCCCCCTTGACCTGTCCGTCCTCCCTGGACTGACCTATCTCCTCCCTACCTCCCCACCTACACTCACCTCTACTGGCTCCATCCCCGCCTCTTTGACCTGTCTGCCTCCTCTCCACCTATCTTCTCCTCTATCCATCTTCTATGCGCCTCCCCCTCTCTCCCTATTTATTTCAGAACCCCCTTCCCCTCCCCCATTTCTGAAGAAGGGTCTAGGCCTGAAACATCAAGCTTTCCTGCTCCTCTGATGCTGCTTGGCCTGCTGTGTTCATCCAGCTCTACACCTTGTTATCTCTAAAACTCACCTCTTTCGGTCACCTAGCCAAACATCTTTTTATGAGAACCAGTGTCAAATTTTGTTTGACCAATGTTTCAGTGAAGAGCTTCAGAACTTATTTTTATCAGGTTGAAGGTGTATCTAAATGTAAATTGTTGCTGTTTAGAATTGCTAGCTCTGGATTGTCAGCCCAGACTAACCTTTACAAACTCTGACCTCTGCCCACCTGAACCGAAGTTGAGCTAAGTTTTAAGGTGCGGTATTACCCAGATGTTTATTTCATTCCTCATAAACCGAGCAATTATTAACACAGATCTACATTTGAGTGAGAGCTGCTCATGTCTTAATGAACCAATTCAGGTCAGTCTTAACAATGCAGTTGGAAGAAAGGGCTGCTGGGTTTCTGATGGATAGAGCCTCAGGGGCCAGGAGCCTTGGCATGCCATCAATTAACCCGACATGCTTTGGATGTGTTACAGAATCCTGCTAATTAAGGAATGTTCGATGGCTTATGTACTTTAGCCTCATTAGAACTCCCCATCTTGTCTTTGCACTGAAATTGTCTCTCTCTCCGTGAAGCTCAGTAAACATCAGTCCACAGCTGAGCTCTTAAAAAAGCAGCTGGAATATTCCAGCAAAGGAATTGACTCGACTCTAATAGAAACTGTTCAGAACAGGAATGGGACAAATCATGTGCCTCTTGGTGCCAACGTTTTACAGCTGGATGGGAGGAATTTCTGGCATATCTCATGCAGGTGGAGTTCAACAACAAAACATTGCATTCATATAGCACCTTTACTATGGTAAAATGCCCTGGGGTGCTTCACAGAGGCAACTCAGATAGATGACTAAGAGCCTGGTCAAAGAGGTAGGTTTTCAAGGAGCATCTGAAAGTTCAGGATTGGTGGGAGTAGGCTAAAGTGTACAGTTTGTATAGTGGATAAAAAGCCAATGGTGGCCCAGACATTCTGCTCAATAACATCAAGTATTTGTGAGAAAAGAGCTTGAGAATAGCTTCCTCATGTTTGTTCATTGTTGTGTAAGTCACTGTGTCATGTCAGAAAGAATCGAATTGCAGCTATTTTTCATCTTCCTAATTACTACCCACAAATTCCCTTTTGGAGTGTGAGATAACACAGTGTGGAGGGGGGACGGTCACAGCAGGCCAGGCAGTATCAGAGGAGCAGGAAAGTTGATGTGTCCTGACCTGAAACGTCAGCTTTCCTGCTCCTCTGATGCTGCCTGGCCTGCTGTGTTCCTCCAGCTGCACACTGTGTTATCTCTGACTCTAGCATCTGCCGTTCTGACTATCTCTTTTGGAGTGTGGTCACTTGTTACGCTGACAAATCTAGTGTGTAGCCCCTACACAGGACATTCCCACAGAATTGGTACATCAGTTTCTGAGGTTGGGGGAGGGCTGCCACAAGAACCTCACGAGGCTGATGCACCCGATCTGATACCTGCTTGTGACAGGGTCCTGATATAAATATGAGACAATCTCCAATGAATCCAATCCAGAATTTGGACAAGACATTTTTACCCAGACATTGGTGAAGATGTGAACCCCACGAGCCCAGGCAGGTGTTGGAGGAGAATAATACAGATGTGTTTCAAAGGAAGGTGGATGAACACGTGAGGGAAAATGGAATAGATTTGATGGGATAATACATTGGATGAGAAACATATCGGCCATGATTGAATGGGAGAGCAGACTCGATGAGCAGATTGGCCTACTTCTGCTCCTATTTCTTACGGCCTTATAATATGGAATGAAAGGAGGCTTGTGAGGAGCAACATGGCCAATTGTGGGCCAAATGGCCAATTCTGTGCTGGGAAATCTTGGCAGGAAGGGGTATAAAATACACGAAAAAATGGTCTCAGCTCCTAAACCAGGTACAAGTTCACAACTTATCCTAACATTGAAGAACTGAGGTTTATTTAACGCATAGACCCTGTATCCAAGTGAGACTAATAATGTGGTATATTTGGACTTTCAGAAGACCTTTGACAAGCCGTCACACAGTGTTTGGTCTGCAGAAGACCATAAGACATAGGAGCAGAATTAGGCCACTCAACCCATTGAGTCTGCGCCACCATTCGATCATGGCTGATACATTTCTCAACTCCATTCTCTTGCCATCTCCCCGTAACCCTTGATCCCCCTATTAACCAAAAGCATATCTATCTCTGTCTTAAATACACTCAATGACCTGACCCCCACAGGCCTCTGTGGCACTGAGTTCCACAGATACACCACCCTCTGGCTGAAGAAATTCCTCCTCATCTCAGTTCTAAAGGGTCGTCCCTTCACTCTGAGGCTGTGCCTTTGGGTCCTAGTCTCTTCTACTTGTGGAAACATCGTCTCCACTTCCACTCTAACCAGGCCTCTCAGTATTCTGGAAATTTCAATGAGATTCCCCCTCATCCTTCTAAACTCTATCCAGTACAGACTCAGAGTCTTTAACTGCTCCTCATATGACATGACCAGGAGGCTGAGGACTAATATGTCAGTGCAGATTGAAGATTGGCTAAAGGGCCTGAAAATAGGGAGTAGGAAGATAGGGCCATTTTCAGGATGGCACGGTATAACAACTGGAGCACTGTAAGGACTTGCAACTATTCGCAATGATGTAGATGAGGGAACCAAGTAAAATGTGATCATTCTAGATTGTTCATGTGTAAAGCTGAGAAGAAATGTGAGCTATGGGGGCAATGCAAAGTGTTAGAGATAGGCAAAATGATTTGGCACCCTGGTGTGATGTTGTGTGATACACTTGTGTGACAACTTCTCAAAGGTTTTCTGAAAATCCAGACACATCACATCACTAGTAGATGTTGCTACAGGTTCCTCTAGCACTGACTCTCACTTGGCTATGGGTTAAATAAGCCTCAGTGTTTCAATGTTAGGATGAGTTGTGAACTTGTACCTGGTTTAGGAGCTGGGATCATTGTTCATGTATTTTATACCCCTTCCTGCCAAGAATTCCCAGCACAGAATTGGGAAAATTGAAAGCATCAGTGTTGATAGGGAGAATGGAAAAGCAGAGTGTTTATGAGAAGTAGAGAGATGAGTTTATGTTGGGGATATTCAGAGATTGTTATGTTGGAATTGCACAATAATGATAAAGTGCAGGTATATGTTTGGGAAGGTTCTAAAGTAAGAGGCACAGAAGCTAATGTACACAGCAAGATCCCACAGAAAGCAATGTAACAATGACCTAATTGCTAACGTAGTGATTTCGGTTGAACATAATTATTGGCAGGTCACAGGACCATGGAATTTCTCACATCCAGTGAGACAGCAGGCACAGGCTTATCTTAATATCTCACCTGAAAGACAGCACATCAAACAATGTGGCGCTCCCACAGCACTGACCCTCCGACAGTGCGGCGCTCCCACAGCACTGACCCTCCGACAGTACGGCGCTCCCACAGCACTGACCCTCCGACAGTACGGCGCTCCCTCAGCACTGACCCTCCGACAGTGCGGCGCTCCCACAGCACTGACCCTCTGACAGTGAGGCGCTCCCACAGCACTGACCCTCTGACAGTGCGGCGCTCCCACAGCACTGACCCTCTGACAGTGCGGCGCTCCCACAGCACTGACCCTCCGACAGTACGGCGCTCCCTCAGCACTGACCCTCCGACAATGTGGCGCTCCCTCAGCACTGACCCTCCGACAATGTGGCGCTCCCTCAGCACTGACCCTCCAACAATGTGGCGCTCCCTCAGCACTGACCCTCCGACAGTACAGCGCTCCCTCAGCGCTGACCCTCCGACAGTACGGCACTCCCTCAGCACTGACCCCCCGACAGTGCAGCACTCCCTCATCACTGACCCCCCGACAGTGCAGCACTCCCTCAGCACTGACCCTCCGA
>JAHRHZ010000105.1:3283261-3315849 GCA_024137785.1 Ginglymostoma cirratum
TTCAAGAAGGGTCTAGGCCCGAAACGTCAGCTTTCCTGCTCCTCTGATGCTGCTTGGCCTGCTGTGTTCATCCAGCTCTACACCTTGTTATCTCAGATTCTCCAGCATCTGCAGTTCCTACTACCTCTGCACAAAGAGCTGTACATGTTCCCTCAATGTGAGCCGTTTTAATTTCCCACATCGGCAGTTCAGGGCTTCAGGCTGTGCAGATTTATTCCACTTATTTAGCTTGGAAGCGTTGTAGCTCATACAGGCGGGAAGGCTTCATCATGTGAATGTGGGCTGGATGTTCATCGAGCTTTGAATTCAGAGGGTCAGAAAGCTTAACTTCCCCCACCCCCACCACCAACTGACCCTCCAAACACACACTGTGCAAATACACAATCCCGAAAGTGACAAATTCAAGGGCTCGGACTTGTGGAATGTTCAGCACCATACCAAACACAAATCCTTCCAACTTTCTCCAGTAACAAGATAACTCCCTGCTTCTCTTTGAGCTCAGGAAGTGATCTCTTTTCCAAAAAAATGTCCAGGGAACAGCAAAGTAAATTTCCGTCTCACAAAAGCAGCTAAGAGGTAGGCACATTACAATTTTACAGTTCTCACACCCCCATCTTTGCTGAAATTCCTCCACTAGTTCTATAGATATTTTCCTAATCAATCTGTTTAGGGATGTTAAGACACGGATTTGGAGAAGGTTGGACTTGGCCCCAGTTCTGGGGCAGGGAGTCACTGGACCCAAATCATTGGCACTGTTTTCTCTCCATGGGTGCTGCCAGACCTGCTGAGTCTTTGCAACAATTTCGCTTTCCGCTTCAGAGGTTAGGGCACTAACACTGCGCCACAAGAGCCCTCTTGTTCAGGCCTGACAATGTCCCGAGGTCAGTGAACTCCTCCAAATCTCTCCCTTTGAGCAGCTGTGACCTTCAGCACTGCATTTTCAGCCACTTGGATCCTAAACTCTGAAATTCCTTCCCTCGAGTACCCTGCAGCCAAGATGGAAGTGAAAGGTGCCATTGTCCCATGTCAGTACAGAGCGAGAGAGAGGAGAGAGATGGCTGGAGGTGGCGTTAACCTGAGGGTCACTGTGCCTCAGGTAATGGCTGAGATTTAGAAGCCGGGATCTTCCCTATCACCCTGGCCGGGGAATTGAACCCTTGCTGCTGGTGTCACTGAGCATCAGTAAATCACTGCTCAGCTAACCATTTCCAGCAATGAGGGGCTTCTGTGACGAGAATAAATGAAAGAATTCTGAACTGTCCTCCTTGAGAAGGAGGTTGAGAGGTGACTTATCAGAGACTTTCACAGAATCCCTACAGAGTGGAAACAGGCCCTTTGGCCCAACAAGTCCAGACCAACCCATCCCCCGTAACCCACTTAATCTCCACATCCCTGAACACTATGGGTAATTTAGCATGGCCCATCCACCTAGCCTGCACATCTTTGGACTGTGGGAGGAAACCGGAGCACCCAGAGGAAACCCGCACAGACACGGGGAGAATGTGCAAACTCCACACAGACAGTCGCCCGAGGTTGGGATTGAACCCGGGTCCCTGGCGCTGTGAGGGAGCAGTGCAAACCACTGAGCCACTGTGCCATGGGGCATAGGGAGAAGCTGTTCCTGACCATGAATAAAGCAAGGGTGATGTGAGGAAAACCTTTCTCACCCAGTGAACAGTTAGGGTCTGGAATGCACTGCCTGGAAACGTGGAGGAGGCAGGCTTGACTGAAACGTTCAAGTGAGGCATTTGATGGTTATTTGGACTGTAATGGTTAAACATAGAACATAGAACAGTACAGCACACTACAGGCCCTTCGGCCCACGATGTTGTGCCGAACTTTTACCCTAAACCTAAGGTCTATCTAACCTCCACCCCTACCTTATACTATCATCCATATGCCAATCTAATAGCAGCTTAAATGCCCCTAATGAGGCCGACTCCACTACCCTCTCCAGCAATGCATTTCATGCCCCAACCACTCTCTGAGTAAAGAACCTACCTCTGACGTCTCCCCTATATCTACCTCCACTCACTTTAAAACTATGCTCCCTCGTAATAGCTACCTCCACCCTAGGAAAAAGTCCTTGGCTGTCCACTCTATCTATACCTCTGATCATTTTGTACATCTCTATCAAGTTGCACAACGATATGGGGAAAAGGTAGGAGATTGGCTCTAGGTTACAGTACCAGCACAGGCACAATGGGCTGAACAGCCTTCTGCCATTCTGCCATTCTGAACAAACTGACACACACAGCTCAAATGGATACATGGAAAGGAAGAGAAGGAGGCCATTCTGAGCCCAAAACTTGCGCAGTAAATCATGGCTGGTCCAGATGTCACCATTCACTGCTCCCCTTGGTCCTACAACCCTCAGCACCATTGTCTTAGACAAATCCTTCAGCCTCAGCTCGGACAGATTCAATAATTCCCCAGTTCCAACAGCTTTACTGGGGGCCACAGAGTTCCAGATTCCCACTCCCCCCTACACCTAGAATCATTTCCTGAAGTCACTCTTTCATGGCGTGGCTCTCTTGAAAGTTTCGGGCCTTGTAATGTTGACTAATCTTGGCTCTGGATCGTCTTCGGACAATTACTGTCAGAGTTGCATGTGGTTTACATTGTCTCATGCAGTTTGGAAATAATTCAAAGCAGTCAGAGGAGACACAATATGAGCACAGCTTCATCTGTGCTGTGTGGCGAGTAAAGCTGTTTTCCTTGTACATTTATTTGATCTTAGCACATTGAATTTACAAGCAAGCATTTCATACAGCCTTGGTCCAGAGGAATATTATTCATTCTAACCGAGAGCATCTTACCACGAGAACACATTTCACCAACAGTCAGCTCACAATAGGGGGCAGTCTGGCTTTATTTATCAGGCCACAATCCACATTCTCACAAGGCAGCAAGGAATGTATCTTCTGCAAATTTTCAAAAGATTTCTTTCACCATCTGCCTTGAAGGTGCTGCCTGTCACTGGGGTACACTTCCACATAAACAAGGCCTACATCTCCTCTCCTCTATCCATCTTCTATACACCTCCCCCTCTCTCCCTGGACTGATCTATCCCCTCCTCCCACCTCAAGCCGCACCCCCATCTCCTACCGACTAACCTCATCCCGTCTCCTTGACCTGTCCGTCCTCCCTGGACTGACCTATCTCCTCCCTACCCCCCCCACCTACACTCACCTTTATTGGCTCCATCCCCGCCTCTTCGACTTGTCTGCCTCCTCTCCACCTATCCTCTCCTCTATCCATCTTCTATCCGCCTCCCCCTCTCTCTCTATTTATTTCAGAACCCCCTTCCCCTCCCCCATTTCTGATGAAGGGTCTAGGCCCGAAACGTCAAGTTTTCCTGCTCCTATGATGCTGCTTGACCTGCTGTGTTCATCCAGCCCCACAACTTGTTATCTCGGATTCTCCAGCATCTGCAGTACCTATTATCTCAGGCCTACATTTCCGTTGTGCTAGTCACAACCTCAGGACAAGTCAAAGCACTTCACACCCGATGACTCTGTGGAATGTGCAAAGATGGTCACTACCATGTTACAGGGAAATCACCAACCACTTTGTGCACAGCAAGATCCCACAAAGAGCAGTGAGCATCTGAACGGGTTTACTGACTTGACAGGATATCAAGGTTGGCCAGGGCACCAGTAAAAGCTTCCCTGCTCCTCCCTCAGACACTGCCTTAGGATTTCTAACATCCTTTACAGGGAAACTGGTCTCAGTTTAGACAGCAACCAGATATCAGTGCTCTGACAGTGCGGCGCTCCCTCAGTACGGCTCTGACAGTGCGGCACTCCCTCAGTACAGCTCTGACAGCGCAGCGCTCCCTCAGTACGGCTCTGACAGTGCGGCGCTCCCTCAGTACGGCTGTGATAGTGCAACATGGGTGTTGCGGGGACAGGATTGAGGTGAATTATTGCTCTTTGCGGCAAAACATTTTTATACACAACAGGGCACCACCCCAGGCATTGGGATTGAACTATAATTTTTACAATATCCTAATGGTAAGAGTGACCACAATATTTTATGAATATTTATTCTGTAAGTTTGATAAGAGAGAGTAGCGCAGATTCACTAGAATGCTACCAAAGCTAGGATAGAAGAGGCTTGTATTCCCTTGAGTGCAGCAGAATTCTTTTCTTTTATGGGATGTAGGTGTTAGTGGCTGGGTCACATTTATTGCTGTCTCTCATTGCCCCTTGAGAAGGTGGGGGTGAGCTGCCTCCTTAAACCTCTGCAGTCCACCTGCTGTGGGTTGACCCACAATGCCGTTAGGGAGGGAATTCTGGGATTGTGACCCAGCCCCAGTGAAGGAATGGTGATATATTTCCAAGTCAGGATGGTGAGTGGCTTGGAGGGGAACTGGCAGATGGTGGTGCTCCACGTACCTGCTGCCTTTGTTCTTCCTGATGGAAGTGGTTGTGGGTCTGGAAGGCGCTGGCTAAGCGGGTTTGGTGAATTTTTGCAGTGCATCTTGTAGATAGTATACACTGCCGGCTTTCAGTTGAGAGAATAATAATTTTTATAGTAATTTAGAGGATGTGGGCATGGCTGGCCAGGCCAGCATTTATTATCCATCTCTAATGGCTCAGACAGCAGTAAGAATCAGCCACATTGCTGTAGGTCTGGAGTCACATGTAGGCCAGATCCGGTCAGGATGGCAGATTCCCCTATGGTGAGAGAATCGGTTCTTCGTTTAACCAATAATGGTTGTCACGGTTGCCACCAGTCTATCTTTCAACTCCAGATTTCTTTGTTGAATTTAAACTTTTATTTTCTTCCCCTTGTGAGATGTGAACCCATACCCTCATGAGCTGAGCCTGGATTACCCGTCTGGTGATACCACCACAGGGCTGTTGTGACACACCTGCCTTTGGGCTGTTTCAGATGTTGGAAGGAATTAGTCTGGTCATTTCCTCAGGACGTGGGAGCCTAGAACAAGGGGGAAAAGCCTAAAAATGTAAGCCAATGTTCAGGGTAACATCTGCACACAAGGCATGTTGAGTTACAATTTATTCAGCATGGTCAGGAATAATTCCAGCTTTTCATATAAGATGCAGTTTCTTCTGAAAGTCATAACTAAAACAGTGTGTGTTGGCTGCTAATAAGCTTTCCTCTTTAAAGTGAAATAGGGGTTATATATGAATATAGCTCGATATTTCCTATTGCTCTCTATTCCAGTGTCTAGAATTTTCATTTAAACCATAGAAATTAATAAAAGAACAGGTAGGCGCTGGTGCTGCAATGGAACAGATTTAGATGCCTTTCAGGTTTGATAAATTTTGATTACCTTGAACACACAACACCCCATTTCGCTGGCCACTTACTTATTATTTTCTGTATGAAACATTTTCTTTGCCAATTATGTATAATGCACAAAATCACCCTTCCCAGTCAGAGCTTAAACAATCTAATTCCCTACTTAGCCAGGACATGAGGCTGGCATTTTTGCAGTGCCGTGGCACGCCCAGCTTGGCATATTGTGATTTAGCAAGTCCATTAAAACTGACAACTCCAGAAATTGGGAAGGTGCGGGAGAAACGAGGGGAAGAGCTGCAGATGCAGATGGCCTGGACTGTTAAATGAAAGGAAAACCTCAATGGTATCAATCCTGAACTGTGTGGAAATGCCTGTGAGGCAGGGCTGAGGGTTGACTGTAGACAGAGCACTGAGCTTGCACCTGCAACTCTCCTGGCTCCCAGGCCAGCTCAGGGAATGCTGCTCCCAACTGTCTCTTCAACACTTCCCGCAAAGTTCCTTCAAGTTTCTCATGACAAATCCCTGCCCAACTCAGCATGCACAGAAAGCAAATCTATTCCGTTTTTATTAACTTACTTAATGCAGGATAATGAAACTGTACATCACAATTATAGCGCTGGATTTATAATCTTATAAACTAGCCAGGCTAGCCATCAGGAGGACTTTCCAATATTAAAACAGTTGGAAATGTCTCTGATTAAGTGGGATGGTGTTTTTTTTCTAAGGCAGTCCCATTCAACACAGTCTGCCTGGCTGACTGATATTTGTCGAGGGACGGCGGGGACTGGTTTGCGTCAATTTTGTTGCATAATCCGCTCCCCTTGCACCCAGAATTCACTCATCCCTCACACGCTGGCCCACCAGTGCCCTCCCGCAGCAGCTCAGACTGGTCACCCTCTCACCTGATACTCAGCATTTTCTCCAGCACCTGGGAAACCTGAAGTAGAGCTAAAGGCACCTGGGGATCTGGGTGGGGAGGGCGCGGGCAGAAAGAGAGTGGCACAGGGGCTGATAAAAGGGCAGGAGGAAAGGGATGGAAGAGAGAGCAAGAGGGTGGGGGACAATGGTGGGTGAAAGATGGCGGGACAAGGGCAGCTTGGGAGGGGAAGGGGACGAGGGAAGTGGTTGGGGCATATGCGACCAAGGAGACAAACTTCAAAACAACCCTCAAAAAATATATGGAAGAGGACTTGAAATATCATAACATTCAAAGCAATGGGAACTGCTGGAGAGTGGGATTAGTGTAGATAGGTTAACACAGACTCAATGGGCCAAAGACCCTTTTCTGTGCTGTACAGCTCTAAAGCAGGGCATAGGATAGGGAGGAGACTGATGAAAAGTAATGGTCGCTTTATCGGTTGGTCATATTGACGCTCAGATCGCTTTGTGAGTCAGGCTGGGAGAGTGGGCTGGTCACCTTTGAGGGGGGAGAGGTCTGAGGGAAATTGGGATCTTGGGATCAGCCAGAGCCTGCTTAAACAGGAAGCTGCAGACTGGCTGCAGACACCAGGGACACTGTGCTAAACTGGGCACGCTGAGGAAATTGAAGAATTGGGTGCAGACATCAACCTAAGTCATTTCGGGCTGCACTCACTGTGCCCCCTCTGTCTGTACGCCCCAGCAAATACCTCAGTAACACACACTCACCACCAACTCCCCCCTCCACCACCAGCCCCACCATCGCGAGGAGTTAAAAAGAATCCCATGACAATTAACTGGTGATGGTATCAAGGGATATGGATGAAAATAGCCTGAATGGCAGGATTAAATGATGGGGCAGGCTTGCGGAGATGAAGTGTTTCCTCCTGACTCCAGGGCAAAATGACCTGCTGAGCTCTTAAAAACCACCCAACAGAAAAACCCTTTACCGTTTCCTCGCCTTACCCTGAGACTGAGAGACAGCAAAGAGATTGGACCTTCTCCAATTCCTGTTCAGAGGCCCTTCAGCCAGTCAGTGCTGTGCTGTCACAAACAGCCATCCCATTCAATCCCACATTCCAGCTGTCTCCCCAAAACACAGCAAATGGCTTCTCTTTAAATAGAAATGACCAGAGGCAAAGTGGGTGTGTGTAGTTTGTAGGGCCGGGCCCCGGCTGCTTTTGTTACTGCTCTCTCTCGTCCAGCAGGAAGACTTGAACAGGATGGAGCCAGCTCATCGGTTTTCTGTGAAGTTTCAAAGTGAATCGAGCTTGTGGGAACCTTCAAATTCACAATCAATGGATTTCATTGTAAATTACAGCCACAGGGGCAGTCAACTTGTACACAGCAAGACTCCACAATCAGCAAGTGAGCTGGGTGCTCAAGTTGTTGGAAGGCTACCATTTTGGTTTGGCACTTCTCTGAATGGCACCCTGTGATCTTTTATACCGACCTCCATGGGGGCAGATGTGGCCTCACCTTATAAACTAGTGCGGCACCCAACTAGTGAGACAGCCTCAAGGTTACACTGAAGAGTTTGAGTGGGGATTGAACCTCCAACCTTCTCCCTAAGGGAGGAGTGTTTCTATCCAGTGAGCCACAGGCAAGACATGAAATGACAGGCGGCTAATATCAGCACCAGCAGCAGTTTGGTCTTCTGCAGTTTTTCTCCAATTGATCCTACAGCTATTGGGTTGTATGTAATGTCAGTCCCTGTTATGTGCTAATGTGTGTAAATACACCTGTGTCTATGTTTGTCTCTACAGAGGCATTGGGTGGCTGCATGAGTACAAGGTGTACACATGTAAGCTTGTGTTCATGGTATTTGTGTGTACACGGATGTGTGAAGCAAACTGCTTCGTTTACACATGATGGTGTGTGTTTGTATTTGCACATTGTACCTATACACTGCTTCCTCTGTGTGACCATCTGTACTATGAAAATCCATCAGATAACTAATAGCTGCGACATTGTGAATACATCAGTGAGCAGTATCTTCAACACAGTAAAATGTACTGGAGCAATTCTCAAACAGCATTTCACACTGAGTTGTGAAAGTAGATATTAGGGACACTTGACAAGTTGGTAGGTTTTAAGATGCATCCTAAACAAGGAGAAGAAGTTATAGAGGGTTAGGGAGGATATTCCATCAATTGGAATTCAGGAAGCCAGAGACAGGGGCCGCTGATAGTGCCGATATGAAAACTAGGGATTTGCAGGAGGCCAGAACAATCAATGGGGAAATAAATCTGTCTTTTACTGTTTGTGTGAAGTAGCAGAGATCTGGGGGAAGGAGGAATTGGCCGTGGTAGGATATTTAAAAAGAAGGAGCAGGATTTAAAACCAAAACAATTAAAGTTCCTGGAAACAAATTTGTACTGAATTGAAAACATTGCTCCGGGGGCTGAGTGAGTCTCGAACGCTGCGATAATGTGATTTTTTGTGCATCTGATTTTCCTCGCCACACAAACGGTAAAAGACAGATTTATTTCCCCATTGAAATGGGGAAAAGCAGACTCAATCTGTGAGCAGATGATGTCACGGACAAACTAATTATCTCCTTGGTAACTGGCCCCAATCGGCTGCTCATTTCCTGGATACCCCCCAGATCTCAGGCAGACCCAGTCACCTGCTATTTTTCTCTCTCATCTGTACCCAAACCTACCCCCAAAGGAAGGTCATTTAGAGGTCATGGAGGCAGGAGGGAAAATAAATGGTGCGAGTCAGGAATTAATCTGCTGTTTACGGAATGCACTCGACCCAGAGCCTGTAGGGAGCTGAGCTTTGCATAGAGCTGCTTCATAATAGAGCCAAAAGCAAATGAGCTACACCATCAGGGCCAGATTTAGGAGAGTACGCTGCATTGTGATGTTTGTCTCCAAAATTTCTCTATTTTGATCCGTTGAAGTCACCTGACTCAAGGATTCCATCTTATCCATCAAGTATCTCTCTCCAACTCATCTACAAAATACCAGATAAAGGCGTGTGCTTGAAGTGTGATCCGTTCTCTGATCCCATCTTTATACCTCACCTCTCCCCACCATATCCTGAACCATCCACTGTTCCTCCTCTTCGTTTGTCTGACCACAAGACTTCTCTCTTCCCATTTCAAATGGACGGCCCTCCAGACTATGGCTAAGTGAGTAGCACTGTCATCCCTTAGTGAGAAAGGTTGACAGTCCAGGTCCTGCCGCAGAGTCTTTAGCACAAAATCTAAGAAGATACTCATAGTGCAGTGCTGAGGAAGTGTTGGACTGTCATAGGCACAACCTTTGAGATGGGACCACGTTATAACTGGGCCCCTGGTCTGCTCCCTCAGAGGAATTAAACAATCAGATGGCACTTTTCTTTATTCTTTCACAGGGTGTTGCTGACTGGTCCAGCATTTCTTGCCCATCCCTAATTGCCCCTTGAGAAGGTGGTGGTGAGCCTCCTTCTTGAACCGCTGCAGTCCATGGGCAGTAGGTGGATTATTACAAAGAACAGGGGCATTCTCATTGGTGACTTGGCCAATTTCTATTCACCAACAATCATCACCAAAGTCCGATTACCTGCCTATTTACAGAAGTCACATTCCTATTTGTGGGAGCTGCCTGCTGCCAGTTACAGGTTGTTGCTGTCTCTACAGCCACTTCTGGTTTTCTGGAAGCACAACGTACTTTGGGATGAACTGTAGCAGTGAAACTAAATGTCACTTCTGTCTGATGCACCTGGATTCAGGGTTGTCCCTTGCTCCATTTCCCTGCCTCACCTTGAAACAAAGAAAGGCAGCAATGAAAGGGGCACTGTGTGATTCAGAATTAAAACCCAACAAGAAGCGACCCATGGACACAGGCTACAGAGAAAACAGTCCATTCATGGAATGTGCCGATTGACTGGTGAAAATCACTGACTGACTCAGGGACAGTTCAGTCGTTCCAAACAAGAAATTAAACTGAGGCCCCTCTAAGGTGAATGTTTGAGACCTCATGGCAGGATTGCAAAGAAAAGCAGATGGATTCTTCCCTGTATCCTGACCAATATTTCTCTCTCAGTCATGGTCACTGCAACAGATTACTTGGGTATTCACACATTGGTGTTTTGGGAGCATGCTTTGTACTAGCTGTTGTTACATTCCCCATAATACTGCTTTGTAAGACGTAGTCCAACTCACCACCATCACATCAGATCAACCTTGGACTGCAGGCCAATAACAACACATCTTCATTTATATAACCCCTTTAATATAGTAGGTCATCTCAAGGTGTTTTATTGGACCATTTTTAAAGGGAAGCTCTGACACCAAGCCATATAATCAGTTACTGGGTGGATACATGACCTAACGCATAGTCAAAGGGGAAGGATTTAAGAAATGTTTTTAATGGAAGCGAGAGATGTGGAGTGGGAATTCCAGAAGTTAGGATGCAGGCAGCCGAAGACATGACCGCTAATGGTGGAGTGATAGGAGTTTTGGTGGGGGCGTGATACGTGAGAGGCTGAAATTGGAGGAGCGCAGAAATCTCGGATGGTTTTCACATTGCCAGAAACAAATCTTCGGAACGTGATCTCTAATCCCCAGCAGCGCCTGCCCCTTCTGAAAACATGCTTTTGTCTCTCTGTTACTTCACCCAACTCTCCTACTGATCTGCATCTGGCTACTGCCCCACTGCAGAGCCCTGAGGTTGTTTTACAACAGCACAGACAGAGTGCAATGTACAAACTGAAGCAATGTTTGCTTTGTCTCCCTGGGGTGTGTTGAGGGGTCCCACTTACATAACCTGTGGTAATGGGGAAATGTTATTTAATCTGCTAATAAGGCGTTAAACTTTACTTGAACTCTTTGTTTCACAATATATTTCTGCTGCCTGCTTTCATGCATCTCTGAATGACCCCATCTGTGACAATCGCCACTCTGCAATTTGTTGGAATGATGAATTTATAAAGCCCTCGGGCGCTCATCATTTCTGACCGAGACTGGTCAGGTCTGAGAGTTGAGCTACGAACACACTCACTCAATGAGAGTCAGCAACTTGCGTTTATGCAGTGCCTGACTGGCTCCAAGGTGTCCTCAGAAGGAGAGGTGGGAGGGAACCGATGGGCACTGAACAGCAGAGGTTGAAACAGGGCAAGGAATTGGAGCCTGGGTCAAAAACATAGGTTTGGAGCAGGATTCACAAACAGACAAAAACAATGTCAGGAAAGAATTAGCTTTCATGAAGCCCCTGTCCCACCGTTTTGTTGTGCTACCAGACTGACATTACCCTTTTGGTGGGATGGGGTTATACATCACTTGCAACTGAAGTTAATGAATTGCAAGGGATGTTTTGAGGTTTGGTGTGGACTGGTTGGGCCGAAGGGCCTGTTTCCACACTGTAGGGATTCTATGATAATCAATTCCTGTTAGCTCAGAGTGTAATCTCCATCATAGTGGAGGCCAACACATTTATGTGCAGTGGGAATGTCACTGGGGTTGTACTCTAGAGCCCCAGGCTATTGTTCCAGAGTTCAAATCCTCCCACAGCCAGTGGTGAAACATGAATTCTATAAAAATCAGGAATAAGAAATAAGTTTGATGCCAACCATGTAACCACATCAATTGTAGTAAACACCCATCTGGTTCACCAATACCCTTTGGGGAACAGAACCTGCCAATCCTTACCTCCATGAGACTCTGGACAATGTGCAGCTGCCTTGCCAGTGACGGCCATAAATGAATATTTAAAATGCACAGCAAGATCCCAACAAACAGCAGAGAGGTTCAAGAAGTATTATTAATATTGCACCTCAATTTGCTTGCCGTTGCTCATTTTTAAATCAATTTTCATAGGATCCCTACAGTGTGGAAACAGGCCCTTCAGCCCAACAAGTCCACACCAACCCTTGGAGCATCCCAGCCAGACCCATCCCCCCCCACCCCTTTAACCCACCTAATCTACACATCCTTGAATACTACAGACTATTTAGCACAACCAATCCATCTAACCCGCACATCTTTGCACTGTGGGAGGAAATCAGAGCACCCAGAGGAAACCCACGCAGGCACAGGTAGGAAACACAAACCCCACACAGACAGTCACCCGAGGCTGGAATCAAACCTCGGTCCCTGGCACTGTGAGGCAGCAGTGCTAACCACTGAGTCACCATGCTGCCCTAATTTTGGATACTTTGTCAATGAGGTGGGAAAAATAATCACCTGGGAGCCTTTACAACCACCTTCGAGTGATATTAGGGCAATATAGAGAGCAGGCAACCTGAAGAGGAGCAAAGGTTTATAAAGACTGAATAAAAATTAATTATATCCTCAGTAGCTTTTTGTTAGAATGTAGATAAGAGTAAATGTCAGTCAGCTGCCTGATTTACGGTACACTCAATCATGTCCAGTAAATTATTTATTTTGCCTGTAGCCATCCTGCTTCTGTTTCTGTTGTCTGTGCTGGCCTTGGTCTGTTTAGCAGGGATCAGTCCGAAGATTTCTCCCTGCACTGGCCGCTCACGGCTGCCTCTCTGCAAACCTTCCTCTACACGAGACTCACTCACTCATTCTGATCCTCCTGTGCTGAGCGAGAATGTCTCCTCCTCCAAAACAGAATCAAGCCGCAGTTTGCAAGGATGGAGGAAACTGAGAGAAAGGAAGGGAGGGGGGAGAAGGTTGGAAAGTGACAGAGTTGTGATGTAGTGGCAAAGTTGCAATGTCACTGGATTAGTGAGCAAAACCTCCGGCTAACGACCAGGGCCGTAGACACACCATTGCTGTGCCATTCTCACATTCTGATCACTTTATCTGCACTGTCATTACTCTTTCTCCCCCAGAAATCCACTCCCAACCATTGCAAATATGCGGCTCCCTCTACACTTCACATCAGCTCTGATGAAGAGTCATCTAGACTCAAAACGTGAGCTTGCTCTCTCTCCATGGATGCTGCTGTGATCTCTAGCATTTGTGGTTTTCAGTACTGATTCCAGCAGGTGCAGTAATTTGCTCTGATATAGATTCGAATCCCACCCATGCCAGACGGTGACATGCAATATGAATAAAAACCCAGCCGCATGGTGACCATGCAACTACTGTCTGTGATCGTGTAAAAACCCATCTGGTTCACTAATGTCCTTAGGGGAGGAAATCTGCCGTCCTTATCTAGTCAGGTCTAATGTGACTCCAGACCCCAGGCAATATGGCTGCCCTCTGGACAATTAGGGATGGGCAATAAGCACTGGCCTAGCTTGTGACACCCTCATCCCGTGAAGGAATAAAAAAATTGTGGGATAGCGAATGGGAGGCAGTCAGTTAGTGCAAGGAGATCAGCCGCAACTGCTTTGAGTGGCAGAGCAGGCTCGAGGGTCTACTCCCACGCTAATGCTCCAATAAAAGGGACAAGAGGGACCAGAAATAAATGGGAAGGTGATGGACATGGAGAGATAATTTATCAAAAGTATACTGTTAAACCACAGACCCCAAACTTTAACCACAATTTGCGGTCTTACATTTATGGGCACCTAATCAAACAATTTCATAACAAGATCATCAAACTGAGGTAAAAGTATCCTAATCATTTGGCATCGCCGTTTTCTGTCACACAGACACTTTGTAACATAATGTCACAATCGCAGTGAAAATAGATTATCAATGTCCTACTCTCATCACTTGACTTTAATACCTGAGACGTTTATAGATTAAAAATGGTGTTTAAAAGGAAATGGTTGATCCAAACTGCTTGCTGTGATCACTTGCCAAGCCCAATAACCTACAAAAATATACAAAACTGGCTGCCTTGGAATTACCAATTCAACCAGGAATCACCACAATGCGGTTAGGTGTCTGTGAATTCCTATCTCATGTGTTAGTCACACTTGTCCAATGAATTCACATTCTGAGAGATTACAGGCAGCCTACAACTTTCCAGTTTGAATTGAGACAATGGCACAGCCACAGGCTCCACAAAGGAACTATCTCTTGTACATTAACATCAGCCTTTGAAGAGAAAGGAGGGAGTTAGCAACACTGACTGATAACAGCAGGGATACTGAAAACATCTCTCTCTCTCAGAAACCAGCACCCTGGGAAAAAAAAATCACCGTTCACTGCAAACTTGAGATCGGCAAATTTCACCATTGCTGAAGAAACAACGGTGAAATATCTGGAGATAGTAAGAACTGCCGATGCTGGAGTCAGAGATAACATAGCGTGGAGCTGGAGGTCCCGACCCGAAGCATCAGCTTTCCTGCTCCTCTGATGCTGCCTGGCCTGCTGTGTTCCTCCAGCTCCACGCTGTGATATATTTGGCTTCAGTTTCTTTCATTCTCACTAACCAAGGATTAAGATCTGTATTTGCATTAGGCTTTACCTTCCTGTCCAAACTAGACAAATCTCCACTCCTCTCTTTGGAAGATGTGCTTGAGTGGATATATTTGATTTCATTTTTTTTGGGTTGGAGGCAACAAACTGTACACTTTTTAATTGAAACAAACCTGGGAATTGGCTCCCTTTCATTTTGATCTGATTAACTGAATTCAGTTAAAGTATTATAGCTACATGCAGAAAAAGAAAAATTATTTGTAGCAACTGATTGAGGGAGAGTTTAAAAAGAGAGGGAGCTGTGACCTTTCGTCACCTGGTCATGACAATAATATTTAATGTCAACAAGGTACAGAGAAATTCTGAGGCTACCTAGCAGCGTTAATATGTTACTGGGGAGATTGTGAGATCAAAGTATCACTGACCTGAGTCCTACAGACATAGAGGTCTACAGTATACAAAAAGGCCCTTTGAACAATTGAGTCTTCACTGGTCGAAACCAACGACCGAACAAATCTAATCCCATTTCCCAGCATTCGGCCCGTAGCCTTGCATACCTTGGTACATTTAAATACTTCCTACCTGAAATGATAATTAACCATGATGAGACCAGGCTTCAGGTGCCACTGAGAATTCTTCTCTGTTCAAGCCAATTGATTTCTTAATGTTATCAGACTTTGAATAATTAAAAATTTACAACATTCAAGGAGTCATAGAGCTGTACAGCACAGAAACAGACCTTTCGTCCATGCTGACCAGATATTCGAGATAACTCTAGTCCCATTTGCCTGCATTTGGCCCACATCCCTCTAAACCCTTCCTGTTCATATACCCACTCAAATGTTGTAATTGTACCACATCCTCTGGCAGCTTATTCCATACATACATCACCTTCTGTGTGAAAAAGTTGCCCCTTAGGTCCCTTTTAAATCTTTCTCCTCTCACCTTAAACCTACGCCGTCCAGTTTTGGACTCCCCTACCCTGGAAAAAAGACCTTGGCTATTCACCCTATCCATTCCCCTCAAGATTTTATGAACCTCTATAAAGTCACCCCCTCAGCCTCCAACACTCCAGGGAAAATAGCCCCAGCCTATTCAGCCTCCCCCTGTAGCTCAAACCTTCCAACTCTGGCAACATTCTTGTAAATCTTTACTGAACCCTTTCAAGTTTCACAGCATCCTTCCTATAGCAGGGAGACCTGAATTGCACACAGTATTCCAAAAATGGCCGAACCAATGTCCTGTACAGCCGCAACATGACCTCCCAACTCCAAAGTTTTTAATTGGATAGATTAAGGAGTAACATTGCTTTCATCCAGTGTATGTTTATGTCACTGGGCCAGAGGGCAGGACTGATGATGTCTTTTATGGAAAAGTAATGTCTATCTGAACTGAGCCTCCATGAATTCCAGCAAACTGATCGCATGACCTGACTGCAGCAACTTTTCCCGAGAAGGTAGGATTACTCTAGCAAAATGCAGGAATTAGATGTTAGTTTCATTGCATAAATGACACACATCAAACTGGTCCCAGTCACTTAGAGAGGGCTGCATATGTTTCTGAAAGGGGAAACCATCCAAGCAGAGAACAATGGTGTCACTCTGTGTAACCATGATTGTCCCCTGTTTGATTGCATGTGGAGAATTAATATCAGGTTGGGGTGTAAATCCAGGCTGTACTCAATCCCCTGGGTTTCCTGGCTGGTCAGTGGAGTTACAGGGACCTCTGTGCATTGGAATATCTGCCACCTCTGCTTCCTGAACGCTCCAGCACTCGTTGTTCAAGGAGCTGATTTTGTGTGGTACTTAACTTTCCACATCCACAGATTTCTATCCTGTACATAACGTGTGGCTCTCTGCTCGAGTGTCACAACCTGGCCTGTAGGAGCCAGCAGAGACTTCCGTGCTCTTTCTCTCAATTCCTTTGGCTTGTCCTCTTATGCGCAGCCTTCGAGTGGTGAAAGTAAGGTTCATTGCTGTATCGCCTAACTCATTCCTTCCCTGGATTCCCAAGGGAGCCACTTCCCTCTGTCGGTACCCTGAGCTTAGAATGTCAGAATCCTACAGCACAAAAGGAGGCCATTTGGCCTGTTGAGTGAAAGGCGGCCCCCTTGAAGTAGTTTTGTAATTAGTGTGACACATCTGCTTCATCCTGGAATTCTGCCTCTGTTGGGTAAATATGCAACTCCATCTGAAAAGTTAGGATGAAATTCCAGATCACTATTACTCACTGTGTAATAGAAACCACATCACCACTGTTTCTTCTCCTTTCACCATAAATTTGTGTGCTCTGGTTTCTAACGCTCCTGCCTCAGGAAACAGATTTTCTTCCTTCACTATAACAAAACCCTTCTCAATTAAATCTCCTCTTCTTAAACCTTCTCTGCTCTAAGGGGAGCAGGCTTTTCCAATCCCGCCACACTCACTGTGGTCCCTCATTGCTGAAATGCAGGTTCCTACCTGCCTCCTCATGTACTTCCTTGCCTCTGTGTGAAGAAAGTCAGAAGTCAGACAACACCAGGTTACAGTCCAACAGGTTGATCTGAAATCACAAGGTTTCACAGCATAGCCCCTTTGAAATGACTTTGTGATGTTGCTGTTTGTGGAATCTTGCTGTGTGCATTTTGGCTGCTATGTTTCCTGGCTTGCAACAGTGAAAAATATTTCATTGTCTGGAGACCTCCTGAGATTTGAAAGGTGCTGGGAATAGACAAGTCATTCTTTTCTCTTTATTACAAAGCAATAATTGCTGGTTCAATTTCTGTTCTCAAATGTTTACAAGTGTCTTCCATTATGGAGTTGGTTGCAGCAGTTCAGTCCTTGGCTCAGAGATAATATCTGCTGTAACATCTCACAGAATATCAGACAGACACCAACCAGGAGAAACGTCTTTTACCCTGAGCAGGGGGAATATATGGAACTCACCCCCTCAGGCAGTGGGAGAGGTGAATGGAGTAGGTGTTTTTAAAGGGGAGCTGGGTCAGTCAATGAGGAAGACAGAAACAGACAGGATGAGATGCAGAAGGGGTGGAGGAAGCTCATGTGAAAATACCAGCATGGAGTAGTTGGGCTGAATGGCCTGCTGCAGATTTCTTGTAAGATGTGCACTGGGCTCTGTGGGCTGTGTGATTGCCTTCCATGTATTAGTTACTGATGTGTGCTGTTGTCTCGGGACAGTGCGCTAAATGGGGAGCGAATGCAGCAGAGGATCTTGCCTGGGCCTGAACTGTTCAGAGATTTAATCAAAAGTAGTGATTAAAAGAAACAGCAGAGGGCACCACCACCCACTTTTTCAAATCTAGGAATAGAAAAATTAACCAGTTCCAAGGGCTGTGGATTTTTTTTATAGGTGCAGAGATCCGCTTACATTTTTAAGGGCAAAGAAAATTTCAGTGAGGTATTTAACATCTCGATCTAAGGTAACTGGTAAGAGAAGCAAACAGAGGGACGAGGAGAAAGAATTTGACGCAGTGAGTTGCTGTAACGTGTTGTTGAGAGTGCAGTGGATTCATAAATAACTTTGCATAGGAAATTGTACAGAATAAATTAGGAAGGCAAATACTTTGTGGCAAAGAGATTGCAACTGAATGGTAAAGAAGTTTCTTTTTATTTGTTTGTGGGATATGAGACTCTCTGGCTAGACCAGCATTTATTCCCATCTCTAATTGCTCAGAGGGTAGTTAAGAGACAACCATATTGCTGTGGGTCTGGAGTCACGCGTACGCCAGACCAGGTAAGGATGGCAGATTTCCCTAATGGCAGACATTAGGGAAACAGATGGGAATTTTCCCCCAGCAATTGGCAATGGTTTAATGGTTATCATTAGACCCTTAATACCAGATTCTATTATCAAATACAAATTCCACCATTTATCATAGTGGGATTGTGAACCTGGGCACCCAGGATTTTAGCTGAGTTCCTGGACTAATAGCCCAATAATAATACCACTAGGCCATTGCCTCTTCCTGCTTTTCAAAAAGGTTCTTATAAAGGGGATAACTATAGTGGTCTGTGAGGAAGGAGGAGTGGGACTAATGTCAGAGTTCCCACAGCTAGCATTGTCAGGATGGGCCTAATGATCTCAGCAGTTGCAGTGATGAGGAAGCTGCTATTGGTTTAAGTCTCTTTGGGATTGAGAGAGAGGGAAATGGGGATAAATCTCCAACCAAGGCTGGGTTCCCAACTCCACTGGGACATATTCCTGGAGATTTCATCAAACAACCAGTTTCCAACTGCCCCACCCCCATATTCACACTGTTCGTCAACTGCCAAGCTGGAGCCAATCAGAAAGTGAACTGTCCACCTCATGATTGGGTGATCCAGGACTGTCAAACAGATTCATTCTCCTGTTTTTGATTCGTTAATCATTAAAATAAAAAAAAACACAAAAAACTTTCTTCAATTTTGTTAACACCTTTCCCTCCCATGTTTGTTTTTACTCATGGTAGTGATGCTTAGAACCATTATAATGGTACAGCGTAGAAGAAGCCATTCAGTCTATCTTGTCCATGCCAACCCAACATTAAAATCTGGAAAGCACTGAGCCAATCCTGGGGAGTTGGCAGTGCCCAGATGGAAGGCAGGGTTGAATTGAAGTGTCACTATACAGTAAAACAACACGGGCAATTTTGGTGAAGAATGGGATGATCCACCTCAGAAGTCTGCATCTTGAGGGAAGTGGAATCGGAGGCGAATATTAGGAACATGGCAGGGGGCATTGGGCAATAGGAGAAGTTGGAAAAGAGGAAAAACCTATTGACAAGGAATCTCACAGTGGAGGGAAATAAGATGGATATCAATAGAAATGTAATTTGCTGAAGACCACTCATGGCCATCGATCTGACCAGGCCTCCCATCGCCAATGCTGGGTAACTGATTACTCTGGGCTCTGCAGTCTCACTGTACACACCTGTGCACTCTGTTAGGGGCCAGGACGAGAGACTGAGGGGTAACAGGCACAAACTCTGCTCCCAGTTAGTCAGGAGGAACTGTGTCCAGTCCAGGGGAGGGTCTTCAGTGAGTTCTCTGATCTGCAAAACTTACCTGCTTTATGCTTGTTCCCCTTTGAAACAATGACTGTCCAAACAAAGCCTTTTAATGTTCCTGTTGTGGACAAACACCTACAGTCCGGCTATGTTTCCGCTCAGAATAGCAACATGATACAATGACCATCATTTACGTTCTGTGAGATACAGGTCTCCAGGGAGAGTGTGAGCTGCACAAGTCCAAAATGTCACCGTGTGATCTTTTACACCCACCCACACAGGCAGACTGAGCTTTAAACAAAAACAAGAATTGCTGGAGAAACTCAGCATTTCTGGCAGCATCTGTGGGAAGAAAGCAGAGTTAATGTTTCAGGTCTGGTAACTCATCACCAGAAACAGTCGATAGAGTTTAATGCCTCATCTGAAAGGCAGCCCTTCCAACTCTGCAGGATTCCCTCAGTAATGCACTGGAGAGTCAGCATTCTTTCCTCTACTCAAAGGCCCAGAGTACGGCTTGAACCCAGAACCTTGTGTTCTAGAGGGTGAGGCCTGACTGCAGCCCAGGATTTCACTGACTCTGGAGATTGACAGAAGTGTTGCATCTTTTTATTGATGTTAGAATCGTCTCCAATACCAATGACCAGCTGATCATGTACATGTCATTGTAAATGCACGTGTGTGTAAATGTGCGTGTGTATGCACACACATTTACATAGACATGTGTATATACACACATTTACACAGACACGTGTGTGTATGCACACACATTTACACAGACACGTGTGTATGTACACACATTTACACAGATGCATGTATGTACACACATTTACACAGACGTGTGTATGCACACACATTTACACAGACACGTGTGCACACACATTTACACAGACACGTGTGCACACACACACATTTACACAGAAATGTGTGTGTCTGTGCACGTACTCACACAGACATGTATTTGCATACACATGTGCACAGACATGCGTGTGTCTGTGCACATATTCACACAGACATGCGTGTGTATGCACAGACATGCATGATCTCACACGTGTCTTCCTGTTCCCTGTTTAAGTGTTGTTCCTTGGTAAACAGTTCACAAGTTACAGTCTGTCCTCTGCCACCACAGACATCATGTGAGAGTCTTAACTATGAAAATATTCGACTGTGGAGCACCTCACAGTAAGGCTGATCCTTTTCTTACCTGGAGTCTTGATATTTGAGGGTGGAAGTCTGTCTCGAGAATGACAAAGTGGGGCTGGGCTTGATACTGAGTCCAACTGAAGTCATGAAACTAAATAACAGACTGGGGGTGTTTTTTAACCTTGTATTTTGTCCCAGGGAGAACAGACAGTGATCAGATTTGGGAAATTCTGGTTGTTTGGGCCTAGTCGTTTTCCCTATCAAGGAAATGGTTAGATTTGCCACCAAGTCTATTTAGAGCCTGTGTTCTGCTTGAACAGGAGAACAGATCATTCATTTTCTGCCTTTCCTGGGGGGTGCAATTGTGGGGGAGATGGGGAGGAGCTGTGTTGCTTTTGGAACTTGAGATAGATTTCAGCAGGAGGATCAATGGGGCAAAATGAGTTACAGGTACCTGGAGTAATTGGTGTGGTGTTTTATTGCAAACCTGAAATGAATGAATGATAATCGCGCACACACAGTGGCATCAGGACTGAGCGAACACTCCGTACAAAGGCCACTGTGTTTGTCAACTCCCCTGCAGGCCCTGACAGATGCTACAAGGTCACGCAGTGTTACCAAGTCACAGTGAGTTCACAGTCAAGGAGCTGAGGAAAACTGCCAGACTCGAAACAGCAAGGGTCAAGTTCAGAGGTTACTTCTCACTCTCAATCTATGAGGGTCCCGAAGTCAGATCACAAGGAGCTCAAGCAAAGAGAAACTCACAACAGCTTCTCTCTCTCTGTCTCACATTCTCTCTGAACACAATCAGCGAGCTCGAGGTGTGGACCATCAGGGGTCACATTCCCTGCTCTCCATTGATTCAAGACAATTTGCCCCCCTAGTTCCTTTAAACCTCGTGCTGAAGAACATTGCCCTTTTCAGAGACTGCTGCTGACCTCCCCTCCTCTCTGAACCTGCAGCTCTGATTTACAAGCTGATCGTTTCTCACCCTGGTCTCCCTCTGCTATGACCAACTTGTATTTAGAAGGTGCTGGTGACATTGTAAAGGAGCCCAAGGCCCCAGGGGGCATTGTCAGGCAAAATCTGATGCCGCATCACACAGACGCTATCAGAATGGGAGCCATGAGCTTGGCCAAGGAGTTATGTATTACAGTGCACCCAAAAAGTGGAAAGGATGGCGGGGGAGGGTGGGGAAATATGGGGGAGGGCGGTGCGGACCTTCAGAGCTGAAATCCCAGGCTGCTGAAGGTGTAGGGAAGACAACAGATGATGGGATGATCAAAAGGCCAGAGATAACTGAGATCAAATAACGTCCCCTTTGATTTTTATTTTTGTTGTGTTCGGCCTCTGCATTTGAATGCAGAGTGTTCGAACCTGTTATGTCTGACGACGCATGTGTGCCATATTAAAGAGGACAATTTATCCCAGCAGGAAGACTCCAGGGACTGAGTGCGTGGCTTACAGAGAATTTCAGGGCAGGGCAAAGTTGGATGAGGCTCCAGGGATAGGGAGGTGCGAGAGCTGGTTTGTGAACAAAGATGATCATTTCTGAGGAAGGATCACTCGACCCAAAACATTAATCCTGTTTTCTCTCCACAGATGCTGCCAGACCTGCTGAGTTTATCCAGCAGTCTCTGTTTTTCCTTGAGAATTTTGAAACAAGGCTGGGCTGGGAGCCAGCTATACCCATGAACACAGAGTGAACCTGGAAGGAATCTCACTCTAGGTGATGCTGCGGTCCCATGATCAGCTGGATGATGTGCAAACTACTTTCTGAGCCTTCCTGGGCTACGTAACTACACTCAGGCACAACACACACAATCAATATCAAAATCCAAATTTTAGGAGCAATAGCTGCTCCAGGTTGCTCACTCTGGTGCGAATCTGTTCAATTTTCTCTTTATCCTGGAGCCAGACACTGACATCAGTTACAAATAGTGGTCTGACTTTGAACCACCATTCACAGAGAGTTAATGGTCTCTGACAATGGAGTGTGAGTGAGGGGTACGGACAGTGACAGGGAGATGGAGCGGGTGACAGACATACCCCACACCCCTCACTGTAACACTCTGATATACCCCGCACCCCTTACTGTAACACACTGATATACCCCACACCCCTCACTGTAACACACTGATATACCCCGCACCCCTCACTGTAACACACTGATATACCCCACACCCCTCACTGTAACACTCTGATATACCCCACACCCCTCACTATAACACACTGATATACCCCACTCCCCTCATTGTAACACACTGATATACCCCACTCCCCTCACTGTAACACTCTGATACACCTCCCACCCCTCACTGTAACACTCTGATATACCCCACACCCCTCACTGTAACACTCTGATATACCCGATGCCCCTCACTGTAACACACTGTTATATCGCACACCCCTCACCATAACACACTTATATACCCCACACCTCTCACTTAAACACTCTGATATACCCTACATTGCTCACTGTAACACACTGATAGATCCCACATCCCTCACTGTAACACGCTGTTATACCCCACACCCCTTACTGTAACACGCTGACATACCCCACACCCCTCACTGTAACACACTGATATACCCCACACCCCTCACTATAACACACTGATATACCCCACTCCCCTCACTGTAACACACTGATACACCCCACTCCCCTCACTGTAACACACTGATATACCCCACTCCCCTCACTGTAACACTCTGATACACCTCCCACCCCTCACTGTAACACACTGTTATATCGCACACCCCTCACCATAACACACTTATATACCCCACACCTCTCACTTAAACACTCTGATATACCCTACATTGCTCACTGTAACACTCTGATAGATCCCACATCCCTCACTGTAACACACTGTTATACCCCACACCCCTCACTGTAACACACTGATATACCCCACACCCCTCACTGTAACACACTGATATACCCCACACCCCTCACTGTAACATGCTGATATACCCCACACCCCTCACCATATCACACTGATACACACCACACCCCTCACTGTAACACGCTGATATACCCCACACCCTTCACTGTAACACACTGATACACCCCACACCCCTCACCATATCACACTGATATACCCCACACCCCTCACTTAAACACTCTGACATACCCCACAATGCTCACTGTGACACTCTGATAGATCCCACATCCCTCATTGTAACACTCTGATATACCCCACACCCCTCGCTGTAACACACTGGTATACCCCACACTCCTCACTGTAACACACCGAAAGACCCCACATCCCTCACTGTAACAGTCTGTACTCCTTGTTGGAATGTAGGAAACGTTGCAGCCTATTTATGCACAGAAAGATCCCAGAAAGAAGGATGAGATAAATGTTAGGGTGACCTGTCCTAGCCTTTGTCCCATTGAACACACACATCAAAATGTGGGCTCCCACCACCCTCGGTCGAGCTGTTAGCTGTGGCTCTGTGGGCAGCACTGTAGCTTTGAGGGGGCTAGGGTGTGATCCAGTGAGTCCGGTGTGTATTCCAGGTTATTCCAGGAAGCACTGAGGGAGTGCAGCTCTGACTGAGGTGTTAATCCCAGATGTGTCTGTTATCTAACCTTGATGACCTTGCTGCTTTTGGGGCCTTGCTATGCAGAAACTGATCTGCTGTGTTTCCTACACTGGAACAGTGGCTACAAATATATTTCATTGGCTGGAAGGTTTTGAAAAAGAACCTGAGCTCGTGGGAGACTCTATCTGAACATGAGCACTTACTTAAAATCTCACAGGTTGACAATCGATGAGTTTTTTTACCCATTGGATAAGGGTATCGCTGGCTAGGACAGAATTTATTGCCCAACCCTAATTGCCCTGAATCCTGGAGGGTAACAGTTCAGGTAGTGAGTGATTTTTGACCTTGTCCACCCCAGTCCAACACCGGCACCTCCACATCATATTCGGGAGTGGGAAGAGTTAATGAAGTCTAAGACAGTCAAATAAACTAGTCCACTCGACAGTGAACCCATCTCTTTGCTTGGTAATTTGGAGCATTTTACTGCACTTGTATAAACGTCAAAGTCTAGAGTACAACGGATCTAAGTACAGTAGAGAGAACAGTTTGCTTAATTAGCCTTTGCAAATAATCTGTGCAGAGAAAGGTCAGATCTAAATGTGTTATATTTCATTCAGTTCCCTCATTTAGGCATCGGTATCCTGCTAATCTAACAGGCTCTGCTCGTTTTTTCCACTTGACCCATTCAGAGTGCAGCTATTTGAAATTTTGAAGCAAGCTGTCAGATCTCATCACTTCCCCATGCACTTGTGGACATAAATGCCAGATGGGTGTATTTTTATTAGCTTCTATTGTCTGTTCAGTTGCACAGGGTAACACAGAACAGAGTCTGTGCCTGTGGGTTACATCCTCTGACAGTGAAAGATTCATTCACCAATTAATTGAGATCAGATTGAAACTTTCCTTCCGAAATGAAATTATGATTTAGTTGGATGAACAAGACTCTAATACATTCCTCAATTTGTAAGTGTGTGTGTGTATGTGTGTGTACATGTATGTGTGTGTACATGTGCATTTGTGTATGTGCGTGTGTCTGTCTGTGTGTGTATGTGTGTACATGTGTGTGTACATGTGCATTTGTGTATGTGTGTGTGTCTGTGTGTGTATGTGTGCATGTGTGTGTACGTGTGTGTGTGCATGTGTGTACATGTGCATTTGTGCATGTGTGTGTACATGTGCATTTGTGTATACGTGCGTGTGTGTGTGTGTGTGTGGAGGGGGTGGTGGGGGGAGAGACAGACATACTGACAGAGGGAGGGCAAGATGATCAGAGTCAGAAACAGTGAGTACACGACAGGGAGAACAAGAGAGACGGAGAATGTGCAAGAAACAGATACAGCGAGGGACTCGGAAAGCGACTGAGACAGAGAAATAAAAAGACATAGAAACAGATCAAAAAGGGCTCAGGGCAAATTACAAAGAGAGAGAGATAGAGACAGAACAAGCCGGGCTGAAACACCCTCTTCAAGTTCCTCAGATTTTAAGTTGAACAGAGTGTTGTCCATCCATCACCCCCAGGGATGAGCTAAACGTTAGAAGGGATTTAGACTCTCCTTAAAACACACCATCATTTTTTTCATCAGTCACAATAGATCCTCATGTCAATGCTCCCACAAAGCGCTGCACAAATACAACACTCTGGTGTAAAGTATTCAGGAACATGGGAACACGAGGAGGCCATTCAGCCCTTTGAGACTATCTCGTCATTGTTTCAGATCAAAGCTTATCTGGGACCAAACACACTGACTTAACAAAGGGAATGGGATCAATATTTGAAAAACAAAAATATACTGAGTAAGGGAAAGGTTGAGCTGGTGGGAGGGGATGAGGTAGCTCCAATTGAGAAGCTAGATTGATGCAGAAGGCCGAGTGGCCTCTCTGAGTGCAAACTGAGACTGAGACACATCGCCCAGCTTGAAGAGGAGACAGATTTAGAAACAGAAGAAAGCTTTTTTTTTTGCAATTCCAAGAATTCGGAATATGAGTCCACTCAGTGGAACAGTTTACATATCCTGGAAGATGCTTAGGGGGCTGCACAGCAGAGGCCAAATTTCCTGGGTTTATTGATTATATCTTGGTGTGTATTATCCTCAAAGCTGCCGCAGTGGTGCAGTGTGTGTTACTCTATTGCAATGGTTCCAGCTTCTCTGTCTCGCTCTCTCCTCTGTCTTGCCTCATTAACATCGAGAGCACATTACAATCTGTTCTGTTCAGAGAGGTGCACGATAGGACAGGACATGCCAACCATTTATACACTCAATGACCCAGGTGACAAAGCAGAGATATCTTCCCAATCTCCCCATCTCTTCAGCAAAGCCAGCCCTGGGCTTCTTGTTCAGCTCTTGCTGCTGCATTGCGTATATGAGCTCAGTGAGGGAGGACACAGCATTCCCACAGTGCAGCCCAGGCCCTTTTCCTGACAATAGTTTATGGCCAAGAAAACAGGGGCCCAGACATTTACTGCAAACACAGCGAACAGTGAGGCTCATTCAGTCACGGAATTATGCTCGCACTTGGTTTGAACTCTGATTCACTGAACAGCTGTGTGAAGGAGAAGGAGACTTTGACAGAGAGAGGGAGAGAGAGAGGAAAACAGAGCTCCATCACATCTCTCGCCCTCAGCTCAGTATTAAAATGAATGAGCAGCAGTGGCTGCTCCAGAAACTATTTTATTCTGTGCATGGCAAGATCCCACAAAGGGCAGCATGACATATGGGCTGCCTAAGGTAGATTGCTGTCTGTCTATCATTGGGAGAGGGGGGTAAAGGGAGATGGTCCCTGTTCCTGTAGGCTCCCTATAAAGGCATTTGCATCATGGATACACATCCTCACTGAGAGCTCCCCTGTAGTTGATAAGGGAAGCTTTGATTTTCAGTCCCCACTGACACCAATACAGGAATAGTTGAGATCTTCAAGTTTGTTTTATTCACTGCCTGGGCCAGCATTTATTGCCCATCCCTAGTTGCCCTTGGGGGTGAGCTGCCTTCTTGAAACTCTGCAGTCCACCTGCTGTGGGTTGACCCACAATGCCCTTAGGGAGGGAATTCCAGGATTTTGACCCAGAGACAATGAAGGAACGGTGATATATTTCCAAGTCAGGATGGTGAGTGGCTTGGAGGGGAACTTGGAGGTGATGGTGTTCCCATGTATCTGCTGCCCTTGTCCTTCTAGATGGAAGTGGTCGTGGGTCTGGAAGGTGCTGTCTGAGGATCTTTGGTGAATTTCTGCAGTGCATCTTGGAGATAGTACACACTGCTGCTACTGAGCGTCGGTAGTGGAGGGAGTGGATGTTTGTGGATGTGGTGCCAATCAAGCGGGCTGCTTTGTCCTGAATGGAGTCAAGCTTCTTGAGTGTTGTTGGGGCTGCACCCATCCAGGCAAGTGGGGAATATTCCATCACTCTCCTGCCTTGTACCTTGTAGATGATGGACAGGCTTTGGGGAGTCAGGAGAAGAGTTACTCATTGCAGGATTCCCAGTCTGTGACCAGCATTTGTGTAGCTAGTCCAGTTGAGTTTCTGGTCAATGGTAACCCCCAAGATGTCGACAGTGGGGGATTCTGTGACGGTAACACCATTGAATGTCAAAAGATGACTGTTGGAGTATCTCCTGCTGGAGATGGTCATTGCCTGGCATGAATGTTACTTACCACTCTCCATCCCAAGCCTGGATATTGTCCAGATCTTGTTGCATTTGGACACAGACTTCAGCGTCTGAAGTTGTTCCCTGTTTTGAGTTCCCAACCCTCAAAGATTGTCCTGGAGTGCCCTGAAACTGACTCTGGGATAACTTTCGGTGAGACTGCACCTCACACCTCGGAGTGAAAGAGTTGTGAGTTCAAGCACTACTCCCAGAGGCTTGAGCAGTACCGTACTGAGGGTGTGTCACACAGTCAGAAGTGTGGTGAGATATGAGACACAGGTTCATCCTGCCTGATTGGGTGAATATATATGTTGAAGATGATCAGGGGAGTTGTTCCCAATATCCCAGTCAATATTTACATCCCAATCAGTATCACTGAACAGACAGCCTGGTCATTATCAGGTTGCTGACTGTGAGAACTTGCTGCGCACAACCTGACAGATCCAACTTTTGTAGCAGCAGCTAGTCTCCAACACGACCTCTCTGGGAGAAGGTGCTGTGGGATAACCTGAGAATGTGAAAGGCAAACTTTTCTTTCCTCTTGGCTATCGGAAGTCAAGGGTCCTGCCCCAGATAGGAACTGGGTGGCCAATGGCAGAAATGCACCCATCCAGAACTGGCCACCCAAGCCATTCTGAGCGCTGCTGCCAATTCTCGTCACTAGAGTGGCAGACAGGAACCAGCATTTGGGGCTGAATGGACTCCTCCTGTTGCTACATTCACAGTGCCTCCTATCGGTCAGTGCTGTTTTTACATATGGCCAGAATGCAGATTGGGCAAGTGTTTAGAAACAGATTCTTTCCCTGGATTTGGATTTCCCTCGCCATAAGGACAGTGCTGTTTAATTAAGAAGCAAGCCTCCAGCAACACATTCCTCTGTCACATCGATTCCCGGGACTTTTCAAATCCCAGTGCCAGAGCCGTGACTCAGAATTTTTCTAAAATCTGTATTCACTACTTACGAGGGTCTGATGCCGTCTCCCTTCTCATTTCTCCTACAAAATCACACGACTCTGAATTCCCTCGGTCTCATTCACAGGGTATCACCAACAAGATGTCACGCATCAAATTGGAGCCCCTGAATTCCTTGTACAGTTTCCTCTCTACGTTGAAAAAACCTCTCCCACACCCCCTTCTCCCAGTCAGCCCCTCAAGTCTGTTCTGCCACCTTTCCATTAGACCATGACTGGTCTGTATCTCAACTCCACCCCCACCCCACCCTCCGCAGCACCAAGGTTCAACAATTTTTTTTTTGAGAAGAGTGGGCTCCAGATTTTCAGCCACTCTTTTCTGAAGAACTGCTTCTCAAGTTCTGAACAGCGAAGTTCCAACTTTAAGGCTGTGCTTTCATTATTTAGGAGAGGAGACGCTCGCTGACTCTGTCAAATCTTTCACCAACTTCAGCACCTGAACTTGACCAGCCTTCAATCACTCATTGAAAGGAATATCACTGGACAAGCGACAGGGAGTTTTTCCAATGTTCTGCTCATCTCCCCATGGAGGTGCTCACTTCTCTACGGCTTGTACTCTCCTGTTTTCCCTCTGGAATTCTGATGACATCTCCTCAAATGCCACCACCCGACTCCTCTGAGTGTGACATTTGCACCAAACACAACCACAAAAGGGCACTAAAAATCTAAGGTCGCATCTTCGCAAAGTTTTATTAACTGATGAGATGTCTCAGATGCAGGTCATGGATTTTTTTTCTCTCGGCTTGTTGGCTGAAAATTAGGTGCAAAATGTATATTGGTGCCTAATGTTGCACAGTAACTCGCCAATACATCAGACCCTTCGTTTGATAGAGCACAAATTGCTGATAAGGCTCTGTCTCTATGTACATACACCCAGGCAGAATCCACAATCAAGCCTTTTAGCTATAATGTCTCTGTATAACTCCCAGAGAATGGGCTATACAGAGCGAGAGGGAGAAAGAGAGACACACACTCCTAATGCATAATGATCAAGAAATAACTGCTGTGTTTCAGTATGCTCGATGTGATACATTGTCGGTGTCAGGCTCCCTTGTACGGGTTAGAAACACAAACTTGCTCAAACTCACCAATCACAATGGTGTATCTCCTTCGCCAGACTTCTGTCACAGGCTAATGGACCAATCAATTCAAGCCTTTGTGTGGCACAGGTGACCTGAAGTTGAACTGGTGAATAATCACTTGAGACAGTAAAATCACCAGCTCTCATCAAGAGATTATTCACAGCCTTCAGGGGTTTGATATTGTGGTTGAATCAGTCCAGGGACAGAGAAAGAGAGAATGGATTTTCTCTCTCTGTCTGATACTTAAGTAGATAATTTAACAAACATTTGCTTCCATACATCATTTCTTCATTGGCTGCATTAAAGCTGTACTCATATGGCAGAAGGATATCTCGCTACTGTACTACATTGGTAATTATTTCTCAATAATCTCATTGTGAGGACACTGTCATTAGTAATGCTGTACTGTGATCTCTAGGCAAGTCTTGAACCCCAGATCAAGGATGGCTGCCGAGACATTAAACAGAAAGCAAATGGCACACAACAAGGCTACTAGGCTCCGTGATGGCATCCTTTCCCCTGGACATGGGAGTTTCAGGGAAGTCAGAGAGGGCAATCACACCAACAGCAGGAATAGTGTTTGCAGCAGTTTTCCATCCATTGGATTATACATTGTTGGAGAGATGGATAGGACCACAAGGCATGGGAGCAGGGGTAGGCCATTCAGCCCATCGAGCTTGTTCCACCATTCAATGAGATCATGGCTGATCTGATAACCTTCGACTCCAGTTTCCTGCTTTATCCACATTACCCTTCATTCCCTTACTGGTTGTAAATCTGTTTATCTCAGCCTGGAATGCACTTAACAACTCAGCCTCAATAGGCCTTTGCAGTAAAGCATTCCACAGTCACTCTCCTCTGAGAGAAATAAATTCCTCCTCATCTCAGTTTTAAATTTGGCGACCCTTCATTCTGAGATGATGCCCTCTGTTCCTAGACTCTCCCACTGAGAGAGACAACCTCTCAGCACCTACTCTGCCAAGCCCCCTAAGGATCTTGTATGTTTCAATAAGGTCACCTCTCTTTCTCCTAAACTCCAGGAGAACACAGCCTTGAGTTGTACTTCAGGGCGAACACTGTCACTGAGGACACTCCAGACACTAGGGATACGGGCCAACTGCATAATTTACTGTGGGAACATGGTCAGCATGGACTGGTTGGACCGAAGGGTCTGTTTCTGTGCTGCATGACTCTATAACTATGACCAGAGAAATTGGCTATTGTGGCCGCGTTAGAAACTGAACCCACAGCGCTGCAGCTTAGCAAAGTCATTGACTTGCTCAACACGGCTTTAAAAGAACACAGAATCAAAAATGTTTCCCCATTTGGCTTTGGTTCATTTTCAAAATCATCCCCTCAACACACACTCCAGATGCACATCCCCCAACCATTCTCCACTCCTCCTCACCCAACCCAACCTCCAACCCTACACTCACCACCCTCTTATCAGCCAGGTCAGCCAGGAAGACAGAACAAGCTCGAGGGGCAGAACAGCCTTCTCTTACTCCCTGGGACCCGATAGCCATAAGCTCAGAGGGAGGGATGTCCAACTGTGCATGTGAAAGTCATATGGTGCTAGGATTCACAATGAGGAGCAGCACGGGGGCGAGGGAGCTGCTGTTATTGGAAGTCCATTGCCCTCCGCCTGATCACTGCACAAAAACAGAAGGATGTGCATTCCCATAGCACCTTTCACAGCCCAGTAACATCCCAAATAGCACATGGCCCAGGCAATGGGATCACCTTTGAAATGTAGTCACTCTTATAATGCTGGAAGATAATTTGTGCACAGCAAGATCCCAGGAATAGCAATGCAAAGGATGACCGAACAATCTGTTTGGAGTTGGAATGAGGAATAATTATTGACCAGAACAATGAGTATAACAGTCCTGGCTCTTCACTGATATTGTGTTCTGGGATTATTTACATCCACCTCAGAAAGGAGATGGGGTCTTGTTTTATTGGTTTATCTGAGAAATGGCACCTCTGACTGTGGTGGTACTCCATCTGTATTGCACTGGAGGCTTAGCCTGGGCTCAAGCTGTGGAGTGGGGACCTCAAACCTTAATCTGCCAACACACAGCCAAATGCACAGCTATTGAGCCGAACTGTGCACATCATGTTCAGACTGTCAGTTTAACAAGGCTTAGATTCTGAGCAAGCTAAAAGCTTCACACATCACAAGTGCAGTAAATGATTGGTTCATCGCCTTACTTTGTTCAGGACATGAATCAGATCTCCTCGTTTAAATGACAATTCATCAGGTTCTTCACTCGTACAATCCCACAGACCCAGGTAGTAGCTTGAATAATCAATGCTGACATTTCCTTTGTAAAATGAAAAGAAGAGACATTATTGTAACTACTCAAAGATTTATTCAGGCTATTTAATGCTCTTTATTAATGAACCAATAAGACATAAGTGGGAGTTTGTCAGGTTGTAACGAAAGATGATAGTGGATCACACAATGGGATGCACAGGTTGCGCCTTTTAATCAAGGCCAGCCTTCCCCGACTTACCACCAGGAGTATTCCTGCTTGTCCATTATTACTATTTAATCACCGCTTCAAAGTCACTTAAGTCAAGTGTGTCCAACCATGAGCCCGGCAAACAGACTCCATTCAAGCTATTTGAATACGTGAAGCCTGGATATTTCAGTAAAGCCCACACCCCTCACTGTAACACTCTGACATACCCAACACCCTCACTGTAACACACTGATATACCCCACACCCCTCACTGTAACACACTGATATA
>JAHRHZ010000105.1:3315949-3346719 GCA_024137785.1 Ginglymostoma cirratum
CTCTGATATACCCCACACCCCTCACTGTGACACTCTGATATACCCCATACCCCCCACTGTGACACTCTGATATATACCCTACTCTCCTCAGTGTAACAGCCTGCTGACCGAGCTGAATATTTAAAATTTTAATATGTTTGGTCAGGTTGACATAAAGAAGATGCTTGATATTTGTGAGAGAGACCAGAGCCAATACAAGTCGTTTACAACGACTAAATTCGGCAGTCACTAATAAAGATGAATTCTGAATGCAGGAGAAGCCTCTTTACCCCAGGTACTGGTAAGGGCACAGGGACAGGAGCAAGAAAGAAAAAGAAGGATATTTTGAGAGAGTGGTGATGAATATCAATACCATCATGGGCCATGTGGGCCAAATGGCCTGATTCCCTTAATTCTGAAGTAAATTCAATGCAAGCATTGAGCAATGATGCTCAAGAAAACCTTTAACTGTGCAATTCTCATTGAGTAGCCCTGATAGAAAGTCCACATTCTGGGAACTTTTGGAATTGCAGAATTTGCATGGAATATTCTCGGAAACCTAATAGATACTCTATTCTTTGATGGTATGTGGAGAAAAGAAATCAAATTTCCCTGCTGCGTTTTTGCCTCTTTATTATTTAGTTCTGCTGTAAGAGAACCAGGTCTGGGGTCATTAGTCTGTTTGAACTGTATTTGCCATCATCGAGAGGCATGGGGCGTATTGCATTACCATAAAATGCTCATTTGTCTTATATTAACTTAAACAGCTGACAAGAAACCTATTAAGTAATCAGTGATACTAAGGCAAAAGAAATGCCTTTTCCAGTTGCAGCCTGGATATCATTCCGTGTGTGAGAGACTCTGTTGACTGCTCACTCCCGCAGGTTTTCCTGTGCCTTGTGAAATAGTGAGTGTGCCTCAGGCTATAGGCACACAATATCAGAATTTTCTCTTTACGATCAACATGGCAAAAATTCATCATGAGAAATACAATTTTATTTTCTTTAATATGCAACTTTATCGACCTTGAAACAGCTATTATATTCTTGTTTAAGGCATGACAGTTAATTGCTATACAGATTCAAAATACAAGACTAAAATGATTTGTTTCCATTCCTACATTCTATTTTTACTCATTCTAATTTACTGCACATTAATGCTGAGCACCCCAATTAGTGCACAGAACTATCAGATCATTATACTGAACTTGAAAGATAAAGTATTCTTTTTCAAATCCACAAACTCTACAGAAATGGATAGAACAGAAACAGGCCATTCGGCCCAACCAGACTATGCTGAAGGTAATGCTTCATGGGTGTCTCCTCCCACTTCTCATCATCCTACTCCATCGGCATAACTTCCAATTCCTTCCTTTCTCCTCTTAAACATCCAACTAAATTCACGAGTCTCTTCAACTACCCAATGAAAACAGCATTAGGCCATTCATCCCATTGACCCTGCTGTGCCATTCAATAAGATCATAGCTGATCTGTTGAGGTTTCATCTCCATTTTCCCAACCCTCAATCCTTCAGTCTCTTGTCCATCAACAAAATGTCTAATTTAGCAATCTGGAATAAGTTCACAGGATCCACTACCTTCTTGGGAAGAGAATTCCACACTCTAACCACTCTCTGAAACAAAAACATTCTCCTTATCTCTAGTCTTAGAAAAGGACACAGTTTTATTCTTAAACTGTGCGCCTAAGTTTTAGCCTCTCCATCAAGAGGAACCATTCTCCTGGTATCCAACCCAACCAGACACCTTGAGATCTCCTATGTTTCAATAAGATCACCTCTCATTCTTCTAAACCCCAAAGGATATTGGCTTAACCTGTTTGATCTTTCTTCATAAAATATGCCTTTCATCCCAGGACTAAGTCAAGTGAATATTCTCTGAAATTAGTCTCGAACAAATTTAAATACCCAGCTTCCACTGAGCTCCCAGGGAAGAGAATTAAGGAACAAAAATGATTTCCGTTGCTGTCTCAAAAGGGAGACCTTATTTTTAAAGTGGTGTTCCATATTTTCATCAATCTCTGGACAAAAAGGTAGCTCCTAAATTATCCGCGGTGGCAGAGACTGACTCGTATTGGGTGTCCATGGCATCCTGGGTGCTCTGCGATACTTTGTTCGTTTGCCAGGACGGTGAATGTTGGCAGGAAATTCAATTTCCAGGGCTTTGGGGGAAGAGCAGATGAGGGGATAGCTTTGTTAAAGAGCCAGTACAGGCACAATGGACCGAGTGGCCTCTTTCCAGTTGGACTATTCTCTGACTAATTCAAAATGTTTGATTTTTCATTATTTCTTCACCATTACACACCCTGACTGCAAAAGGACAACAGAGGAATCACTGAGGAGGGAGCTAAGTGCAGAGGTCACCGTGCCTTATGAGAGGTGAAGCAGATTACTTACTGATAAATCAAACTGCATGCATTACGGCTGGGAATGACCACAACCCTACAATCTGCTACATACAATACACTCAGCAGATTCACCACTGCCTTACAATCTTTCCTAGTTAGAGCATCTCTTATTCTCTGTATAAATCACCAACAGCACACAATTAAATCCCAGGCCAGAAGTCGTTCCTGCTCCCTTTATTCTATAGATAAATCATCTAAACATCTTTAAATCACAGTCTGCAACTAACTCAGAAGTATCTGTTTGGCTACATATAAACCCCTCGATTAGATTCCAATATTTAACTCATTCCCAAGTACCTATTATTTAAAAACAAACCCCCCCTCCAAACACCTTGATTAGATTTCAGTTTGTAACTCACTCTCATCTACCCGTTATTCTAAATATGAATCCCACAATTAGATTCCAGTTTGTAACACACTCACGGGTGCCTGTTATTTAACTATGAAACCTTCATTTAGCTTCCAGTCTGTAATTCACTCCCAAATATCTATTGTTCTATACATAGACTCCTGAACCTCTTGTTTAGATTCTTGTCTGTAAATCACTCCCATGTGTCTGTTATTCTATACACAAACCATCCCAAACCCCATGATTAGATTCTAGCCTGTAATTCACTCCCGGGTCTCTGTTTTTCTATGTATAAACCACTCAAAACCCCTCGATTAGATTCCAGTCTGTAACTCACTCTCGGGTCTCTGTTATTCGATATATAAACTAGCTCAAACCTGTCGATTAGATTCCAGATTGTAACTCCTTCCCAAGTATCTGATATTCCATACATAAACCAGCCTGAACCCCTGATTAGATTCACTCTGTAACTCACTCCCGGCTTTCTGCTGTTCTATATATAAACCACCCCGAACCCCTCGATTAGATTCAGTCTGTAACTCAGACCTGAATTTAGAATGAGAGAGAGATCAGGAGGGAGGGAGTAAAGTGAGGGCAAGATATAAATGAAGAAACCTTGAAACTAAGACTTCAACAGATGGGTGGATGGGGTGGGGAAGTTAAGGGAATAATATTGAGATTGAGACATCCTACATAAATTTGGAATTCATGAAAGTTCACAGATGGAACCATTCATTGATGAGAATTCGAGAGAGACATAAAAGCGATGTGGGTAAATTATAGACAGGGAGCAGAATGGGTGGTCAATGCTGGAAATTTATTCCATCTCAGGACCTGTCACTTCCAAACAAAAATGCCATCAGTTCAGCCTGACCATCCCTCCCATCGGAAACACATATGCTACACCCTCCAGGGCTGAAATGTATCCACTCTGGCATAAGGAGAGAAAATGGACACAGTAATCAAACTCAGGCTTGCCCCGACAAACATACAAAAGGCTGAAGAAATATGCCGTAATCCAGTCACTGTGAGTTTCATCACTGAAAACAAATTCCGATAAAAGCAGGTTAACAGGTTGGCTCTCACACCAGACAGTAAAACTCCACCAGCAATCCGAGTGTTTGGGCTCTTCCAGTTTAAGGCAATAAAAATGGATTGTTGGGTGGGGGGGTCATGTAATCACGTCACTAGAACGTCGTGCCACCCAAGAAATTTAAAACTGTCTCCCAACTAAATAACCCACCTCCTCTTGAGCATCAAGAAGGGCCTGTTCTGCATGAGTCCCCAGCTCCTGCTTTTCTCCCAATCCCTGGAGCTAGCATATGGAGAGAGTCAATCCTTTTGAGCAGGAAGGAAAGGAAAGGCTCCATTTCTGTAGCACCTTCCACAACCTCAAGATTGTCCAAACGGTGAAATTACTTTTTGCAGTGTAGTCACTGTTGCAAAATAGGGAACACGACGACAAATTTCTGCACAGCAAGGTCCCAAAGAAAACTGCAAAGTGATCACAATGGTGTTAAAATTTTCTGATGAAGGGTCCAGCCCCGAAATGTCAAGCTCTCCTGCTCTTATGATGCTGCTTGGCCTGCTGTGTTCATCCAGCTCCACACCTTGTGATCACAATGGTGTGTTTTCAGCGACGTTGGTTGAGGGATATGTATTGGTCAGCACACTGTGGAGAACTCTCTGCTGCTTTCTGTCTGTGTCTGTGGGTCCATTTATGACTAGAAGACTAGGTTTCCAGAAGGAAACTGGCAACTCTGGTACTGGTTCATTGTATTTTGGGAATTTACAATCTGTACATTTGCACATTAATAAAGGCAGGCATCTTTATATGCTGGTATTCTGAAACAAGATCTGATACATTGACTCTAACTTCCAGTTAATGCAGGCTAATTTCCCATCAAAAGCTGCTGTTATGAAATTTGGAGCTACAGAGCTAAGGGAGGTGATAGCAAAGTGGTGATAGTACTGGACTAGTAATCTAGATTTTCAAGTTAATATTTTGGCGGCATGAGTGCAAATCCCCCCACAGCAAACAGTGAAATTTGAATCCAATAAATATCTGGTACAGAGAGTTAATTTGTTGATTAGCATTTGGTTCACTCATGTCCTATCTGGTCTGGCCTACATGTGACTCCAGACCCACAACAATATGGGTTGACTCATAACTGCCCTCTGGGCCATTAAGGCTGGGCAATAAACGCCAGCCTAGCCAGTGATGCCCACATTGCATGAAAGAATAAAAACAAGTGTGATTACCAGCGAGTCCTGTTGTGTTACAAAGCAACACCTCACCCATAACCAACCTTCCAAGATACTCGACAGACCCTTCACCAATAAATAGAAGCTGCACAGGTGGGATAAGCAAAGCCTTGCTTCAAAATGGGATTTTTAACAGGGGTTTGATGGAGGTGGTCAGGGAGCATGATTTAGGGAGGGAGTTCCTTAGCTTAGGTTTAGGAGACTGAAAGTGAAATGACAAAGACAGAGGGAAAGCTGATTTTAATGTATTCTGCTCAAGGCACTGAAATTCCCTCCCTAAATTCCTCTACCACTCTCACCTTCTTTAAAACACACCGTAAAATGCACTTCCTTAACCAGGCTTCAGGTTACCTCACCTCACCTGGCTCTGTGTGATATTTTGTCTGATAACATTCCTGTGAAGATCCTTGGGATTTTCAATCCTGTTAAAGGTGCTACATAAATATAAGTGTTTGTTGTATGATAGGCTACCTTAGGAGGAATGGAGGGTTCAGGATGGGGCACGTAAGGGATGGTTATAATGGAACCCACACATTCAGGGATGGCTGAATACATACAGGAATTAAAATCAAGAATGATAAGTTTAAATGAAGTGTTGGAGAATCGAGAGTCAATATAGAGCAGAGTTCAAGAAAGCTAAACTACAGTTGTGACAAGAGCTAAGAGACTGCGACGAATTCCACTAGAGCAGACAAGGAGATTTAATCATGGTTTTTCAGTTCTGAACGGTTCTGATATAAGGAAAGATGTTTTTGCTGTGGTCGGACAGGCACTGATTAGGGATCATCAATTTAAGATTATCACAGAGAGTGAGGAGAGAGATTAGGAGCAATTTCTGTGGGTAGAGTATAGTTGGAGCATGGAATGCTTTGTCTCATATATGATTCAGAACAAACTCCTTTAGACATGAGCTTAATGAAGGTGTCTCCTGGCCTTGCCTGAAGAACAGAAGAAAGACTATTCGACATGAGATAGTTAGCCATTGTATCTGCACTGGTACCTCTGCAATTCCTCCATTGCCCTGTAAATGTCTCTTTTTAAGAAGTGATCCAATTCCCAAACGTAAGCTATTATTGAATCGACTCACACTGCATCTTGAAGCACCTCATGACAGATTGCAAACACACACTTTGTTAAACAAATTCATCTTTCTCGCGATTCGTTTGTCAATGATCACAAACCTATGTCGTCTGGTTGGGTAGTGGACTTTCCACTATGGTGAAATATTTCTCCTTATTTCTTTTATAAAAACCCTTCCAAATTTTAAACTGTTTTGTCGAATCTCCCCTTAACTTCTCTGCACTAAAGAGAACAATCCCAGCTTCTCCAGTCTGCTCACATTCACTGAACTCCCTCATCCCTGGAGCCATTAAAGGAAATCTCCTCTTCAAGAGCTTGACATTCTTCCTAAATTTGATGTCTAGAATTGGATACACTCTCCAGATTGATAGCAATGATTTATAGAGGCTTTGGGTCACTCTCTTGGTTCTCTGTGTCATGCCTGAGGTACTCAGGATCGCACAAAATGAAAAAAGTAAACATTTCATACCAGGGCAACTTCATTCGATTAATTCCAGAGATGAGGGTTTGTCTTATGAAGACAGATTGAGCAGTTTAGGCCGATATTCTCTGGCGTTTAGAAGAATGAGAGGAGATCTAATTGAGGTCTACACGATGCAAAAGTGGATTGATAAAGTAGCTGTAGAGAAGATGTTCCCCCTTCAGGGGCAATCTAGAACAAGAAGTCATCATTTTAAGAAATGATGGAACAGATTTAAAACAGGGGAATGAGTAGGAATAGTTTCTCTCAAAGGGTGGTGAATCTGTGGAATTCACCTCCCCAGAGTGTGGTGGATGCTGGGACTTTGATTGAATCTAAGAAGGATATAGATAAATTTTTCATCAGTAATGGGTTGAAGAGTTATGGAGAGCAGGCAGATGCCTGGCTCGAGGGGCTGAATTTCCTACTCTTGCTCCGGGTTCTTACGTTCATAACGTCATTCGATTATGTTTGTGATTTTCTCAAGATACAGTGAGAGGTAATGATTGCCTGGATGTACTGTCGAGGAACATTGTTCACAGCTCCGAGAATATTGCTCAGCAATGCAAACACATCTTGGGGGAAAATGCATCCAAATCAGGGGGATTGAGGCTTGCATTGGCTGTTGACAAACAAAATTGGCCAGGATTAATATCGGCGCAGCTCAGGGCACAGAGCTACAAAATCCCGACGTCTGTCCAAACATCAAATCCTTGTTTTCCCCTGCTTTTATTATATTGTTGAATTTTAAGAGAAGTTGCTGATAAGACTTAAATCTAGAATCAGAGACAGGCCATTCTAACAATGAAGGAGAAGATTGGGATACTGTCTCACCAACAATTTTATATTCAGGGTCCATGGCTGTTGTCTCACTGACCAAGGCGGATAGGAAGAATTAGATTAAAGATCAATGTTTACCACATCGAACAGAAAAGCAAACTGAAAGGGCTGAGTGACCTCCTCCTGTTTCTATTAAAAGTACTGACAGGTTCTGAAAGGCATGCAGTGATTCCCCCTGTTTGGAGGGAAAAGGGGGAGTGGGAGCTAAAGCCTTTCTCAGGCTCATCTATCTCACAGTATTTCAGGAGGATGGTAGCAGAGTGGATATGTTACTGGGATGGTAGTCCTGAGCACCTGCAGTTACAAGCTAGAGATAAGACTTTAAATCCGACTGCTGCAAATGAAGAAATAAATCCAGTTCACCTGGAATAAAAAGCTGTTAACAGGAATGGTGACCGTGAAGCAATCATCGACTGTCCTAGAAACTCATCTGGTTCTGTAATATCCCTTACGGAATGAAATCTGCTCATCTTCGCCTACATGGGACTCCAGAGCCAAAGGTGATTTCTAACTGCCCTTGGAAATGGGCACTCAGCGATGGGCAATAAATGTTGACCACATGAGGCCATGCCCACACCCTGTAAATGATCTGAATCATTTATCAGTCTGCCTGGGACCAAGCCTCATACAGCAGCTCATTCCCAGCTCAAAGGTTATAACTAGTCAGTGAACAGGGCTGGAGAATAAAGTTGAAATATAGAACAATGGTGCATCTTATAATTTCACACCTCCCCTAAGGAATCACAAAAAGTACTGTATAGCCATAGCAAAAATATAAAGTGCCGGAGAAACTCATCAGAACTGGGCGCATCTCTGGAGAGAGAACTAGAGTTAATGTGTCAAATCCAATCTGTTCTGCCGTTTGGAAGCAGAGTTATGTTGGACTGGAAACATCAACTCTGTTTCTCTCTCCACAGACGCTGCCAGAGATGGTGAGTTTCTCCAGTATTTTCTGGTTGTATTTCAGATCTTCAGAGCTGGAGTATTTTTCTTTCATTTGAGTGTTGGAGGGAGATCTGTTGTGCCGTACTGGAACATTGTTCACAGCTCCGAGAATATCACTCGGCAATGCAATCACATCTCTAGGAAAAATGTAAACTTTCTAACTACAAAGGAAATCCGACAAGTTGTAATTAAATATTATGCTGTAGCATATTATCTAAATCTCCTACAGGCCCAACTGTACTGTATTTTTGGCTCATCCATTAGCACATCTGTATTAGTGCCTTTCCATGCTATTTCAAAGCCATCATTAATCCATTTATTTTAAATTACTGCTGGATTTCCTGTGGCATTTATCAAAGAGTGGGTGATGATGTGGGTTTATAACATGAAGATTATTTCCCTAAGTGAATGCATTATTCCATTGTTAGAAACATTTCCAAATGTTAATGCTATTCACAACCTCACGAAGCTCTCTGAGTGATTGAAATGATTTGGTGAAGTGTAATGTAGAAAACACAGTAGCCAATTTGTACACAGCAAGCTCTCACAGAAAGCACTGCCAAGAAATGAGCAGATGTTCTGCTGCCGTGATGTTAACTCACTTAGATTGGGAAATGAAAAGGTTTAAAGCTGCCACAGACCCAGAGGCCACTCTCTCATCAGACAGAGGTGACTGATGGTGAGTTTTTCTTGAGGATCTTCGCATCTTGGGCAAGGTTGAGGAGCTGGGGTCCACATAGCGAACTCAGCCGTTACAGGAACTTTATCATTGGTGCTAATCTGTGCCAATCTGCTCCACAAACCAGCTTTCCTGCCAACTGACCATGCACCAAGTGATAAATTTAGACAATGGGAACCGACGGTGTGATGCTTTACATCATTTGAGTATAATTATTAAGCAAATGAATTTCATATCATTCAAACTTTAACTCTTTGTTACCTCAGGAATGTTGCAGATTGCAATGTGCTCAGTTATTTTTATAAGTGGTGGGGAGAACGCAGTTCAATACTGTTTTTAAAAGTTCTGTGGGTGACTATGTGGAATACAATACATCAGAACCCATTTTATACATAGGTTCTAAAGCCTTCGCCTTTCTAAATAGGGTACAGAATACAAAATTCCCATTTGCTGTGTTTTTTTTGAGGCTTATCAACTTGTCCTGTGTCCTTCGGAGACTTATGCAACGAGATCCCCAGGCGTCTCAGTTCCTGCACTCTCTTTCAAACTGTACCATTTATTTTAAATTGTCCCTCCGCATTTTGCTGCCAAATGAATCACATCTCATTTCTTTGCATTAAAATGCATCAGCTGTATCACTGACTATTTCTCCAGTCTGTTTCTACTTTCCTTCCTGAGATCTGCTACTATGCTCCTCATTAATTACGATATTCCCAAACTTTCTGTTAACACAAACTTTGAAGTGATACCCCACATGGCCAAGTGGAGGTCAGACATCAAAAAGACCAGTGGTCCCAGTCCCAAGGGAACACTACCCATCCAGTCTGTAAACAGCCATTGTACAAAACTTGCTGCTTTCTGTTGCTCCTTCAGTGCTACCATTATCCTGTTTATTTTGCTAACAAGTGGACAAAATGGAATTCAACGATTTAAAATGCAATTACAAAAGAAAATGATAATTATTGGAGGTTAAATCTGAGCAGAAAAGATCCCTTCTGCAGAAATCTCATTTCTTATCACCCCCTCCCGTTCACTTCCTGACTCTCTTCAATGTGAGTATACCTGTGATGTGGGACTGCCTGGAGGAGCTGCTGGAGGGCAGTTCACACAAGGAGGACAGGGGTATCTTCCACCCCCACACCCTTACACAAACACTTGTACAATACTCATAGTGTCACCCTACTTTGCCTGCTGAACAACATCTCTCCAGGATCACCCTCCCGGATTATAACAGCAGGGCAGCAAAGAAACAGAGAGAGTTGTTGGGGAGAGTTGTGTGACAGGGATGGGGTGGGATTAGGCTGAAGGGAACAGAGTCTGTGTACATGCAGTTCCTGACACCATGCTGAGCCTGGTAGGATACATAAAGCAGCAAGAATCCTTCCAGTCAGATTCTGCCATACTAGCCCGTACAACCAGTGTGTGGAGGACTATGTACCGAAGAAGTCAATCCGAATGTTCCCCAACTATAAACTTTGGGTGAACCAGGAAACCCACTCCCTACTGAAGACCACATGTGCAGCATTCAAGTCGGATCACCCAGAGCAATACAGGAAATCCAGCTATGGCCTCCACAAAGTCATCAGGGAGGCCAAGATGCAGGATCAGACCAAGTTAGAGACCCAAACCTACCAATCAGACTCCCACCATCTATGGCAAGGCCTAAACAATATTATGGGATACAAAATAAAGCAGAGCAAGACAGCGGACAATGACACATCCCTTGCTGACATGTCCAATGCTCAATTCGGTTCAAGCAGAATACCATCGGCGTGGCAACGCCTGCCCCGACAGCCCCAGACACACCTGTTCCCTCTGTCACGGCTTCAGAAGTCAGATCAGTCTCCCCGGTAGTCAACCCAGAGAAAACAACAAGCCCAGACGGTGTCCCCGGCCGAGCACTCGGATCCTGTACACACCAGCTGGCGGAGGTATTTACTGACATCTTCAACCTCTCCCTACTACAAGCCAATGTCCCCAAAGTCTTCTGCTTCGAGAAGACCACCGTCTTCCCCATACCCAAGAAAACACATGCATACCGCCCAATAGCTCTAATCTCAATAATCATGAAGTGCTTCCAGAGGCTGGTCATGGCCCACATCAACTCCAATCTCCCAGCCTGACTCGATCCCCTACGGTTTGCCTACTGATGTAACACATCCACAGAGGATGCCATAGCCCTAGCCCTGCACTCATCCCTGGAATATCTGGACGACAAGGACACCTACGTCGGACTCCTGCTCGTTGACTACAGCTCCTCCTTCACCATTATCCCCTCCAGACTGATCTCAAAACTTGGTCTCAGCTCCGCCCTCTGCAATTGGTTCCTCACCTTCCTGACCCACAGGCCGCAATCAGTGAGGATAGATAACTGCACCTCCTCCACAATAACACTCAACACTGGAGCCCCCACAAGGATGCATCCTCAGCCCCTACTGTACTCCCTGTGCACCTATAACTATGTTGCCAAATTTCAAACGAACGCCATCTGCAAGTTCGCTGATGACATCACCGTAGTGGGACGGATATCTAACAACGACAAGTCAAACTACAGACAGGAGATAGAGGGCTCAGTGACGTGGTGCAACGAAAACAATCTGTCTCTCACTGTTGGCAAAACTAAAGATCTGATCATTGACTTCAGAAAGAAAGGAAGAGAACACGCCCCCATCTACATCAATGGAACTGAGACTGAGAGAGTGCAGAGCATCATGCTCCTCGGAGTGACGATAACTGAGGACCTGTCCTAAATTTCCCACGTAAATGTGACAGTCAAGAAGGCACAACAACCCCTCTTCTTCCTCAGGCTGCTCAGGAAATTTGTCATGTCCATAACATCCCTCACCAACTTCTACAGATGCACCATTGAAAACATACTGTCCCAGTGCACAACGGCCTGGTGCGGCAACTGCTCTGCCCAGGACCGTAAGAAACTACAGAAGGTGGTGTGCACAGTCCAGACCATCACAGAAGCCAACCTTCCATCCATGGACTCTATTTACATGGCTCGCTATCATGGAAAGGCGGCCAACATTATCAAAGACCCATTGCACCCCGATAATGACCTCCTACAACCTCTTCCATCAGGCAGAGGACACAAAAGCCTGAAAACACACACCAGCAGGTTCAGGAACAGCTCCTTTCCAGCCGTTATCAGACTGTTGAATGGACTCTAGCCTCACATAATGTAACCCGCAACGTAACCTGTATGTCTCTAAGTCTTTTTGATCTGTATGTCCTTTGCTTGCCGTGATCTGCCTGTACCACTTGTAAACAAAGCTTTTCACTGTATTTCGGTACACATGATAATAAAATCAATCAATCCATCAACCAATGGCTTCTGCAGAGGTTACTGTAAACCAAACCTAAACACACAAATCCCTTACCCCCTTAACGCCAGGAATATAAACACATTTTTCAGCAGATTGCACTCATTCTCCAGCCTGAACTGAGATTTTCTCCTGCAGAATTCAGGACTTGCCTTTTGGTTTGAGGAAATACTTCTTAACAAAGAATAAAAGACACATCTGATCCCGGCTGTCCTGGGGGTATTTGATGGGGACAGTGTATAGGGAGCTTTACTCTGTACCTAACCCTGTGCTAGCCCTCTCCTGGGAGTGTCTGATGGGGACAGTGTCGAGAGGGGCTTTACTCTGTACCTAATCCTGTGTTGTCCCTGTGCTGGGAGTGTTTGAGGTGCAATGTAGGGACGGGCTTTACTCTGTATTTAAACCTGTGTGTCCCTGTCCTGGGACTGTTTGATGGGGGACATGTGTAGAGGGAGCTTGACTTTGTATCTAACGCTGTGCTGTCCATGTCCTGGGAGTGTTTGATTGGGACAGTGCAGAAGGAGCTTTACTCTGTATCTCACCTTGTGTTGTCCCTGTCCTGGAAGTGTTTGATGGGGGCAGTGCAGAGGAAGCTTTACTCAGTATCTAATCTCACAGTGGTCAGCAATTAGGGAAGCAGGATCATGTAGACATTGAGTCCATGTGAATAGTTATCTATCCTGACCATTTACTACAGGGTGGAGGTAGCACTCATTGGACTGTTTTGACGTTTAGGGATTGGAATGAGGTCGCCTTGTGGATGATTCCAGCCCTGCCCAGCCCTGATGCTCTTTGTCCTGTTCTAGCAGGCAACCTGCCACTTGCTTCCTTTGGGTTTTACGAAACTTGCAAAATGTCAGGGGCCTCTTTTCCTTCCCGCAGTAGAGAATAGGAAAACCGAGTTGGCCAGAGGTTTCCTGCTGTGCACTCTCCTACCTCTCCCCGAACTTCCTTTGGAAAAGCGTCTCGGAATGATGCATGTGGTGTCGATGATAAGAAAGGTGGGTCAGCCTTCGCTTCCGAACATAACACTTTGACAATCCACAAGACAGCGTGTGTGTCTCACACTCCCTATCAAACATGCCTGCAGGAGGAGGTGCCAATCTAAACCTAATTATAACCTGCTTTCCTCAATTGCATGTTAGACAACAGGATCAGGGTATTTAGCTCCCTTCCACTCTTACATGACACCAGGGCTGATCAATATCAATTCCATTCACCTGTCATTTTTGTATTTCTCTTCATACCTTTTTCTGATTCAAAACTGTCCAACTCAAGATGAAAGGTCCAATTGGTCCCTAGCATCGACAGCCTTTGTGAGGGGAGGATTTTACAGATTTCCAGCTCCCTTTGTGCTTCCTGGTTTGCTCCTGAACAAGTGAGCTCAAGCTTTATGACTGTAATTCTGTGTCCTTCACTCCTCACCTGAGGAAAGACTCCAATGAATCCCTTCCTTATTTTAAACACTTCAATTAGATCACTTTGCAATGTTCTAAACACAAAGGAATCCATTTCAAACAACTGCTAACTTGTCTAATTTAACCGCTTAAGCCCTAGTTTCATTCTGGTAAATCTACTCTGCCCAACGCTCTTCTGAGGCCAATAAATCTTTCTTGAGGTACAGTGTCCTGAACAGATTGCTTTATCCCAGATGGCCATTTGACCGAAGATCTTTATAAGTAAAGAACAACTTCCCTTTGAATTCCAGCTTGCCAGGAAAAAAAGGGACAAACATTCCATTATCCGGATTGCTTTTTGAGCCTGTTCATGACCTTTTGCAATTTTCATACCTCAGCTCCTAAATCCCATTGCTCCTTTTATGTTCCCAGTCTTTCGGCAGTAAGAAAATATTCCCACTGCTTTTTCTTGAATCAAAGTGAATAACTTAACATGAATCCCCCCCTCCTCCACCTCCCCCCACCTCCCCCCACCTCACCCGCTTCGCTTTTATGTACTTTATCCTTTATGTACATGTCCTTTGGATACTTCCAGTTCCACAGCTTACTGTCTCTCCTGATTACTTTAATCCACAAACTGTGACATCCAACTCTCTCATCCTTCATCTGACTCATTAACAACTTGGGTAAAATACTGAGGTTCTGATTGGAATGGAACACCAATCAGGATCCTTTTCCTTTCTCACTACTCCCTCTGTTCCCAACATCTTCATCAACTCCTAACCAAAGCCACAGAATGGCCTCAAATCCTCTTGTTCTTTAAGCTTGCACTAGTTTCATAACCTTCATCGTGTACATCACCCTCACAAAGCTCCCCGTTCCTCCTGAGAGACGGACTTTTGCTGGATTTGACTTTGTTTAGATACCAGAACTTCCTCAGTCTCATGCTCAGGCAGCTACTGATCAGCTGCACATCCCTTTTCATTCTGAGACATCATCACGGTTCATGTACTTGTCTAGTTCCTCCAGGGTCCTCAAGTTATGTTACTTAACAACACCTTGAGCTAGTAAGTTCCATATCTCAACTACTCCACCTTGTTGAAAAATTCCACCAGACTCATTAGGCATGACCTCTCTCTGTTTCTCATCCTCTGTGTCTCATCATTTTTTTCTCATCGTCTGCTTATGCCATTCTGTTTCTCATTCTGTTTTTCATCCACTCTTTCTGACAACTGTTCCTCATCATCTGTTTCTCCCCATCTGTTTCAAGTCCTCAGTTTCTGCCACTTTGTTCCCCTACTCTGTTTCTAAAACACTGATTCTGCCACACTGTTTCTCATCCTCTGTTTCTGTCACTCTGTTTCTCATCCTCTGTTTCTGTCACCCTGTTTCTCTGACAAAGCCATGCAGATCCCAGACCAAACCTTGCTTCTCTAAATGGAGATTAATTTTCTCTTTCACTATTTTTTTCGAATCGTTTTCCTCCCACTGACTCTTTGGTCTATAGCTCTCTGATCTATCTCTGGCAACATTTTTGTAAAGTGGAGCCACATTAACCATCCTCCAGTCCTCTGGCAAGGCTGAAGATAGTGTGATGAGGTTTGTGAGCAAACCACCTTGCCATCCTGGTAAGAAAGATGTTCTCTCCAAAGAGATGCTAAGGCAGCTATAGATTTGATTTTATTCAAATAGGTACATCTTTAAACTCACTAGTAAATAATGCAAGATCATTAGGGCATTTCTGGTCCCTACAGATGTAAGCTACAGTAATGTACATGTTGTGTCCCCAAAGTGAACTGGTTTTGGTGAATATCATCGCATGGGCAATACAGAAGCAGGATCTCAGTTGTAACAATGGCTTGTAAATGGAACATGCTGGAACACATATCCTAATTATTTTACATTTCATAGAATCCCTATGGCATGGAAACAGGTCATTTGACCCAACAAGTCCACACCACCCTTCTGAAGAGTATCCCACCCAGACCCACGCCCTACCCTATCCTTGTAGACCCACATTTCCCATGGCTAATGCACCTAACCAACACATCCCTGCACACTATGGGTAATTTAGCACGGCCAATCCACCTAACCTGCACATCTTTGGACTATGGGAGGAAACCAGAGCAAACCCATGCAGACACAGGGAGAATGTACAAACTCCACACAGGAATCGAACACAGGTCCCTGGCACTGTGAAGCAGCAGTGCTAACCACTGTGCTGCCCTGGATAAGGAAATGTCTCTATAATTCCCTCTTAGATTTAATCATTGTTTCAAATTTTGGTCCCCTCCACAGGTGAAAACATCTCAATGGATACATATCTGAGGATACATAAATCTGACGATATCCACATTGGTAGCAAAAACAGGAAGTCAGCTTATTATACGAATGGCAATAGATTTGGGAAGTGGGTAGGCGGAATGAGACCTGGGTGTCCTTGTGCCCCCATCATTGAAAGTAAGCAGGCTGTGAAGAAGGTAAAGGATATGTTAGCGTGAGGGTTCGAGAACAAGAGCAGGGACGTCTCGCTACAATTGTACAGGGCCTTGACTGGTGCAGTGGTAATGTCTCTATCACTGGACTAGGAAGCCTGGGTTTTATGTCCCATCTGCTGTTGAGCCATATTGTAGAACCTCGCAACAGGCTGATCAGAAAATATTCACAGGGCCTTGGTGAGACCCACATCTGGAGCATTGTGTGCAGTCTGGGTCTCCTTATCTGAGGAAGGATGTTCTGGCAATGGAGGGAATGCAGCCAAGGTTTACCAGACTGATTCCTGGAAAGGCGAGACTGACGTATGAAGATAGATTGGATGGTGGGTGGGGAGGGAGGTCTTATAGAAATATATAAAATTCTGACAGGACTAGACAGGGCAAACACAGGAAGGACGTTCCTAAATATCGGGGAATCCAGAATTAGAGGTTACAGTCTAAGGATACAGGGTAGCCATTTAGGCCTGAGATGAGGATAAACTTCTTCACCCAGAGAGTGGTGAAACTGTGGAATTCGCTACCACATAAAGGAGTTGAGGCCAAAACATTGAATGTTTTCAAGAGGGAGTAAGATATAGTTCTTAGGGTCGAAAGGGATCAAAGAGCATGGGGAGAAAGCAGGAACTGTTTTGGATGATCAGTTACGATCCTATTGAATAGCAGGGCAAGCTTGAAGGGCCGAATGGTCTACTCCTGTTCCTATTTTCTGTGTTGCTAGCTTTTATTCTCTCTAAACCATTTCCTAATAATATCAGCACCTACTAAGATAGCGCCAGCCTGCTCAGCCTCTCTGAGTTTCGGATCTCTTGGAACACAGGCTTGGCAGATTTGTGAACATATGATCTGCTCAGATTCCATTCACAGCCAGTGAATTAAGATCTAATTGTGTCCCAATCCACCCATAGATTGGCTGCCAACTGGCATGAAAGAGGATCTTCTTTTGAATCTCATTAGTATTTAAATTCCACAGATTTGCTGCATCAGGCCTCCTGACTTTGTCCTGGTCTCTAACAGTCAGTCAATTTGATTCAAGACTATGGGCCTAGTTTGGGAAAGTGGGACCAACATGGGTACTAGCATATTTTTGATACTACAGACTTGATGAGCCTAAGGGCCTCTTGTGTACTGTATCATTCTGTGATTCTATGAACATCATTTTTAACTCATTCTTCAGTTCAAATGGACTGTCTGTGCAGATAAAGTCACAGCTGCCTAGGGGAATAGTGGGTAAAGGAATGGGCTGGAAAAAGCATGTGCAGGCTAGTGGATCAAGAACTCTGGCAACATGATGGCAAATGAGTGGAGTGCAATCTTGTCTGATAATCTCAAACAATCACGGACGATTTTTACCAGGACATTTCCTTAGAGGCTTCAATATTGGGCCTATGACGGGGAGAGTGTACATGGAGTGTGGGATGGTGCTAAATGGGCCAGATGGCCTTATGTAACACCATGTATTTTTATGTGTACTGTCCAATACGGTGAGGGCTTTAAAGGGGGAAGTGGAGGAGAAGTGAATTGAGTTCAAGCATCCATCAATACCAATCCCTCGATAAGCTGATGGAAACCCAGGAATGGCTCTATTTTGAAGCTAACATGGTTTAATTCCTCTACAGGCAGTGCCCCAACAATCGTGCCATCACCCGAGCTGTGCTATCACCTCAGGTGGGCACCTCATAGAGAGACAAAACATGAAGTTTAAAATGGGTTGAGGAGGGGAAGCTGCACACATGTCAGAAAGGAGATGTAAACTTTGCAAATTGTGAAATGCTGCATTCTGGTACACAGATTTATTGAGAAAATTACCTGGGCCTTGGCTATTGTCGCTCTCCTCCTCTGGGGGTATGGGTGGAGGGAAGTCATCCTCTGAAAGAAAGAATACCAAGTCATTACTTAAAATGTACTTTTATGTTTTAGTGTGAACACAACATGCAGTAGATTAGCAGAAAAATACACCAATTCGGCCTATTGACTCTGTTAGTGGTTATGCTCCTCACAAGCCTTCTCCCACTCAAACGCATCTCGCTTTTCCTACATGTCCTTCATTTAGACTAGAGTCATAGAATAGAAAAGTCATGGACATTTCTTCCTGATTCTCGTGTTTCTCCAGCTTTCCCTTAACGTATCCACAATCTTTCTCTAAAGTGCTTTTTGTGGGAGCAAGCTCCACATTCTCACTGACGGGGTTTCTCGTGAGTTCCCGACTATCTCGGAATTCATTGCGTACTCAATTCCCCCTGTGTACTTCCTCAATGTTGCCACTAGCTTGCTAGCACCTGTGGGCAGAGTGGTCTGCTGGGAGCTTGCTCCTCGTTTTGGTCAGGAGCAGCACTGGTCAGGTAAACTGCCTGGTGTCGATGCTGGTGATTTCCACACAGTAACTGAATCTAATCGCCACCAGGAATAAAAATTGGGAGTCTTTGTTTAAGAGTAGATGGCACATCTGTAGTGCACACTTTACCATCAGGCTCCCTCTCCATTGAGAAGTCCCTCGCTTAGCTTAGAGCCTGTACAACTTCACATAGCAGTTAACCATTGTAAATTAACACCAAAACACAACGTCAGATTAGAACATAGGAAGTAGGGGCATAGAATAAGCCATTCAGCTCCTTCAGCCCTCTCCACTCTTCAATGTAATCATGTCCCATGTGTCACTTTAACACCATCTTCCTGCATTATTCCCATTTCCCTCAATGTTTTTCACTTGTAGAAATCTGTTAATCTCTGTCTTGAACATAGTCAATGACTGAGCCTTCACATCCCCGTGGGGCAGAGAATTTGAAAGATTCACTGCTCTCTGAGGGAAGAAATTCCTCCTCCTCTCAGTCCTAATGATGTGCCCCACATCCTGAGCGTCCCCTGGTTCTGCATCCCTCAGCCTCAAGGGACATCCGTACTGTATCTATCCTTTGATCTCTGAGAGAGTTTTATAACTCTCAACAAGATCAACTTTCATTTTTCTAAGCGCTTGAGAATATTGAACCAAACTGTTTAATCCTATCTCCTGGGATAACCCCTCCATCCCAAGAATTAGTTTGGTAAACCTTCGCAGCATTTCCTCTATGCCAAGTAAAGCTGTCCTTTCGAAGTAGGCCAAAACTACAGACAATCCTCCAGACATGATCTCATCAAGGCTCGAAGTAATTGCAGAAAGATCTCCTTTCTTCTCTACTCAAATCCTCTTGTAATAAAGGGAAACATACCTTCTTAACTACTTGCAGTACCTTCACATTAACTTGCACTGATTCATGAGCAATAAGATCCTTTGAAGTTCACACTCCTAATCCTCTCACTATTTAAAATATACTCTGCATTTATGATTTTCCAACCAAAATAGATAATGTTACATTTCTCCGCATCTGCCCGCTCAGTTATGCTCTCCTAATCTCTTACAAACATCTTTGCATCCTCTTCACAATTCACACTTCCACCTAGTTTTGCATCTCCTGAAAACAAGGGAAAGATTATACTGAATACCCACATCCATTTTTTTGACATGCATTGTGAGAAGCTGGTGCCCAAGCACTGATCCTTGTGAATTATCAGTGATAGCCCACTGTTCACAATCAGCCAATCAATTATTCCCCCTCTCTATTTTCTGTCCTTTGACTACATCTCAATCCATACCAGTAGGTCTCCCCAATCCGTCATGCTCTCATTTTTTTTCCCTAGGCTCTTGTGTGGGACTTTATTGACTGCCTCCTGAACATTTAAATACAACATATCCACTGGTTCCCCCTTATCTGTTCTGTAAGTTACAACCTCAAAACAACCTGAATAAATTTGTCAAACATGATTTTCTTTCATGAATCCACGTGGGCTCAGCCCAGTTTTATTGTTATTTTCTAAGTGTCTTCTGACACCGAATGTAACATGGAATGAATTTTTTGGAAATGTGGTGGAGGCAGATTCAATCAAGATATTCAAGAGGCCATTGGATGATTATTTGGATAGAAATGGGGTGCAGGGATATGGGGGAAAGGCAAGAGACTAGCTCTGGGTAACAGAACTGGTACTGACACTATGGGCTGAATGGCCACTTTCTGCACTGTAACATTTCTGTGATTCTGTGAACACTATCCTTTATTACATTTTCCCTATGACAGCTGTTAGATTAACAGGTCTGTACATTCCCCATTCTCTCCCTCCCTCCTTTCTTAAATAGCCATTTAGATTTGTCAGTTTCCAAACTACTAGGGCCTTTCTGGAGTCTATAGGATTTTGAGAGATGACCGCTGATGCATCTATAATCTCGACAAGCACCCCCTGCAACACCCTGGGATGTAGATCATCAGGTCCATTTTAAGCTTACTTTGCTTGTTTACTTTAAGTTTCATTCATTTCTCTGCTTTGTTCTTACTAATGCTAATATCTTGCAGTTCCTCATTTACACCAGTCCTGCGATTCTCCTTTATTTCTGGGAGATTTTTAGAAATCCTGCCAATGAAAGAAAACACAAAGTATCTGTACAGTTTCTCTGCCATTTCCTTATTCCCCATCATAGATTCTTCCATCTCTCCCTGTAGTCCATATGATTTTGATAACTTTTCCTTTTTACATGTTGGCAGGAAGTTTTTAGCCTATTGTCATGTTGGTCACTAGTTTAGATCCAATTATCCCAGTCTTAACCTTCCTCTTCCTTTACAGAATTCTAAACTTCTCCCAATCCCAGGTTTAGTATTTGTTTTGATAACTTTACAGGTTTTTGTCTTTGATATAATGCAATCCTTGACTTCTTTTGTTAACCATAGTTGGCACACTTCCCTTGTTGGGCTTTTCGTGCATTAAAGGGATGTATTTTTAATGTAAACTATTAATTATGTAAGTGTTAGCCATTGCTCATTTACTGGCAGATCTTTTGATCTGGTTTTCCAATCCACCATAGCAAATTTTCCCCTCACAGTTTGCTTTATAGAAATCTAAGATTCTCGTTTCTCAACCATATCATTTACAAACTTAATGTAAAATGGCAACGTTATTATGCTGAGGTAACAAGGCATAGAGCTGGATGAACGCAGCAGGCCGAGCAGCATCAGAGGAGCAGGAAAGTTGACGTTTCGGGCCTAGACACTTCTTCAGAAAAACATTTTCTGAAGAAGGGTCTAGACCCGAAACGTCAGCTTTCCTGCTCCTCTGATGCTGCTTGGCCTGCTGTGTTCATCCAGCTCTACACCTTGTTATCTCAGATTCTCCAGCATCTGTAGTTCCTACTATTTCTGAAACGTTATTATGCTCACTGTTTTCTACATGTTCCTTTACACTAAGGCGATCAATTATGGTATTTTTAAGTGCATAGCATTAGTTGTAAAGTAGCTCATTACCTAATTGGTTCCTCAACATACTGCTCTAGAAAAACTCATACATTCGCAGAATTTGTTCCCCACAACATGAGTATGAGCTAGCTTTAACCAGTCCTTATGTAGACAGAAGTCTGCTCTGACTGATATATATATTCTTATTACATGTAGCTCTAACTGGGACAGGCAACCAAACATTTTGGTCAAAGAACCAAAACAAAGTTGCTGGAAAAGCTCAGCAGGTCTGGCAGCATCTGTGAAGGAGAAAATCAGAGTTAACGTTTCGGGTCCGGTGACCCTTCCTCAGATGCTGCCAGACCTGCTGAGCTTTTCCAGCAACTTCTGTTTTTGTTCCAGATTTACAGCATCTGCAGGCCTTTGAGTTTTTGTTTAGAACTTGGTGCAATTTCTGTTCAGGCAGCAGAGGTTTAGATAAGGAGGTTTTGCAGGACGTAAGCTGGTAGACCAGTCAGGGGAGTTTATTTTTTCAAACAGAATTTCAATGAGTCCTCATTTAGAAATGTATTATCTGGGAGGGTCATTCACAGGGAAGCTCATTAGTGATGCCTTCCCACAAAACTATTGAAACAAAGTATTTTTTTACCTCCAAGCGTTTCTTTATTACTTCATATACATCCCATCTTCTACACCTTGTGTTTCTTTCCAATGGAAATCAATTCAAATCGGCTCAGGCTTCTGCGCTTATTTATAAATTTGATCTGAACTCTGTTGAGTCAGTCTCAGGGCAGACCCAGGGGAAGGAAAGGCTGTAAAACAGATCTCTTTAAAACAAATCAGGTTTTGGACTGGAGCTGCTCGTGAACGTACATAACCTGATTAAAATTGACTTTGAATAAATTTGGGCAGACAATTGCTGGCTCTGCTTGGGTTGTGACTGCCATCATTCGATCCGAACCAGCCACTCTGAGGTTACACTGACACGTCCTTTCCAGATGGGAGGATTACCTCAATGGTATTGCAGATCAAACCTGCAACCACCCTCAAGCAGAAGAAATTAAACCAAAGCTTTATGATGATTAAACAATTTTTTTATTCTTTATTCACTCACAGGATGAGGACGTCGCTGGCCAGGCAGCATTTATTGCCCATCCCTAATTGCCCAGAGGGCAGTTAAGAGTCAACCACTTTGCTGTGGGTCTGGAGTCACATGTAGGCCAGACCAGGTAAGGACAGCAGTTTCCTTCCCTAAAGGACACGAGTGAGCCAGATGGATTTTTCCCAACAATTGACAATGGATTCACGGTCTTCATTAGATTCTTAATTCCAGATATTTTATTGAATTCAAATTCCACCATCTGCTGTGGTGGGATTTAAACCTGGCTCCCCAGAACATTATCTGGGTCCCTGGATTAACAGTCCAGCGATAACACTGCTAGGCCATCGCCTCCTCAATTGAGAGTTGAAACTATTTTTTCTGGTAGGGGAGCTGAGAATGAGGAAGCTTAGAATAAAATCAGAGCTGGGCTGGTGTCGGGAAGTACTTCTTCAGAGAAAGGAATATCTGGAATTTTCTCCCTCCCCAACCCTCTCCTGATGGCTGTTGAGGAGAATTCTGAACCTCTGGAATTCTCTACCTTTGGAGAGCTCAACGTGAGCAAGACCAGCCAACAGTTCTTTCACTGGGAAGGATCATTTTTAAAAAATTCATTCATGGGACGAGAGGTGTTGCTGGTTAGGCATGATTTATTGCCCATCCCTAATTGCCCAGAGGGCAGTTAAGAGTCAACCACATTGCTGTGGGTCTGGAGTCACATGTAGGCCAGAACAGGTAAGGATGGCAGTTTCCTTCCCTAAAGGACATTAGTGAACCAGATGGGTTTTTCCAGACAATCAACAATGGATTCATGGCCATCACTAGACTCTTAATTCCAGATATCTATTGAATTCAAATTCCGCCATCTGCCATAGTGGGATTCAAACCCAGATCCCCAGGACATTATCTGGGTCTCAGGATTAACAGTCCAGTGATAATACCACTAGGCCATCGCCTCCCTCCTCTACACAATTTGTGCAGATTTACATAGCATTTCCAGCACAGAAACAGACCATTTGGCACATCTGATTGATGCTGGCTCACCCATTCCATACGAGCTTCCTCCCATCTCCCTTTTTATCGAACCCTAACATCATGGCCTTCCAGTCCTTTTCTCATGGTGTGCTTGCCCAGCTTACCTTTAACACATTGACGTTATTTGCAACAACTACCTCACTGCCAGACCTTTTCGAGTTTCTCCCATACTTATCATTCTGTGTGAGTTCTGCCCTTTGGTCTGATGATGCACCTTCAGCTAATGCATTTCCAGGCTCCTGTTGTGGTCTTGTCATTTATTTTGACAGTTAGCTTCTCGATTTTCTTTAATGGATGTAATTCTCGCATTATGTGGGCACAGAACGGGTAGGCTGTGCCCCAATCATCTGTCCATTTCCATCGTCCACATAAATGCATTGCCCACTTCCACTTAAGCCACTGATAAGGAACATCAAGCAGGACATGTAAAGTCTAAGGTTGGTCCTCTGCTCCACTCAAAGTGAAAATTACTCTCAGTGCCTTCCAAACATTTGAGCTGGGTAATTTCAAACTCTCTCACTTTCAAATTCATCGCCAGCCCTTCTCCCCTGTCTGTGCCCCTTTCTCCAGCCTTACTAGCCCTCTGGAAATGTCTGTTTCTCCAGATTCTTGCTCATTCTGACTTTAATCACTCTATCCCTGGTGGCTGCCGCTTCAGATCTCGACACAAAACATTCCAACGTCTGGCCCAGGAGTGTCATCAAAGTTTCACATTGAGTTTTCGCAAAAGGAGATGGTACAACGAGGGACTGGGATACTTAGTCAAAGTCAGACAGGAGTTACAGCGATTAAAAAAAGTGTACAGGATGGAACTCCAACACGTGGAAACTTGGCCAATTGAAGGAGTAGTCATAAACAAGGATAACACAGTGTGGAGCTGGGGGATCACAGCAGGCCAGGCAGCATCAGAGGAACACGAAAGCTGACATTTCAGGTTGGGACCCTTCTTCAGAAATGGGGGAGGGGAAGGGGAGCTCTGAAATAAATAGAGAGGGGGGGATGGAGCTGGGGAAGGTGGGTGGGATGGTGATAGGTGAGTGCAGGTAGGCAATGGTGGGGATTGGTCAGTGAGGTGGGAGGAGCGGATAGGTGGGAGAGAAGATGGACAGGTCAAGGAGGCGGGGATGAGAAGGAGGGTTGGTAATGGGATGAGGCCGGAGGGTGGGGAGATTTGAAGCTAGTAAAGTCCACATTGAGAGCATTGGGTTGTAGGCTCCCAAACAAGGAGATGTGTACACTATTTGAGGCTAATGCTATGGTGATTCACTGAGGGAGAGCTACGCTGTTGAGTTGAATTGTAGACAAAACAGATCAAGGCTTTAGCTGCCCACTGTGGTGCATGTTAATCGTCGCATGTACCTTGCTGTAAGACGAGCAAGGAGGGAGTTTTCCAGTCATCCTGTCCGAGGTTCCTCCCTCAATCAACACCACTGAAAGCAGACAGACAGATTAACCTAGATAACAAGGCGTGGGGCTGGATGAACACAGCAGGCCAAGCAGCATCATAGGAGCAGGAAAGCTTGACGTTTCGGGCCTAGACCCTTCATCAGAAATCAGACAGATTAACCTGACATTTATCTTGTTCCTTGTTGCAGATGCTGCTGGGGCAGGGCCAGCTGCTGCAGGTCACTAACGACTGAAATGTCTCCTGACATTCTGGCAAGGGGCATTGAAGGAAACTGTCACTGATTGCTAGAGAACAGGACATAAAACAGCCAAAAAGAGGAAACTCCGCGATGTCTCAAAAGCCTCAAGGAAACTGAGTTAAAGAACCACAGGATATCATACTCAACGTTACTCAACCCTGATCCGCAGCATTCCACAAATGACACTCCCTCATATTGGCATGGTTCAAGGATACATATCTCAAGGGGGTAAATATTTTGATTCAGTAAACAACTCACTGAGGTATGCTGGTATCCCTAAAGCTGCTCCCACAGTGAGGCACATTGATATATTATCACAGCGCATTTTATCACTTCAACTCAGCTATCACTTTTCATAGAATAATACACTCGAGAGGCTATTCATCCCGTCGTATCCATGCTAGGTATTCGAAAGAACTATGCAATTCGTATTCTCTCCCCTCTTTCTGATGTGGAGGTGTCGGTGTTGGACTGGGGTGGACAAGGTCAGAAATCACACGACACCAGTTAATAGTCCAACAGGTTTATTTGAAATCACAAGCTTTCGGTTAGACAGTCAGTCAATGTGGCATTTTATAAATTCCTACTTTAGAAATAACACCAGTCTGACTCCAAACCAGAACATAAACAGATTTTAAACAAGGCCTCACACCTAACATGCATTATTTGACCTAAAATGTCACCTCTTCTTTACATTGAAAAAACCTTTAGTTCTCTCAGGACAGTGACTTGAAAGGAATTCGGAGATTTACATATACATATTAATCAATTAAAACTTTTAACTGATCAAAGATATAGCAGCATCTTAGGTTTGTTTAATACATCCTGATCAGTTTTGTGACCCTTTGACCTTTTACTTGTAACATCTGGGTCCAATATTACGTCTCTCACTAACACCTGAAGAAGGGGCGAGACGCCGAAAGTTTATGTTTTCAAATAAACCTGTCGGACTATAACCCGGTGATAAAAGGTACTGCAGATGCTGGAGAATCCGAGATAACAAGCATGGGGCTGGATGAACACAGCAGGTCAAGCAGCATCATAGGAGCAGGAAAACTTGACGTTTCGGGCCTAAACCCTTCATCAGAAATGGGGGAGGGGAAGAGGGTGGATGCCTACCCTGAAGAAGTTACCCTCCTCCCTCCGGACAAACCTCAGGGAATCTCCCTGCCTCCTCTCCACCTATCCTCTCCTCTATCCATCCTCTATCCGCCTCCCCCTCTCTCCCTATTTATTTCAGAACCCTCTTCCCCTCCCCCATTTCTGATGAAGGGTTTAGGCCCGAAACGTCAAGTTTTCCTGCTCCTATGATGCTGCTTGACCTGCTGTGTTCATCCAGCCCCATGCTTGTTATCTCGGACTATAACCCGGTGTTGTGTGATTTCTGACCTTGTCCACTCTTTCTGACAGCCCAATAATAGCAGAGTGGGTGGAAGGGCTGAGTTCCTGTTCCTAATTTTGCGCACAAGATTTTACTTCTCAAGTATTTCCTCAATTTTCTTTCTGAAACTTCCCTGTAAATCTGTTTCCACCTTGTTTCCAGTATAATGAGGCTGAGTGTCCTGGGCCAGGGTGGGTAAAATTAGCAAGGGATTCAGTTTCTGATCATTGTACAGTTGCATTTTTAAAAATTCACCGGTGGGATATGGGCGTCACTGGCTGGGCCCAGCATTTATTGCTGAACCCTAGTTGCCCCTTGTTAAGGTGATAGTGAGCTGCCTTTATAAACCACTGCAGTCCATGTGCTGTAGGTACACCCACAATGCCTTTAGGGATGGAGCTCCAGATTTTGACCCAGTGACGCTGAAGGAACGGTGATATATTTCCCAGTCAGGATGGTGAGTGGCTTGGACGGGAGCTGGTAGGTATGCTAATATCTTAAGGCTGTAGTGTTCCCATGTATGTGCTGTCCTTGTCCTTCCAGCTGGTAATAGCTGGGGGGTTTCAAAGGCAGTGTTTCAGGAGCCTCAGTGAATTTCTGCAGTGCATCTTGTAGATGGATTTTTGCACATCCTTCAGTTGAAAATCCCTCATTAATTTCCTGTTGAAACCCTCTCGCGTGTTTGCCCAAAATGCTTTGTCCAACAACGCTCCCTTCCTGGTGATTCTAACAGGCTGCCACTCAAACCCACATGGCCTTATTTTACAGTATCTCAAAATCTGAAAGGCATATTTCAGAAACTAAGGCTTTAGCTCTTGTCAAGGACTTCAGTCAGGCTGATGAAATCTGTCTGTTCCATTTTTCTTGTTTCTGTCATGTGACAAACAGCATATTAATGGCTGCTCTGAGTTCCTGGATGTAGACTTTCTAAGATCAATGATTGAAGAGCAACCTACAGATAATCTTCTGGGCAATGAATCAGAAGCAGATTCCCAATATATTTACTGGTTATAGAGACTCCATTTCCATTGTGTAGGTTAGTAGCACTGAGATAGTAAAGATTCTAAAGGATCTAATCTCTACATTCGCTGACAGGCCAATTATGCCATCTAGTTAGAACCTTGTGCCGATCTCTCTTGTTGGCATCCCATCAGGACAAGCAGGCTTTTCATTCTCCCTCATCTTGACAGCCTTCATAGTTTCCTTTACCACCTACAATTGGATGGATTGGCTGCTTTAACAATTTAGCCACAGCTTTAAAGCTGATGTCAGATGGATTACCCAGCAGACTGTCACCTTTACATGACTGAGCTCTGGTTAGTGATTGGTGAGCTGTCTACTGTGTGTTTCGAAGGGACAGGAAAAGCCTGCACTGATCTGCCAACTCTCTTCAGAAGTTAGTGTCCTATTTGTCAACAGCTTCTTCTGCCTCCGTATCCCACTTCTCATTTCAGGGCAAATGTTTGCATTTTGCTTGTCAATGGAACTCCCTGATCAGTGAGCTGGGACTGGTCAAGGATTTCACAAGTGGATCCTGCTGTCTGAGGGCCCAATAGCAGGAGCAACACAAAGATCGTTCCCATTTACAAAGGACCCCAAAAAAACTGTTTTGCATGAATGTCGTGAAGACACAAAAGGTGGCCACTCGGCCCATTTTGCCTGCACTAATTCTATCACCAAACAATGACCAAAATTTGTCATGAAAAAACATGAAGGGATTTATGGACAGGTGATTTCATGCTTGGTTAAAAGTCTAGTTGGAAGAGCTTTGAAGAAGAGTCATGCCAGACTCGAAACATTAACACTGATTTTCTCTCCACAGATGCTGCTGGGCCTATGGAGTTTCTTCAGCAATCTCTGTGTTTGTATCAGATCCACCACATTTGCAGGATTTTGTTTTTATTCGAGGTTTTAAGAATTGTCTCACAAAAGAGAGGAGCCTAAGGATGGGCTTCCTGTTAGTTGAAGGCAGAGCTGAAAATGGATCCAGTGACTAAGATCAGGAACCAGGACATTGCAGGACAGCAGGTACCTCAGTGAATGAGCAAGGAAGGAGGAGATTATGGAGATTGCAAATCGAGAGCCAATGCAAATCAGTATCCCTGGATGGTGTTGAGATTTTTATGCGTTGCTTTGCTTTATCCAGGCCTGAGTCTTGGGGCAGTACTCTACTGTATTGACCCATTGGACAGATGGACCCTCCAAATTTGCTGCACCTTCTCTGTAACACATCAAAGTCAATTTAGATTACGCACTGCTGTCGATGCTGGGGTTCCCTTTAAGCAAGAGGGAAAGCTGTTACTAGTGAAGTTAAGCTGATGGTTAACAGGGAAACGCTTAAATAATTTGATCGAAATGTCTTGACAATGCAAACTTTATTTCTGGAGAGAAGGGACTAAGACCATAAAACATAGGAGCAGAAGTAGGCCATTCAGCCCATCGAGTCTGCTGTGCCATTCAATGAGATCATGGTTGAGCTGATAAACCTCAACTCTACTTTCCTGTCTTTTCCCATTATCCCTTGATTCCTTTAACGATTAAAAATCTGTCCATCTCAGCCCTGAACATATTTAAAGACCCAGTCTCAACACCTCTCTGCGGCAAAGAATTCCATAAATTCACTCCACTCTGAGAGAAGAAATTTCTCCTTATTGATGTCTTAATTGTGTGACCCTCCTCCCCAATTCTGAGATGATGACCTCTGGTCCTACTCTCATGGGATCATGGGGGAAAAAGAATGCAGGGGCAGGATTAGGCCATTCAGCCCCTCGAGCCTATTCTGCCATTTAATGAGATCATGGCCGATCTGTGGCCTAACAACAGGTACCATAGAACATGTACCATAGAAATTTAAGTCTCAGATTTAAATTAACAACTGATCCAGCATCCACTGCCATTTGTGGAAGAGAGTTCCAAGCCTCTACCACCGCATCCTACTGGGAAAAATAACCTTTCTATATCCACCCTGTCAAGTCCCCTAAGAATCTTGTATGTTTTAATAAGATAGCCTCTCATTCATGTATATTCGGTGAGGCAGGAGCCAAGAAAATATCAGTGTGCAAACAATTACTACATTCTTGTGAAATTCCTCAGAGTACTGTGTTAACAACAGTATTTAAAATGACTGCATTAACATCTCCATTCAAGTAGTAAATAAAGCAACTCTATACAAAAGCATTAAGCTGTACCACGCCAAAGCTGCAGCACATAACAGGCTTAGGTACGTCCATGGGTTGAAATTGATCAAGAAGGGACAGGCTGTTGGATCTAATAACCTTTTCTTGTTGGTAAGAATTTTTACTTTCTCACAAATTGCAGCATCAGATCATTAGGACTCAGCAGTGACATTTCTAATCATTGAATGAAGGCCAGTGAGTAACCTCTATACATATCACCCGCAAAACAGACACACATGCACACACACACGCACACGCACACGCACACAGACACACATGCACACACACACACAGACACATGCACACACACACGCACGCACACACACACGCACGCACACACTCAGATACACGCACACACACACAGATACAGACACACACATACACACAGATACACACACACACAGATACAGACACACACACACGCACACACACACAGACACACACGCATGCACACATACGCACGCACACACACACAGATACACACAGACACACACACACACGCACGCACACACTCAGATACACGCACACACACACAGATACAGACACACACACACACACAGATACACACACACACACAGATACAGATACAGACACACACACACGCACACACACACAGACACACACACACATGCACACATACGTACACACACACACAGATACACACAGACACACACACACAGACACACATACACACACACACACACGCACACATAGACACACACACGCACAGACACAGACACACAGACACATGCACGCAGATACACACAGATACAGACACAGATACAGACACACACACAGACAGACACATCCACACACACAGATATACAGACACACACACAGGCACATACACAGACACATAGTCACACAGATGCGCACACACACACAGTCACATCCACACACACACACACACACACACACACACACACACACACACACACAC
>JAHRHZ010000105.1:3354302-3369273 GCA_024137785.1 Ginglymostoma cirratum
GTCAGAGGGTCGGTGCTGAGGGAGCGCCGCACTGTCGGAGGGTCAGTGCTGAGGGAGCGCCGCACTGTCGGAGGGTCAGTGCTGAGGGAGCTCCGCACTGTCGGAGGGTCAGTGCTGAGGGAGCTCCGCACTGTCAGAGGGTCAGTGCTGAGGGAGCTCCGCACTGTTGGAGGGTCAGTGCTGAGGGAGCTCTGCACTGTTGGAGGGTCAGTGCTGTGGGAGCGCCGCACTGTCAGAGGGTCAGTGCTGAGGGAATGCAGGTCTTTCCCCATAGCCCTTTTCACTTTTTCAAGGATTTATCCAATTCCATTGTGGGAATACCTTTGGAGATGGGAACATTAAGAGGACATTTGATGGTGGACCTCAAGATGAGGGGCACAGACAGATTTGAAAAGAAGAACATGTCCCGACTGACAGAAGGATTAAGGTTTCCAACTGAAAACGATTGTCGAACAACATAGTGCCGAGATGAGGAAAATGTTTCTCCACAGTGAGTGGTTCAGACCTGCCTGAGAATGTGGTACAGGCAGGTTCACCTGAAACTTTCAGAAAGGAATTGGATCCTTATCTGAACAGAATCAATTTGCAGGGCTCCAAGGAAAAGGCAAGAGAAAGGGGCAAAGCGAGCAGGTCTTGCAGAGGGCGAGCAGAGACAAGATGGCCTCCTTCTGTGTTGCATCCATTATATGTATCTCTCATGATTTAACAAAATGGGGCAATGTTTCTGTGAAAATAGGAATTTAATTTGCGTGTGTTAAAGCTCACATGACATTGTATTGAAGCTAAAAGGAGTTTTCCATATTCCACACCAATCAGGAACCACAGTGTCAATGAGCTGGCTCTCCCAAGTGGGCTGCTCAAGCAATCTCTGTTCAGCATGTTTCACAAAAACACCGTTACTTCCAAAACATTTAATTCTGATCAAAATGCTACTACTCTTCCAGTCACACAGAGAGACAATAAACATTGCGGGCCATTCTCTGTATTTTATCAGTTGGCTAGTCCCGGAGCACCTGCCTCTCAGTCAGAATTTACCAGCTTCCTTCTTCCACCAGTGGGAGCCATGCCTTCTACCATCTCGACTCTGAGCTCTAGAATTCCCTCTCTAACCTTTTTATCTCTTTCTCTCCCTTGAAGATGCTTCTTATGACAATCTACTGCATTGACCAAACCTTGACTCACTTGTGTCTGACCATCTCCTTAGGCAGCTAGCTGTCAAATTTATTTTTGATAATCACTGCCTGTATAGCCCCTGGGATATTTTATTATGTTAAAGGCTCTATATAATTGCACATTGCTGTAATGATTATGTGTTTCCACTGAATTCCTTCACCTGCTATTTAATAGGGTCAATATCTCTATTAAAGTGGCAGACAAAAGAAATTTCACATGAATGTGTGTTAAACATTTGCAACGCTTGCTCTGTGAGATTTCAAAAAATCAGCAATTCCCTTAGAAGAGTTTTCGAAATTCAAATTCAGGGCACACAAATCTATTAACAATAAATTTAAGGACATGTATTTCTGTGAGGCCCGCGTGTTGTGCTTTAATTGAATGTCTTTTTGAAAGAAAACAGGTCACGATATTAGGTGCAGTTTTATCAGGAAAGGGTTTCATCCAGGATGTCTCTGTCCCATTGCTGCTCAGCAATTTCTCATCAGCTGTATCTATCACAGATCCCAAAGGGGCTTCATTTTCGCTTTTACTGGAAATCTCTCTGGGGAGGGCAGTAGTAGTCTATAATACTGACCTAGATTTATAGATATTAAGACAACTAGTCTGCAAGCTTATTTTTGCATCCATTTTGTACTGTCTTGAATTACCTGCAGCACCAGCCATTCACAGACACTGCCTGTGTAACTGAGTCACACCAACCTCTGCCACTCAAAAACTGAGCACTTCATCTACAACAATAATATCTTAATTAAGTGAATATAATTCACCTGCAGAACATAACTACCTTCTTCTGATGATGAATAGGATCAGTGTGCTTGGTGCCTGGCTCCGTAGTATTGGTGAGGAAACATCGCTCCCAAATGTTTCACTCTGCTGGGACCAACCCAAACTCTCACACTGTCCTACCCCGCAAACCTTCACCCTCTCCTCTTCCTGCCCTCCTTCTCTACAAGATCAGCTGTCAGACAACAAAACTCCTCTAAAGAACCAACCTGTTACTTTGATTCTGGAGGCATCTACTGCGTGTCAGTATGTATGAACGTACAGTACATAAAATGTGTGCACTTGTGTGTTTGTACAAGTGTGTCTATGAATGTGTGAGTATTCAGGGTAAGGGTCACTCACTGTGTAACTGTGCAGAGTCAGTGATTATTCAGAGTAAGGGTCACTCATTATGTAACCGTGCAGGGTCAGTGCTTATTCAGGGTAAGGGTCATTCACTGTGTAACTGTACAGGGTTGTCAATTCAAAGACACAATTTGTTTTTCTTTAGATTTAAAGGATACATTTAGCATTACCAGGAAGAGGAAGAACTGGGTAAGGGTAGTAACAAATGGGGGATCTGGGGAAGAGCATCCGCAAGTGGGGTAAATTGGGCAAGGGCAGTGACCAAAGGGAGTAATCGGATGAGGGCAGCAGCCAATGGGGGTAATTGGGTGAGGGCAACAGCCAATGGGGGAAATTGGGTGCAGGCAACAGCCAATAGAGATAATTGGGTGAAGGCAGCAGCTAATGGGGGTAATTGGGTGATGGCAGCAGCCAATGGGGGAAATTGGGTGAGGGCAGCAGCCAATGGGGGTAATTGGGTGAAGGCAGCAGCCAATGAGGCAGTGTTAGCTGGCATTGCTTGGCACAATACACCGTGTGGGAATTTGGGGGTACATACTGAGAACCATCATGGAGGGTGGCGTTGAGATTCCTGACCACATCAAAATCCCTTCACTGAACTGATATTCAGGAAGCTGTTACCTGCACCCAAATTCTTGGGGCACTATTATTTAATCTTCAAACAAACAGTAGCCCCACCCTCCACATGTCCTGATTGGCCAAGCCGAGGGTCCTTAATACCAGCGACTCTTGACATTGGTGAGCTAAGAGCTGACACCAGGCTTCGTCTGGCCAGCTGTGATGAGGTCTCAATTTCTGTCAGTTTGCAGCTTCACAAAGCTGCACCCTCACCAGGGAAGCTCCGTCTTTACAGACACTGCAGCTGGTGCCAATCACCAAGGACTGAGGCATCACCCGAATGATGGAAATTGCAGCAGCTTGCCAAGTCCTTAGCTTTTGGGGAAGTGTATGTTTCTACCCATGTAGCTCGGTTCGAGCACCTGACTTTCCTTTAACTGAGCAGGTTCTGTGTAATGTGATTGACTGGGGCAGGGGAGCCGGGGGTGGGGGAATGCAGAAAAAGATAAACACAAGACAGTTGAACAACATTCCTTTGCCACTATTTTCAGGGAGGTGGTTGGGAATGGAGCAGAACTGCAGCGGTGGGCATGAGCCAGCTGCAAATTAATACATTTTCTTAACTCTTTCCTTCCAAGCCAGTGGCTGTGAAACATACATAGACTCAGAGAGTCATAGAGATGTACAGCATGGAAACAGAACCTTCAATCCAACTCGTCTGTGCCAACCAGGTATCCTAAACTGACCTAGTGCCATTTGCCAGCATTTGGCTCATATCCCTTTAAACCCTCCACCACTTCCTCTGGCAGGTCATTCCATACATGCACTACCCTCTGTATGAAAACACTGCCCCTCAAGTCCCTTTTAAATCTTTCCCCTCTCACCTTATGCCCTCTAGTTTTGGACTCCACTACCCGGGCAAAGGATCTTGGTTATTCACCCTATCCAGGTCCCTCATGATTTTATAAACCTCTACAAGGTCGCCCCTGAGTTATGTGTAGTGGATGGTGGTCTAGCGGCTAATGGAGCTGGTTAAAGCAGATGACTGGTGCGCTATTCAAGTGAACAGTAAGAATGTCAGCTCAATTCTCCTTGTAACTGGGGTGCATTTGGGATCTGCCCCTGAGAGTGAAAGGAAATTACAAACCAGGCTCTGGCTAAAAATGCCAAGGAAACAGCTCAGCATGAAGCAGACAATGAGCTAAGCAGAGATAAAAGGTACTGCAGATGCTGGAGAATCCGAGATAACAAGCATGGGGCTGGATGAACACAGCAGGTCAAGCAGCATCATAGGAGCAGGAAAACTTGACGTTTCGGGCCTAAACCCTTCATCAGAAATGGGGGAGGGGAAGAGGGTTCTGAAATAAATAGGGAGAGAGGGGGAGGCGGATAGAGGATGGATGGAGGAGAGGATAGGTGGAGAGGAGGCAGACAAGTCGAAGAGGCGGGGATGGAGCTAAGCACCTGCCTTTGGGAAAGAGCATGAGAAATTGAGGGATTAACTACAGTAGCCACACTGCTGCATCAGTAATTCAGAAGCCTGAATCCGGGATCATGATTCCAAATTCCGCTTTGGGAGTTGGGGATTTCAAAGTATCAGACAAACCTGCAATAAGAATATTGCTATTTTTACATCTTTTTAAAGGCAATTTCTGTTAAAGCTTTTTGTCTTGCACTTGTCAGGACAATTCACAAGAATAGCAATTCAAGGGAAAAACTAACATCTTTACTACATGAAAGGAGGCAGCTAATTCGTCAGCAAGTTGACTCTGATTGGTAGAGGCTTTGCCATTAGGAATGCAAAGCAATGAGTGTTCTTTTGCATTAACAGGACATTGGTTAGCCCACTTTTGGAATAACACTTTCGATTCTGGTCTCTCTCCTATCGAAGGGGGATTGTTAAACATGAAAGATTTCAGAAAAGATTTACAAGGATGTTGCCAGGTTTGGAGAGTTTGAGTTGTCAGGAGAGAGTGAATAGGCCGGGGCTATTTTCCCTGGAGTGTCAGAGGCTGAGTGGTGACCTTATGCAGGTTTATAAAATTATGGATAGGGTAAATAGACAAAGACTTTTCCCCGGCGTGGGGAAGTCCAAAACTAGAGGGGCATAGGTTTATGGTGAGAGGGAAAAGATATAAAAGGAACCTAAGGTGTGACTTTTTCACACAGAGGGTGGTGTGTGTATGGAACAAGCTGCCAGAGGAAGTGGTGGAGGCTGGTACATTACAACATGTAAAGGGCACCTGGATGGATATATGAATAGGAAGCGTTTAGAGGGACATGGTCAGATTGGGACATCTGGTCAGCACAGATGAGTTGGACTGAAGGGTCTGTTTCCGTCCTATATGACTCTATAACTTTGATTCTCTTTTATTTAATGTTTAAAGGACTGAAGATTTTAATAGCCTTAGATCATGACGTTTAATAGAGCTTACCCACCCTTCAAGAACATTTACATCTCCTCCATTAATGTGTGATTCCCACATTTCAAACTCTGCACTAATTCCGAATGACCTGCTGAGTTTGGGTATCTGCCTGTCCGATGGACATCACCTCCACCCTACCGTTCCCCCCTCCCCTCATCTTCCCACACCAATAAAAGAGGTGTCTGTTGAAAACGAGAGTGGGACTTCTGATCTGGGTCCTGTTTGCCAGTTTTTAAAGGCTTTTGGAGTCTGTGAGTTTGTGCAAATACCTCGCTGAAAAGTCCACGTTTCTCCAGACCTCGATACTGGGGAACTGGCTCCAAACCCTCAGCTTTTTAGCCAATCTATGCCCTGCCTCCAGCTGTGAATATCAACCTCTCGTCTCCCCGTTCAGAAATGGACACAGTATTCCAAGTGTGGTCTGAGAACACATTGTATTTACAGATCAGAGACAGGCCATTCAGCCCATTCCAGTGTCTACGCTCCACGGGAGCCAGCCTGCTTCATCTCACCCTGTCAGCATATCCCTCTCTTCATTTTGTCCTCATGTACTTACATAGAGAACTCTTTTAATTCATCAACAGTATTCCCCTCAACAATCCCCTGTGGTAAAGGACAACATTCGCTTTAAGCTTCTTAGCTGCTCTGAAGGTCCCTGCGCACTGATTGGCAATGATTGCTCAGTGGGACAGCACAGTGGTTCGCACTGCTGTCTCACAGCGCCAGGGACCTGGGTTCGATTCCAGCTTCGGGCGGCTGTCTGCATGGAGTCTGGCACGTTGTGTCTGTGTGAGTTTTCTCCAGGTGCTCTGGTTTCCTCCTACAGTCCAAAGATGTGCAGGCTAGGTGGATCAGCCATGGGAAATGCAGGGTTACAGAGATTGGGTGGTGGGATGCTCTTCAGACTCAATGGGCTGAATGGCCTCTTGCTGCACTGTAGGGATTCTATGATTCACACAGACTATGTAGATCTGCACGGAGAGAGTAGGCAGCAGGTCCCACGTTATCCCTAGTTCTGCAGGAAGAAATTTCTCCTGAACTCTGTCCTGAATTGATGACTGGTAATTTTGTACTGGGACCTCCTTAGTGTTGGTGTCAATCCTTCTCCACACCATATTTTTACCTCATTAAAAGTGCACGTTGGCGTTGCTAAGGAACTGAGGAATTGCAGAGTTTTGAGGAACAGGAAAAGATGACAGAGGAGCTTGTAAACATGCCACACCCCTTCAGCTTCTCACCACTCTCATTTCAAAATGCAGCCATTGTCATGGAGGCAAACAGAACTGCTGTACACGGAAAGATCCCGCCTAAAGGACTAAACAACTTGACGCTAATTTCACTGGTGCAGGAAATGTCAAGCCCCAGGAGTCTACAGAAAAGACAGGAATCTGAATGATGGAATGGTATAAAGCCTGGCTTTGCCCCAGCCCAGAAAGTTCCTGGTTTACACTATCCCTTTCACAAAGACTCTTTACAATTTTGGGATTTATTGATGTGAAGTGAAAAGGCAGGTGGTGCGATGTTTCAACGCCCTGCCTGAGGTAGTGCACTGAGCATGAACTTTCAGATGTTAAGAATGATGCCAAGCTATGCTTGTGAACACAAACATCCAAACAAGGAGAAGGCCATTCAGCCCCACTCTGCCAGATCCTGGCTGATCCGATAACTCCATATTCCCACCCTCCCCAGCTAATCTTTCACCCTACTGCTTCATCAATCATTGACCACCCTCTGCCTTAAAAAAAAAATTCAATGGTTCTGCTTTCAAAATCTTTAGGGGGAAGAGACTTCCAAAAATATACGACACTCTGTGAGGAAAATAAATTCACATCTCTGTCTGATAAAGGTAACCCTCTATGTTAAACATTGGTCCCTACTTCCAGATTCTCGGAAAGCCAAGCCATTCACAGTGCAGCATTTACAACTGGGAACACTCCAGAAGCCCGGATTGGAGAGAAGCAGAGATCTTGGAGGGTTGTACAGCCAGAGAAATGTACAAAGACAGGGAAAACAAGACCACAGGGAGATTTGAAAACAAGGATGAGAAGTTTAAAATCACCTCCATTTGTGGGTAACCACATTCTAAAGCTCAATACGAATCTGACAGAGTGGAAGGAGATTTCTGCTAATGCTACAAATTCAGGACAAACACATCAGTGGATCATCAATCAGCATGACAGCTATTAGATTATATGAAAATGAATTGTTTAAGAAGCTTGCTGCTGACAGACTGCACAGAAGATCCACTCAATGAGAACATATCTTCTGCAGTCCAAGTGCAGAGGTGATTGGCTCGAGCTGGTTGTACACTCCCTCTTTTATCCGTTCGCCAAGAGGAATGAGCAGGAAGCGAGGGCAGGCTTCCAACGGACCGTTTCAGTAGGTTACAGATAACCGTCACAGCCTGAACAATCGACAAGGGCGTGAACCATTTTGGACTGAGATGAGGAGATGTGTCATCACTCAGTTAGTTGCAAATCTTCAGAATTATCTAACCAGAGAGCTGAGAATGATAAATGTGGAGGATATCCTCAGTGGTGATTTAACAACTTCCCAACTTCCACTCAATCCAGGCCTGTCAGTATTCTATAAGTTTCTATTAGATTCCCCAACATCCTTCTGAACACCACTGAGTGTAGACCCAGAGTCCTCAAACATTCCTCATACGTTAAGCTTTTCATTCCTGGGATTATTTTTGTGAACCCCCTCCAGACCCATTCCAGGGCCAGTACATCCTTCCTGAGATAGTGGGGCCCAAAATTGCTCACATTACTCCAAATGTGGCCTGACCAGAGCTTTATAGAACCTCAGAAGCACATCCCTGCTTTTATATTCAAGTCCTCTTGACATAAATGCCAATATTGTATTTGCCTTCCTAACTACTGACTCAACCTGCAAGTTTACCTTGACAGAATCATGGATTAGAACTCCCAAGTCTCTTTGCACTTCAGATTTCTGAATTTTCTGCCCATTTAGAAAATAGTCCATGCCTTTATTCTTCCACTGAGACTTACTCATCCCTCACACGCCCCTCCCCGCAATAACAAACAAAACAGAAACCCCCTCATCCTCACGTACCACCCCACCAACCTCCGGATCCAATGCATCATCCTCTGACACTTCCGCCATCTGCAATCTGACCCCACCACCCTTATCTGCTTCCAGGAGGGACCACTCTCTCCGTGACTCCCTTATTCGCTCCACACTCCCCACCAGCCCCACCACACCCGGCACTTTTCCCTGCAACCGCAGGAAGTGCTACACCTGCCCCTACACCTCCCCGCTCACCCCCATTCCAGGCCCTAAGAAGACCTTCCACATCAAACAAATGTTCACCTGCACATCTGCCAATGTGGTATACTGCATCCGCTGTTCCCGATGTGGCCTCCTCTACATCGGGGAAACCAAGCGGAGGCTTGGGGACCGCTTTGCAGAACACTTACGCTGGGTTTGCATTAAACAACTGCACCTCCCAGTCGCGAACCATTTCAACTCCCCCTCCCATTCCTCAGACGACATGTCCATCCTGGGTCTCCTGCAGTGCCACAACGATGCCACCTGAAGGTTGCATGAACAGCACCTCATGTTTCATTTGGGAACCCTGCAGCCCAATGGTATCAATGTGGACTTCACAAGCTTCAAAATCTCCCCTCCCCCTACCACATCCCAAAACCAGCCCAGCTTGTCGCCGCCTCCTTGACCTGTCTTTCCTCCCACCTCAAGCCCCAACCCCATCTCCTATCTACTAACATCATCCCGCCCACTTGACCCCTGACCTGTCCGTCCTCCCTGGACTGACCTATCTCCTCCCTAACTCCCCACCTACACTCACCTTTACTGGCTCCATCCTCGCCTCTTTGACCTGTCTGTCTCCTCTCCACCTATCTTCTCCTCTATCCATCTTCTATCCGCCTCCCCCTCTCCCCCTATTTATTTCAGAACCCCCTTCCCCTCCCCCATTTCTGAAGAAGGGTCTAGGCCCAAAACGTCAGCTTTCCTGCTCCTCTGATGCTGCTTGGCCTGCTGTGTTCATCCAGCTCCACACCTTGTTATCTCACACTTTCCCACATTGTATTCCATCTGCCTCTTCTTTGCCCACTCTCCTAACCTGTCCAAATCCTTCTGCAGCCTCCCCACCTCCTCAATACTACCTGTCCCTCTACCCATCTTTGTATCGTGTGCAAACTTAGCCAGAATACCCACAGTTCCTTCATCGAGATCATTAATGTACAAAGTGAAAAGCTGTGGTCCCAGTGCTGACCCTTGCAGACCACCACTAGTCACCGTCTGCCATCCTGAGAAAGGCCCTTTTATGCCCACTGTCTGTTTTCTGCCATGCTAGCAATCTTCCCAAACAGATTAAAATAACGAATTACTTCTGTCAGGTTCACTGTAATTTGGAAGCCAATATGCAAAATTGTGTTGGGGATGTCAAGTACAAACTGTCATACGCAAAAATTCAGATTAAAGACTCTGACTTCTCTGATCATTCAGCAGAAGCTTTCTCTGTTTCAAATCCCTGGATAAACCATCCCACTAATGCACAGCATAAAAATATGTTATCGCCACTGGCTAATGAACAGCCTCAAGTTTCCTTCCCTAATATCCTTTCCTTCTGGTTTTCCCTCCATAATGGAATCCTTTCCACTTCTCTAATCCCACTGTGGTCTTCTCTCTTCTTTCTTTGTGACTCTAGGGTCTTGATTATTTCAGACAATACAAATTCTCTAAACCGTACTGACATTTCTGAGTTGTACTGTCGGAGGGTCAGTGGTGAGGGAGGGGGCACTGTCGGAGGGTCAGTGCTGAGGGAGCGCCGCACTGTCGGAGGGTCAGTGGTGAGCGAGCGCTGCACTGTCAGAGGGTCAGTGCTGAGGGAGGGCCGCACTGTCGGAGGGTCAGTGCTGAGGGAGCGTCGCACTGTCACAGGGTCAGTGCAGAGGGAGCGTCGCACTGTCAGAGGGTCAGTGCAGAGGGAGCGTCGCACTGTCAGAGGGTCAGTGCTGAGGGAGCGTCGCACTGTCGGAGGATCAATGCAGAGGGAGCGCTGCAATGTCAGAGGTACTGTCCTCTGTGTGCATGGTAAAGTGAGATCCTGTGCACTTTCAATCACAATGTTTTGAAGGTCAGGCTGATTGCATTAGTTTTCTGGCCAAAAGTCTTAGACTCTTAGAATCCCTACAGTGTGGAAACAGACCCTTTGGCCCAACAAGACCACACCGACCCTTACAGCATCCCACCCAGACACATCCCCTTATAACCCACCTAATCTTCACAGCCCCGAACACTATGGGCCAATCCATCTAACCTGCACATCTTTGGACTGTGGGAGGAAACCGGAGCACCCAGAGGAAACCCACACAGACACGGGGAGGATGTGCAAACTCCACACAGACAGTCGCCTGAGGGTGGGATTGAACCTGGGTCCCTGGCGCTGTGAGGCAGCAGTGCTAACCACTGAGTCACCTGCAATGACAATCACAAATAAATTACCCAGTCTGTGCGATTTGTGTGAGCTTGCTGTGTGTAAACTAGTGGTTATGTCTTCCACATTGCAAGTGACGACATTCCAAAATTAATTGACTGCATGTAAAAAAGTTTGGCGTGTGCTGAAAGCATGAGAAGTACACAGAAGTGGAAGATCTTTCTCTAATACTCCCAGGCCAGGGACAGGGTGGGTTGGCCACAACTTTGGAATAGATCTTCTGAGTTGATGCAGGTGACTGTTCCATTGTCCAGACTCGACATGCTCCTGGTCTCCCTGAGCAAGATTTGCAATTGTGTTCCCAAATAATGACCTCTCACCTCCATCTGCATGGCAAGTGAAACATCAAAGGAAAAGGGCCATTTTCACCTCATGGGTCTGGACTCGATTTCAACCACTATCCCAGGGATGAAAACACGTCCCACACCAACCAAACCAATTTGGTGTCATCCTCAAAATTTGCAGAGTTTCTGAATGTGATTGTCAGCTCTGGAGCTGATACCTCTCACTTCCAGCCTTTATGGCTGGAGACGAGCTGTTTGTGGGCATAGTCACTCATTCACCTGTTTGTGGGCATGGTCACCCATTCACCTGTTTGTGGGCATGGTCACCCATTCAGATGTTCGGTGAAGCAAAGAACAGATATTTTTAAGGGGAAGGCTTCCCTTTTCATACAGTTTTAGAATATAGCAGCAGTGCTAAAGGCTAGTGGAGCAAGCCGGGAAAGTGATTGCATTTGAAAATAAAAACAAATTATGCATTTTTTATTTCTCTCTGGAGTGTGATTGAGCTTATGAACCATACAATCTTCAAACTGCCACTAACATCTTACTGCACCTGGAAAAAGTTCTTAGTTGTTCCAGCTTTTGCTGTCTGAGTCAAACACTTCCCATTGAAAAAGGCGATGTTACAATTTGAAAGTGCGGCCCATCACCAACAATCCAACCTGCCCCACACCATCCACCAGAAATTTACCGCAACTAACACAGAGATAGTAAGAACTGCCGATGCTGGAGTCTGAGATAACACAGCATGGAGCTGGAGGAACACAGCAGGCCAGGCAGCATTGGAGGAGCAGGAAAGCTGATGTTTCAGGTCGGGACCCTTCTTCAGAAATGGGGAGGGAGAAGGGAGCACTGAAATAAATAGAGAGAGGAAGGATGGGGCTGGGGAAGGTAGTTGGGATGGTGATAGGTGACTGCAGGTCGGAAGTGGTGAGGATTGGTCAGTGAGGTGGGAGGAGTGGAGGATAGGTGGGTGAGAAGATGGACAGGTTGTGTCAGGTCGAGGAGGCGGGGATGGGAGGGAGGGTTGGTCACTACCGCCTACCTGCACTCACCTATCACCATTGCATCTACCTTCCCCAGCCCCAGCCCTCCTCTCTATTTATTTTTGAGCTCCCTTCCCCATTTCTGAAGAAGGGTGCCGACCCGAAACGTCAGCTTTCCTGCTCCTCTGATGCTGCCTGGCCTGCTATGTTCATCCAGCTCCACACTGTGTTCCTCCAGCTCCACACTGTGTTACCGCAACTAACATCCTGTTTTACAAGGTCAGAAGTCACACAACACGAAATTGTAGTCCAATGGGTTTATTTGAAATCACAAGCTTTTGGAGAACAGATTATTTTAAAATGATCTTCATGTAGAGGGGCAGTGAGAGTCAGAAATTCTCATCTCCCAAGCTTTTAAATGAAACTTGGCTAATAGTGTGTGAAGAGGGATATTAATGGTTAGTTAAAGCAAGCTGGTCACTGGGATTCATCGAGGTAGCTTGTCAAGAAAAACATCAGCAGAGACTTTAGTCGAAGAAAGGAGAGTCTGAGAGAGAAAGGAGGGAAAAGAGATTTTGGGCTGAGAAGCGTGAAGGCAGGTTTCATGATGTTTTGAGTTATAGAGTCATAGAGCTGGACAGCACGGAAACATACCCTTCAGTGCAACTCGTCCATGCCGACCTGATATCCTAAATTAATCTAGTCCTATTTGCCAGCATTTGGCCTGAATCCCTCTAAACCCTTCCAGTTCATATACTTATCCAGATGCCTTTTAAATGTTGTCATTGTACCTGCCTTTACCACTTCCTCTGGCAGCTTGTTCCATATGCACACCACCCTCTGTGTGAAAAAGTTACCCCTTAGGTCCCTTTTAAATCTTTCCCCTCTCACCTTAAACATATGTCTTCTCATTTTGGACACCCCCACCCTAGGGAAAAAAATCCTTGGCTATTCACCTTATCTATTCCCCTCACGATTTTGTAAACCTCCATGAAGTCAGCCCTCAACCTCTGACGCTCCAGGGAAGTAGCCCCAGCCTTTTCAGGCTCTCAAAAGATAACTTTAAAAGAAGTCAGAATATCAAATACTGGCAACAAAATGACATGAAGGGTATCCTGGTTAAAGTGAGAAGCTGCAGGAAAAGCTCAGCAGGTCTGGCAGCATCTATGAAGAAAAATCAGAGTTAACATTTCAGGTCTGTTTTTGTTCCTGTTCGACAGCACCTGCAGTTCTTCTGGTTTTTATATAGAATAGAATATTCTTTATTGTCATATACTTTTCATATAACATCTTCGCTATTTTACAATATTCCTGACCTTGGTGGTGTGGGCTTTGTACCTGAAACTAAATCTTAGCACTAAATGAATTACTGCTCACAGTAACGAATGGTGTGTTGGTTGTATATATTAACGTTGTTTTTAGAATTTGGATTTCAAACTAGTGGCATAAGCGTCTTACTTTGTCAGTCTTTCTGAACCATGACTTTAAAACAGTTGGTGTCAGAGAATGCAGGATAAGCACAAGGCATCCTGGAGAATTAATGGAAGTTTGTTTACACTGTGGGGTTTATAGGGCAGAGAAAACAACCAACAATAGCTGTAACCAAATCTTGGATGAGTAAGTTTTTTTCTTAATTTAGTTCAAAAGCTTTTAGGTTCAGTTTTAAGGAGATCTGACTGTGGTCAGAACCAAGTACAGTCTCTCTCAGAAAAGGAGGCTGTTCAGAGCAGTTAAATAAAGTAAGTTCTTCAGAGAAATGAGTGCAGTTTGTGAAACTTCCACAGCAGAATCATTTGGTTAGAGCTCTGCACCTTTATTAAAAGACAGAGAATGTCTAAACTCTAAGTGGGTGAATGATGAAGGGAAAAGGTGTCACAGCCCATAACACTGAAACTGGGAAGAAGCAGCTAAGGCAGAACTATAGATCTGGACAGGAAGGGAAATTTCTCTGGTTGCTAAGTAACTGTAAGGTGATGGTACTGGGAAGAACTTTAGGTTTTGGTTTGCCGTGTATTTTGGAATCTTTCAACTACGTCGTATTTAGTCAGCGTTTTTTTTACAAAACTTACCTCGTGTAATAAACTTCTATTTTATTGTTAAAACAGTCTGTTGTCTCATGAGCTTATGTTTCAGTGAAAGGACACCACATTAAATTCATGAAAAAAAAGTACAATCTATCAAGCCAGATTTCATTCTGGCACATGAACAATCCAGCCGGGTCCAGAACATCACTGGTGCTGCAGACACTATTACATGGAGTGGAGACAGTTTAAACAGAGAATGCCCCATTACAGGAGCTCAGTCACTGCAATTGAAACCACACCAGCTCTTTGAGAGAGTTCTCTCTCACCTGGGCTGGAGAGGTGAACAGATTTAAGAAAGGAAAGGTTTGGTTACGACAAATTTCAGAAAGAAAAGATCCAAAGCAATAAATTGAGCATTTAAGTGAACCATTAATAAAGATGGCCACTAAAAAGTGCCAAGCAGCAGAGCTTACTAATAAAACATTTATGGCCTTTTCTGTTTAGGAGCAGAGCGAAAGGAAGAAAATGACCAGACCCTCTGCTTTGATCGACAGGTGACAGCATGGGAGCTGGGAGTGAGTTAAGGAGTTGGGTTTAGTTAAAATGGATCTTGGATCGCCTTCAGTGGGATTCAAACTAAAACGGCAACTGGTGTGTGGATAGTCTTTCAGCCTTGGCTTTCCTCACCTCGCAGCCATCTTGGTGAATGATCTTTTCTGGGTATGGGACGTGGAGGGGCGGGGGGAGGTGAGAATGTAAGTGCAAAAAGGGTCAGCATGTGTATGGCTCAGTCCCACTCGCTCACCCACCCTTCCCCTCAAATCAGTCACCCACTCACTCACATTCCCACTCCGACACTCACTCACCATCTCGGCACTCACTCTCACTCACCATCTCGGCACTC
>JAHRHZ010000105.1:3369662-3409726 GCA_024137785.1 Ginglymostoma cirratum
CTCACTCACTATCTCGGCACTCACTCACTCTCACTCACTCACTATCTCGGCACTCACTCACTCTCACTCACTAACACTCACTAACTCACTCACTCACTAACTCACTCACACAATCTCAGCACTCACTCATTCACCATCTCGGCACTCACTATCTCAGCACTCACGCTCACTCACTCACCATCTCGGCACTCGCACTCTCGGCACTCACTCACACCTCTCCCGACGCTTCTCTTGCTCCATGTGACATTTTCCAGTCCCAAGTGTCTGTATTTTGAACTTGGATTGGTGGGTCAGAGAGAGCCCCTCAGAAGGACACCCTGAAGCCCTGTTTTTGCATATTTACAAAGACAATCATCTTCTAAATTTCAAACACATATTCTTTTCAGCCCGTGTTCTAAGTATCTGGGGAATTCTATCACCGGGCTACGGTCTCACCTAGCTCATACTCTTACTCCTACAGAAACGTGGCCAAAAACCAATGCAAATATTTACAGCTTCCAATTACATTTAGTCAAATCGAGTCTCTGTGATTTCTCTGCTGGTTTTCAAAAAAATGTCATTCTGGAGCTGGCTGCACTTGAAACTGACCACATCCTGAGACCACATCAATTAGCCAGGCTGGGTTTCTGAAACAAACACAAAGTGATGGAAAAACTCAGCCGGACTGGCAGCATCTGCAGAGAGAGAAACAGAGTTAATGCTGAGTCTAGTATCGCTGTTCCTCAGAACTACTGAGTTTTTGCTCATTGCGTCCACTAAGACCCTTCAAGGAGGCTTCTCAAACTAAATTTGGGTTTTAAATGCAGGCATAATTTAGAAGCTACTAACTATCAAAAATATTTGGTTTATAGAAAAGCTGCCTAGTATACACTGGCTGGACTAGAAATGGCATAATGCAATTTTACTGATTTAAAATACAGTTATTCACACAAAGGATGAACTGGGCACTGATTTAAATTGTTTATTTGTTTCATTTGCAACAAACTAATTTTCAGCTGCAGTAATAAAACTTCAGTGATTTACCAGTTAAATACACCAAAAATATTTCAACATGGAGGGGTGGGGTGTGGAAAACATAATTACATTCCAGGGGGTTGCTGGATTGTACTGGGACATGGATAATTTTACATTTGTGATTACACAAGTCAGGGTGAGAACCTGAATAATAACTTCACTCTGGAAAAGCCAGAGCAAACCACATCTGCATTGTCAAACGTGCCTGAAGGGGAAACTTGACCCCAGCATATTTAGCTAATGCAACCTGGCTCATATTGGCCAGGCTTGGAATTAGTCAGAAAGAAACTCTTCAGGAAGAAGTGAAATTGACCCAGATTGAGACCCTGGGGCATCTTAACAGCAGCGTATCCCTTTGCTAAAAGGCGCTGTTCCAAATTTGCATCGGCTGACTGGTTGTGCGTAAAAATTTATTAGCAGTCAAATCAGAAAAAAAATTGCCAGTGAATGCCAGCTAATTACTGGCAATGAACAGCCATGGCTAAAAAGGACTGAATATGCAAATATACTACTTTCAACATTGTTATGATACCCAAAGGAATGCAAATTACAACAAACATTTCTGATTTAGCAATCCATTAAGTTTTCCACTCTATAAAGACACCTGATGTTGCTTTGCGCATTGAGGCATAAATGTCAATTTGTATTCACTTTTTTAATTTTAAGATTTTATGTACTTCTGATGGGAAAATTGGAAACTTTATTACCTGTGACATTTTATTGTTCCGTCACAGAATGGTGAGATATACTCTCCACCGAAAGTCATTAATGAAAGGAAGACTTCTGCTTTAAAAAAATATTTTTTTTAAGAGGAGAATATAAAATTGCCTCAAATTTGATTACATGTTTGCATAGGGACTGAGGGTTGCACAGGCAGAGAGATGTATGGAATGTAAATAAAGATGGTTTCATCCCAAAGCTTTAACTTTCTGTCATGTCGATTTTGTACAAAGGTGGGGAGGCACAAAGTGGACCTTGATGTGCCCATTTCTCTGAATCGAGCTCATGCATGAGATTGATGGTCAAAATTGAGGGCCATCAACTTGTATCTCAATTGCAGGTTGGGGAGGGACTGTAATATTGGGCTCAGCTGTTTCTGAGGCACCAGGGACAGCCACCTACAAAACCTGGAGGCCACAGGCACAGCAAACGGCTTAATTTTCATCCCTATATTCAAATTCTCTAAGGCTTCACCCAGTCCCTATCTCAGTATCATCCTTCAACATCACAACATCCGGAGGATTTTGATATTCCTAAAATCTGTCCTCTTGAACATTATGGTATTTTTTTCACCCTCTCTGGGAATGGTCTCATGTTGTGGTTATGTTGCTCAATTTGTAATCCGGAACACCAGGCTGGGAACAAGGGTTTGAGTCCCACAGAGGCAGACAGTGAAGTTTGAATTAATAAAAATCTGCAATAAACATCTCGCCTAGTCTAATGGTGACTGTGTACTCACATTAGATTGTCATATAAACTCACCTGGTTCACTAACAGCAACTAGGGAAGGAATTCTTCCACTTTTTCCTTGTTTGGTCTACACATGACTCCAGACCCACAGCATTGTAGTGGATCCTCAATTACCATCTGGGCAATTAGAGATGGGAAATGAATGCTGGCCTAGCCAGCAATGCCCTCAGCCAATGAACAAATTTAAAAAAACCTATTTGCAATGTGTCCTCAATTGCTGAGTCTAAAAGGAGCTTCTTCCCTAAATTTCGGTCGCTGAAAGCTCCGCTGTTTGTTAATTTTCTAGCATTATTTTAAGGATTTGCTCTAAATTGACCTACCCCTTTGAACAAGTTTTAATCACTTGTTTCTAATTTTTTTTAATGGCTCGGTGTGAAAGTATATCTGACAACAGTCCTACAAAAGCCTTGGGATTTTCTTTACTAAACTGAAGGTGCTATAGAACTCTAAAATCATCTATCCTGAGTTGGACTTACTTCTGCTCAAATTTGGTGGACAGTCTGTAGCTAAGTACAACATTCCTGAGGCTTGATGTCATCCTGCCATCATCGTTCCATCTCCATTAGGACATGGGAAACAGGACCAAGAGTTGGCCATTCAGCCCATCAACTCTGTTCCAACATTTAATGATATTGGCTCACCACTTCCATCAACGCCACTTCCCCACTCTAGCTGCACATCTCACATTCCCCTAATGTCCAAAAATCTTCCAATTTCAATCTCAAATATACTTGACAATAGACAATCCACAGCTCTCTGGGCAAGAGAGTTTCAAAGATTTATAAACTGCTAAATGAGGCCATTTCTTCTAATCTCAGTTCGAAATGGCTGACCGCTTATTCTGACCTCAGTTTTCTCAATTGCCTGATACAGAAATATCCTCCCAGGGGTTGCCATACCAAGGAACTTTCTTGGCTTCAAATCTCTCTCTCATTGTTCAAACAACAAACCCATTTATTTAATTTCTATTCATGAGGAGCCGTCTCCTTGCGGGAAATGTAAAATATTACGCAGGACGGTTTGTTTAATCATGTATTGAATTAGGCAGCTGAAGACCTTCAGAGATTTACAATGGTTTTAATTAAATTTACCACAAACACCAGTTTCCACCATTGCCTTCTGAAGCCCTTCTCTATCCAGAAGCCAACACCCCATTACAAAAGAACCCAGCTCTTTGTTAATTGTTAAGACATCTATTTATTTTTAATTAACTTATTCAGAGATGCCATGACTCACCTCTGGAGCAGATGAGACTTGAATCCAAATCTTTTGGGTTAGAGGCAGGTGAGACTACCACTGCATCCCACCCGAACAGTTCCTTTTGTTTAAAATAATTCACTGCCAAATCCAGAATATCCTGTGGGCAATTTCTAATCAGTCTGTTCAGGGATGTTAATGAACACATCTGGTACAAACGGAGCTTGAATTAGGGCCTCTTGGCTCAGAGATAGGGCCAATACCACAAGAGCCCTAATAAACAGCTGGAAGAGCAGATTGCAGTTCTACACATCTTGGGTGAAGAAACACGCAAAGGTGTGCTAATGACACACCTCTGGAGCAGTGTGGCTTGAACCCAGGTCTCCTGGCTCAGATCTAGGGACACTACCACTGCACTCCAAGACCCCTTTGGTTAGGGCACTACAAAGTTATATCAGCACCCACCGCTCTCTTCCAACTCTGTAGCTGTTCTGTCCTTAAAAGCAATGCGTATTTCACTACCACTGACACATCGCAGTATTTATTTTAACCTCAATTTAAAACACATGAACTGGTTATTCATGGGATCTCATTGTGTGAAAAATGAACATATTAATATTTAGGGCATTTCAAAATAATTCATGGCAGACAATGTAGTTTGAAACATTCAGAAGCCAGTCAGTTGCTAAAGAAATGCAATTCCTTACTACTTTCAGCCAATATTTGAAAATTTAGAACAGTGCAATCATCAAAGGCAACCTTCTGTACAAAGATTGCACCTATTTGAAGAAATAAACAAAGTCTTCAAATCCAGTACTTGATAGAAGTGAATTACTGAGCAAGAGCAAAATCTGATTTACCAGCTGACTGCATCCAGCCTGTCATATGGCATTTGAGGATTTAGCCAGAGGGCTTAATAATGCTGAACATCGTGCATGAGGATCTAGCAAAGGCTTAAAAACCTTTACTTTAATCCTTTTGTTGCATAAATCTATATTTATTTTTCAACAAAGTGCCTCGCGGATTGCATAAAAAACCCCTGTGTCAATCTCCAACGCTATGCACTCACTCTTCAGTAGGTAATAAAGCAAAAATCTAGCAACCCCAGGCCAAACAATTAGAGTTTTTTTTAAGCAAAATTATTCAAAGAGAGAAAAAAAACACAGCCCTTCCAAATGGCACAGCTGTCGATGATCAGAATATAGTGAGCAAATGTTTACTTATAATATTCTGAGTTGATGTGTTCTCTGAAATATTAATTTTGAATATCAGGACTGGACACATATCCATATCTTGAAGCTTGTGGAAAGGATACTTTGCAAAACCAAGGAGACAGGATGCCACTAAAAAAATGCTACATTTGCAAAGAACATGAGCTGCTCCACTGGAGGCACTGAGTCCACAACACTTTCTGAAAGAGGTCAAAGCCACATGACTCAGTCTGTGGGTGAAGTAAAGTTATGAGCTTGAGCACAGAGAGTCACAGTTAACTTGGCTGCATCAGTAGCGTTTACCCCACATTTTTTTCTGAACTGCTTCTTATCAAAGTGCGTGAGCCGAAAACCCACTGGAAGACCTCATCACTACAAGTGGAGAGCTCCCAAAAGAAGAATTTGGGAGCGGCCAGTATCTCCAGGGAACTAGATTCAGCCAACCATAAAAGATCCTGGAAGAAATCCCAATGCAAACAGTTTGTGTGGAAATGGTCCTTGACTGCAGACAGTGAATAATTCTTTTCCTTGAATTTCACTGTTACTTGCCAAAGTACTTTTAATGTATTATATTGCCAAGTTCTATTTTTTTTCCAGTTAGGTGTGTCTGGGTGACTATATATGAGCTAAGATTTCATGTCAGGTTGTTGCTTCCATTTGCACAGCTTAAACCTTTCGGTAATAATCCTCACACATTTGCTTGCTCAAATTCTATTTGCAAAAAACATCTAGATACTTATTTAGAGATAGTAGGAGCTGCAGATGCTGAAGAATCTGAGATAACAAGGTGTAGAGCTGGATGAACACAGCAGGCCAAGCGGCATCAGAGGAGCAGGAAGACTGACGTTTCAGGCCTGGACCCTTGAAGAAGGGTCTAGGCCCGAAACGTCAGCCTTCCGGCTCCTAGATATTTATTTGTTACTTAAGGAGCTTGGCTCACTTATTTCTGCCACTGAGCCTGATATACAACTGACGTCTCCATTTTAAAATTTAAACCTTATTGTGGCTGATGGAGGAGTGGGACAAGAAAAGGCCCTCACCCCTCCCAACTGGATCAGAACAAACATTACAGTGTACAAGTACAATATTGCAAACTCCAGTCCAAATACATTGATAATCAAACCTTGCTTATGAAACTTTGGGGAAGACTGGATCAGTAGCTATTGCATTGAAATGTTGTGGAGCCTTGTCCCTGTTGACTGCATTTCCCCAATACGTGTTCTCTGCATCAAAGCTGTTCTGCCATTATTACACTGCTGGGATGTTGTAATAAAGCAGAGAACTCCATAAAATATTAATCATAACAAACATAACCCAAAAATTAGATAAATCTAAAACGATCAAAGCGGGAGCCCATAAAACACAAGTGACGCACAACTTAAGTACAAAACTGATACTCATCTGCATATGCAAATCCCTGCTAATTGACTTCATTTGGAACGCAAAATGTCCCTTAAAATGCCCAGCAATATTCTTGACAAAATGAATAACAGAATGTTCTTCAATCCCTTAACTCTTTTGCTGGCAGAAGTTTGAGGAACTGCGCTGGATGGAATAGAAATTATTTCAGTATCACCCGAGACTTGAAGCTTCCTCTCCTCAGTCAGCTAGCTTGTGTCTAATGCGTAGTACATGTTATCTGCACACAGCCATCCTAGGAAATAGCTTCTCTCCATCTGCCCTGTCAAATCCTTTCACCATCTTACAGACTTCAATCAGATAGCTGCTTAATCACCAACAGTCAAGGACAAACATGCCTCTTCCTCCTCTGCTCAATTTTCCACTCAGACCTATGACTTTCTACATCCACATTGATCTCTCGCTTTTCCTTTAAGATGCTTCTCAATAATTTGGCTTATTGACCAGGACTTTGGTCACCTGTCTTAATGTCTCCTCTGTGCGTTACTGTCAAGAACACCCTGTGGTCCATCTTGGGGACAGCGTGCTACGTGAAAGGCACTCTATAAACTTAAGTTATGTTGAAAATCTCTGCCTGACCTCTTTAAACAGCTTGGTCTGGCAGTGAGACAAATGAAGTCCATTCCCTCTGTCTGCAAAGCGTCAAGACAGTAGAATTCAGGTCTCAGTTTGGGATTTGGTACAGTTTGCCAGTTTGGCTGCCTGGTGTTAGCTCCTTACTGTCAGTTTGCTCTTCAGTGCTGATTAAAACCAGAAACAGTTTCTGGTCACGGATAGACTTGGTGCTTGAATTCCAATGGTTCGCTTTGCCAGTTGAAGGAAGATATATACACAGGCTGTCTGCATTAAAACACTGCGTTGAGTGTGAAGAGAGAGAGGAGTGAATTGCTGAATTTGAAAGTAAGCGTTTTATTTAGGGTAGGGGTTAGGTGTGAAAATTTGATGGAGGTTTTCCAAATCATGAAGGGTTTTAAAAGAGTGAGTGATGAGAAGCTGTTCCCAGTGACTGAAGGGGTCAGTGACAAGAGGGATACAGATTGAAGATGCTTGGGATAAGAACCCAGGGTGACAGGAGGAAACAATATTATACGTAGTGAGCTGGAAGGCATTGCCTGGAAGATTCAACAATAATTTCCAAAATAGAACTGGAAAAATATCTGAATTGAAAACATTAGCAAAGCAGTGGGGAAGGGAGAAGGGAAGCGGGACTAATCTGACAGCATTTTTAAAGGGCCAGTACAGCTATGAAGGGATGCATGGCATAATTCCGTATCACTGCACAAAGCCAGTTCTTTGCAAGTCAGACAAAACAAAAGTCCGAGCTAGGGGGGTGGCAGGAGGGAAATCAGTTTGAGGGGGGAAGTCGGGGTTGTTGTGAGGGATCAGGGTTAGGAGTTGGAAGCCAGACAGGGAGCACAATTGGAGGCTGTTGAAGTCAGGGGAGGAGTGAATTCAGGGCTGACAGTTCACTACACACAATTTTTGTGCTTGCAGAAGACCAGTTTCACACCATCTTACTTTCATTAAAAGAATGGAATTGAAAATCAGGTCTGTCCTATTTCACAGCAGATATTTTGTAGAGGAAGGGGCTGTGGTGGGGTGATTCTGAAAGGAAAATAGTTGTTCCCTTCCAAGTATTACTTTAAAGCAGGCAGCCAGTGCGGCAGATTTTCCTCTTGAAATCACTCCAATATCTCATCATCTACGCTGCACAACTGCAAGGTACAAAGATGACTTATTGAAAAAGGCATACCAGGGCTCTATGTTTATTATGTAAGTCTAATCTCATGCCAAAATTAGCAAATGGAAGGAGACAGAGAATGGGGCTTGATTTTCCAGCGAGCTCTGAGAAAAGGTCATTGACCTGAAACATCAGACTGGATTTGCTGGGGTGTATTACTCGGAGGTGATATCCATACAATCCACTTCACAAATGATGCCTGAACTACGTACAACAGCAATTCGTATTTTAATTTCCGTCTGGTATATATTGAATATGTTCAAACCAAATTACTGTCAGCCCCTCTCTTAAGGCAGGCATGAGCCTACTTAAATAAATCACACAGCTGCTGGAAATCTGAAACAAACACAGAGAATGTTGGAGAAACTCTTGGGAGAGACGAAAGAGTTAATGTTTCAGAACTGAAGAAGAAATGTACCACACTCAAAACGTTACCTCTGTTTCTCTTTCCACAGATGCTGCCAGGCCTGCTGAGCTCCTCCAACGCTCTGTGTGTTTGATTCAGATTCACTTGCTTGATCTGATGATCAAAAACCCTTCTTTGACATCTGAGAGGTTTGTGTGGCATTGTGTTGAACAGCTCAGAGTAATTACAGGCCACGGGCAGAGATTCTGGACTGGACACCATCCTGTTTTTTGGACATTTCAATCAGGATTGGATGATGTGAAATTGGTTGCAGGAGTCTCCAATGAAATGATCAACAGTGTAAAAACCGAAAGAACTGCAGACGCTGTAAATCAGGAACAAAAACCGAAGTTACCGGAAGCTCAGCAGGTCTGGCAGCATCTGTGAAGAAAAATATCAGAGTTAATGTCTCGGGTCCAATGATCTTTCCTCAGAACTGGGTTAACTCTGATATTTTTCTTCACAGATGCTGCTGGACCTGCTGAACTTCCAGCTTCTTCTGTTTTTGGTCAACAGCATGTTGTGTTGACAGTCCAGACCATCATGGAAGCCAATCTCCCATCCCATTCTTGGACTCCACCTACACTTCTTGTTGCCATGGAAAGGCAGCCAAAAACATCAAAGACCCTTCCCCACCTGGGTTATACTCTCTTCCAATCTCTTTCATCAGGAAGCTACAGACGTTTAAACACACGTACCAACAGGTTCAAGAACAATTTCTACCCCAGTGTTATTAGACCGCTGAAGCGACCGCTCTAATCTCAAACCTAATGTTGATCTTGCTTTACTGCACCTCCTGTGCAACTGTAACCCTATAACGCCTCACTCTGTCTAAGCGCCCTATGATCTGTATGTCCTTGTTTGCTACGAGCTGCCTGTACTGCGCGCAAAACAAAACTATTCACTGTACTGTGATAACAACAAATCAAATCAATAAATTAATCCAGTTCCAATTAGATACAGCAGCTTCTGATTTGATACTGGATACAAAATGCTTCCCAACTGGAATCTCAGTGAAAGGTGATCTCTGGGAATTTGAAAGGTTGCCTTTGACGATAGACTCAGCCACAACGTACCTGGGAGCTCTTCGTAAATCTCATCATCCGGATCTTGGCCAATGTTAGTTGATGGACCTCGAGGCGCTCCCAAATCGACAGGCCCTGAGTCCACATCATCGTATGTCTCTTCCTGCATCACTCGCACTCTGTTCCTCTCGTCTTCCTCCTCGTCTTCTTCTTCCTCCACTGGTATAAAGTTGGAATTCATGTCTACAAAGAGAAACCTTCATATCACAAATTAAGCAAAACATGTAAATCCTTACATCGCACAGTTCTTCAAAACACTGAAAGATTTTACAAGGCATGTACAGAGAAACTGAGAATGAAGGAAACACGATCTTAAAATGCGAGTTCATGAACTACACAAGAGCAAAATCAGGAAGTAAAGCTCTTTGCTACACAAAAGCTAACATAGATTTGGAATTCTCTCCAAATGTAAGGAGCATCTTAAAAGAAGAGAGAGGGAGAGAGAAAGAGAGAGAGAGAGTAGAGAGGCAGAAAGGATTAAGGAGAGAATCCAGAGTTAGGACCCAGACAGCATGGTCAGCAGTGATACAGCAATTTAAATCAGGGTGCTTAAACTGGAGCAGCAAAGGAATCTGGGAGAGTTATTGGGCTGGTGAAAGTTACAGAGATTGGGAGGGGTAAGTAATGGAGGAATTTGAAAACAAGAACAAGAGATTTAAAACTAAGATGGCGCTGGACTGGGTGCTGTTGTGTCACTATGTGAGCAGGGGGGCAAAATGGGACTTATGGTGAGTTAGGATACAGGCAGCAGAGTTTTAGATGAACACTTATTTACAGAGGATGGGAGGTAGCCAGAAGTGTATTAGAATAGTCAAGCCTAGATGTAACAAAACCTCTCTGTCAGGGATATAGCAGGATGTTCCCGATAATTAAGGAAACTGTAGAGGCACAGCATCTGTTTTATGTGTTCTCTTGCTGTCTGGACAGAAACATTCCCTGAGCAGCTTGTCATGAGCCTATAGATTGGCTCTTTGCTCAGTCACACTTTCCAATTTGTATCTAAAAGAAGCAATGAGTGGTGCCTGTGGTAAATCTGAAAAATATTTACAGTCAAGCTCAGGTTAATAACACTCCAAATGATTTTACAGCAATAAAACACAAGCAAAAAATCAATATGTTTCTCAACAACATTGACACGAAACACCCCATAAATTTAATTTGTATCAACCTGAGCTGACTACTTTGGAGTCAGCTCTGGGTTTATTTCCTTGACTTTACATGGATTCCGTTTTATTTAATTCGGCAAATCGATATCAGAATATGTTGTCTGATCAAAGTATTTATGGGCAAAGGGAGTGAGCATTTGCAGTGCTCCTTTTTATTCTCTCTCAGGTAGTTATTACACCTGGTAATCATTTCAAAGGCAAACTTAATGGCCAAGCGTTGTTTTACCCTGGCAATGAAAATCACACTCTCATTAAACTGCAGATGTCAGCAACTAACTGACCAGATTAAAGAAACAAGTTCGACACTGTTTCCCATGGCACATGTGGACATGGATGGACTGGGAGTAAGGAATGATTCGAGGCTGGAACCATTTTAATGAAAGCCTGAGTTTAGTTCCTGATCCACTGCTGCGGAGTGTGATCAATATTACCTTATGCATTACTGACCTCAAACTCTGTAACCCTCTGAGATCTCTGTATGCCTCCAACTCTGGCCTCTTGCACATCCCTGATTTTACTGCTTAACATTTGGTGACCAGCCCGAGGCTGCCTGGCTTTTAAGCTCTGGAATTTATTCCCTAAACTGCGGTGTCTCCTTTTCCTCAAGAACCACTTCCTCAAAGCTATCTCTCCATTCAACCTTCTAGGTTCCTGTCCCTTGCCTACTTACGTGGCTTGATTGTGTCGAGCTCTCCCTGATAATGTTCCAGTGAAGCACTTTGGGATGATGTTAAAAATGCTGCATTAATGCAAGTTGTGGTTGATTTATTTTGCAGATTATTTAAATAAAAACAAGAGGAAGACATTTCACTGAATAAGCAGATCCTGAACTACAGCTTCAATGACAGTAAGCACTGCCCTGCTGTCTTCTACAGAACCTACCGGCAGCAAGAATCCCACTGACTTTTTGAATTTTTCAGCATAGAAAGAGACCATTTGGCCCATCTGGGCCAGCTCTTTGGAGGAGTTTTCCAATTAAGCCCATTTCCTGCCCACTTACTAAACTTTTCACCTCAAATATTTATTCAATTCTCTTTTGGAAGTTAACAATTGGGCTGCTTCTACCAGCACATCCCAGATCGTAGTAACTCACTATGTGAAAGAAATTCTCTTCATCTCCCCCCCAAGGTGTTTTGGTAACTATCTCAAACTTGTATCCTCTGCTTACTTCACCTTGTACCAGTGGAAATAGTTCCCCTCTTTTTCACTCAATGGAAACCATTCATAATTTTGAATAATGCTTTCACACATCACTTTCATCTTCCCAATGGCAGGCTTGCGAAACATTCCTGATGATTAAACTTTCTCAATCCTGGCACCATTTTGTCAAGTTTTCTTTAATATTCATTCATGGGGGTAGCACTGGCTATTTATTGCCCATCCCTAATTGCCCAGAGGGCAGTTAAGAGTCAACCACATTGCCATGAGTTTGGAGTCACATGTAGGCCAGACCAGGTAAGGATGGCAGTTTCCTTCCCTAAAGTATGTTTGTGAACCAGATGAGTTTTTCCAACAATTGACAATGGATTTATGGTCATTGGACTCTTAATCCCAGATTTTCACTGAATAAAATTTCAGATTTTCCACATGTTTATTGAAGTCCACCATCTGCCAAGGTGGGATTCGATCCCAGGTCCCCAGAACATTAATGGGGGTCTCTGGATCAATATTCATGTGATAATACCACTAGGTCACTGCCTCCCCCCCCCCCTCTGCACCGCACCCTCACATCTTCACCACAATACCCCAGCTGGGACCCAAACAGAAGAAGGGCCTAGGCCCGAAACGTCAGCCTTCCTGCTCCTCTGATGCTGCTTGGCCTCCTGTGTTCATCCAGCTCTACACCTTGTTATCTCATCTGCTATAAAGTCCTACCTTTATACTGTATGCCTGTATTTGTAATGCCAAGCTTCCTGTACACTTTACTGGATGGGGCCTAACGGCTGTGGAATGATCATTGCCAAGATTAAATGGCTTCAAAGGAAAACACTGGGAAAAGAAAATGAACTACAGGCGTGACGGGGCGAGATACTTCCACTAGAAATTGTTTTTAATTAGCGACAAACTTCAAACTTTTATTACTTTAATCAGTGGAACGAGATGTTTAATTAGAAAGTGAATTTTTCAGCACTCACTAATATTCAGCTCACTGGGGTTTTGAAGCAGAGATGGACTGCGCTCATTTAAAATTTAATTGAAAAGTAAATGTGATTTAAAATAAAAGTCAAATTACAATTTTTTAAAGAACCAGAGAATGCAGGTACAAGTGATTTAAAACATATTTAAGTGCTGTAGACAGATGGAAGTAAATGCTGTTTATAACAGGCTGGTTCTCCATGGCACTGCACTGGGGCTGAAGCCTTTTATATTTGTCAGCTAGATAGGCGCATCCTGAGGTCCAGAGACTGTGAGCAGTTGCTTTCCAATGTTTGTTTTTAGGATTGATGCCTGTATGGCTCCCCACTTAGCGGGAGAGGGCTGATAATTAATGTACTTCATTTCAGCTGTATTCCACTCCAAATTAATCTCTCCACGTTACAGTGGAGATGACATGAGTAAACATGTTATGCTGTAACTATGTTACAGTACAGATGCTGCAGCACCACCCTTGGCTGGAGGATGAAATCACAGTGTGACTGGTTTACATAGAACATTTTGATGGTTGATGGAGACGGGCGATTTAAAAAGGAAAAACATATTAATATAAAAACAGACATTAGTTAGAATGGGAAAACTTGCTCCCACGTGGAGCGACTGAGCTAATCAAATAGATGCATATAAAGGAGAAGTGAGATAAATACATGAGAAAGAAGAGAATAGTTGGATATGTTGATAGAATGAGATCAAAAAGGAGGCTTAGGGGAACATAAACATTAGCATGGACCATTTCCTATTTCTGAGTTTTAACATATAACTTTAAAAAAACAACAAAATTCTGTCAGCATAGTCTAATCTGTTTCTTTCCCATCTCGGTGCAACTCTCGATCCTTCCCTTGGCATAAACTTCCCATGAGCTGGGCACCAAGTGACAGAGTTGAGTTTGTTTTCTAAATGATTTCAGTTCTGAGTTGCTGCTGTTTGGGGAATGAAGCTGCACTCCATAGCGAAGGGACTCTTGTCCTGTTCCTTGGGCATTGAATGTTGGGTGGAACATTGCCAGAGGGAAAATTGCAGTGTTGAACTCAGATTTCAAGGGCCTTCCCAATCCAGCAGATAAATGCTAATTTCCACATCTCTGTACACATGGGACAACAATAAACAAAGATTTGATTTCTAAAATAGTGCCTTTCACATCCTCAGGGTGTGATAACATGCTTCACAGTTTACAAAGATGCTGTGGTAATAAAGGAGAAATGACAGCCAGTTAGCACGAAGCAAGTTCCCACCAATTGCAATGTGAAAATGACCAAATCATCTGGGCTTTAGTGATTGACGGATGAATATTATTCAGGAGAGCTGGGAGAACTCCCTTGCTCTTCTGTGAAATATCACTTTGGGATAGACAATGTCCTCCAGAGGATACACTGGGCCTTGGCATGATGTCTCATCTGAAAGACAGCCCCTCCAATCATACAGCACTTCCTCAATATTGGCTCTGAGGGCTTGTCCACATGCTTTTCTATTGGCTCAGTTCTCTAGAATGGTGCTTGTTACTTCTGCTCCTATGTCTTAACACCGTAAGATATTGGAGCAGAATTAGGCCATTCATCCCATTGAGCCTGCTGCACTATTTAATCATGACTGGTATGTTTCTCCTACCCATTCTCCTGCCTTCTCTCCATAACCCTTGATCCTATTACTAGTCAAGAGTTATCTATCACTATTTTAAAAACACTCAATGACTTGGCCTCCACAGGCCTCTGTGGCAATCAATCCCACAGATTCACCACCCTCTGGCTGAAGAAATTCCTCTTTATATCAGTTCTAAAGGGTCGTCCCTTCGCTCTGAAGCTGTGCCCTCAGGACCTAGTGTCTCCTACCAGTAGAAACATTTTCTCCACATCCACTCCAACCATGGTCTCTCAGTGTTCTGTAAGTTTCGATGAGATTCCCCTTCATCCTTCTAAACTCCATCAAGTACAGATCCAGAGTCCTCAACTGCTCCTCATATGACAAGCCCTTCATCCCTGGGGTCATTCTTGTGAACCTCTTCTGGACACCCTCCAAGGCCTGCACATCCTTCCTTAGATCACGGGCCCAAAACTGCTCACTAGGTTCCAAATGCAGTCTGACCAGAGCCTTATACAACCTCAGCAGTACATTTCTGCTCTTGTCTTCTAGCCCTCTTGAAATGAATGCCAACATTGCATATGGCTTCCTAACTGCCAAATGAACCTACATGTCAACCTTAAGAGATTCATGAACTAGGATTCCTAAGTCCCTTTGTGCTTCAGATTTGCAAAGCCTTTCTCCATTTTGAAAACAGTCTATGCCTCAATTTTTCCTACAAAAGTCCATAACCTCACATTTTCCCACAATGTATTCCACCTGCCACTTCTTTGCCCATTCTCCCAGCCTGTCCAAGTCCTTCGGCAGCCTCTCCGTCTTCTCTGCTGGCTAACCTTTGTGTTACCTGCAAACTTGGCAACAATGCCCTCAGTTCCTTCATCCAGATCGCTAATGTATGACATGAATAGCTGTGCTCCCAACACTGACCCCTTGGGACTCCATTAGTCACCTGCTGCCATCCTGAAAAAGACCCCTTTATCCCCACTCTCCGACTTCTGCCAGTCAGCCAATCCTCCGTCCATGCCAGTATCTTGCCCCTAACACGAAAGGCTCTCATCTTATTTAGATGCCTTACAAGTGGTGCCTTGTCAAAGGCCTTCTGGAAACCAATTAGGGAATCAAGGCTTACGGGGAAAAGGTAGGAAGGTGAAGTTGAGGATGATCAGATCAGTCATGATCTCATTAAATGGCAGAGCAGTAATAAATGCTGGGCCTAGCCAGTGATGTTCTATGCCCCGCAGACAAATAAGAAACGCAGCCAGGAGAGCACTGTCACACTGCACCCAGAGGTAACAAAGCCACAGATGATGGTTCCAGCAGCAGACAGAGTGATTCCATTGATATGAAAGACCTGATTACTCAAGAGATGTGCAGGCTCCTGATTTGCTAAAGGCTGGATGCATTTCATTGTAGTATGATGGAGGAGACTTGTCATTGGAGCGAACTTCATTCTAGGTGCTAAATAAATACCATACCTTTCCTCATCACGTGGCTGCTTGCTTGATCCCTTTCAGTGTAACACTGTCAGCCACACTGAGTAGACAGAGCTCCCACAAACATGGGTGTGTACCTGAGTTGGCATGGAAGGATCCCGCAGCAGGATAGATGAGTGCTCACTCTCCATTTTCCCAGGGGAGGTCAGTATGAAGCTGACAGCTGGTGCCTGCCTACAGAATTCCACACCGATAAACACATAGTTACCTTTCAGCACAAAGGAGATGTGATCCACCCACTCCTTGGCTTCGCGATGGCTCGATGCAGCAAACTGGAAACAGAAGGAATCTTTTATCAGATTGGAGCAGTTCACGGCATTTCACCTGTCTTTCTATTTCTATTTCCATTTCACCAGTAAACTTTCATAACTGGAAGAACAAGAATGAAAACTCTGGGGAGACACGTTCATGGGCACAAGACCTATCGCAATGTCCAAAGAAAGAAACAACAGAGAGTGACTTGTATTTCTGTACAGCCTTGGATAGCCCAAAGTATTTCACAGTCAGTTACATGTAAAACAATTTCTCACGTGTGGTCGCTGCTCTAATGCAGGAAGTATAGCTATCAACTTGTACACTGTAAGATCTCACAAACAGCAATGAGATCGTCTGCCTTCTTTAAAACTGTCCGTTGAAGGACAAGTATTGACAGGACTGCTGGGAGAAAAGCCTTGCTCTTCTTCACATTAGTTCCGCAGAATCTTTTAAGCAGAGATGGCAAATCCACCAACACTCCAGCTTCCCACATCCCCAGCTCACAATGCACCCGCTGTCCCACAGCCCTCAACCCCCTCCCTCCACTATCCCACTCATTCATCATTCTGGCCTCTGCTCCATCTCCCCATCTCAGTGCTGTAATCCGCAATGTCCTCACCTAATACAAACTTCACCTGCCTCTTGAGCAATCCATCTCTGTCCTTTAGCACTACAGCCTTTGGCAGGGAAGTGAGTTGTAGCTCTCTACTCCTTTTCCTGCAAGGAACACAACAGGAAATAGTAGCAGGAGGAGGCCATTCAGCTCCTCATGGCTGATGCACCACTCAATAAGATCACTGTTGAGCTTCCACATAACTCCAAATATCCTGGGTTCGCTCATTTCTGAACATTCTCAATGACAGAGAATTCACAGATCTCTGGGGTAGAGAATTGCAAAGACTCAGAACCATCCGAGTGAAGAAATTACTCCTCATCTCAATCCTAAATGGTCGACCCCACACCCTGTAAAGGTGTCTCCTCATTCTGGATGCTCCAGCCTGTGGGAATGGTTCCTCAGCAGTTACCCTGGTAACCCTTGCTGTATGTTTCTATCAGACCATTCTACCAGATTCCAGACAACACAGGCCCATTCCAGTCATTGTCACTTTTTTTTGTTATTTGCTCGCCTGCAGTACCCAGCACGCTTGTTGCACATGTGCAGGTGTGAGACACCAGGTAAAAAACACCAGGTGGGCAAATAACTTTATTAACATCCCACTGCCAGGAAAATCACCCATGTGACCAAAGCATCAGTGTCAAGCTCAGCCCCTTTAGAAGCAACACTTATGTGAAAGAAAAAGTGAGGGGGAGGGTAGGGAATTGGAGGGGGAGATAAGGCACTCCACACCACTCCGTGGTGCCCACCTCTCCCGAAGGGCATCGAGAGCGCTGCGTGCTCCTTCCCCAGGGATACCCGGGCGCGGACGTAGCCATGGAAGATGGGCAGGCAGTCGGCCATAATGACCCCTTCCATGGCCCATTGCCTGGATTTGTTAATGTTCAGGCCCAGGAGGAGATCCTCCAACCTGCCCACTCCCCTTTGCACCGGGTGCCCAAAGATCAGGAGCGTGGGGCTGAAGTGCAACCAAAAACACAGAAGGAAAATCTTGCTTTATTAGCGAATTCTCTCTTTTGAAGAATCCCTTAAAGTTAAGAAGATTGATACTTTACCATGGGGACCTACACTGAACATAGCCCAGCATTACCAAAGAGGAAATGCTTCCTGACCTTATCCCAGAATGATTGAGTCCGGTTTTAATATAGGGTCTCCCTTTTCCTTCCTCCGTCTACCAGAGGAAATAGTTTCTCTGTATCCATGCTACAAATCCCTTTATTACTTTACAGGATTTGATTAGATCAGTCAGCCTCCCAAACTCGACGGAACTCAGTGGAAATTTGTGCAACCTACTCGACCCTTCAAGTTGTGGTTTCGTTAAAAGGATAAAATCTTGGGAAGGGGAGGGGGGGATAAGACAAAAGGATGGTACACTTAGTCATGTGATAATGACATGCTCAAACGCTTTGTTTTGTTGCATGCATGTTAGCAATTGTGTTCGACGCACAGCACCTAACACTGCAGATGGGCAGGATTTTAAAAAAAGACAATTGACCATTTCAATCAAAAAGTGAGAGCACCTCCTGAAATTTTATACACCTTCAGCAGCACCTCTATTGCCAGCGTCTCTCCTTCATTCTGGCTAATAATCCCACTCACTATAAATCTAATGATATCCAATTTATAGACGTTTGAAGTGGCGCCAGAGAGATCTGACATTGTGGCAGGGAATGCACTGACAATCTAATACAGTACAGCAGGGTGAATGCATACACGTCAGCCACAGTGACCGCTCAACAGACACAGATTTCAACTCGCTGATTTAAAAATCAATTTGGTTTTTAATGGGCAGCAGGTTGAAGAGAAGCAGAAGACTGTGATGAAGAAAGAGATGGACAGCGATCTCCATGGATACACATTGCAGGGTCTTAAGGAGGAGGTGAAAGACAGCAAGGAGCAGGGTGGTAGTGGAGTGTTAGGAAGCAGAATGCTGGTGTCATTCACATCCTCTGGTGCTTTGGGGTCACGTTTACTGTGAACCCTATAAAGTAAGAAGACACAATGTCCTTCATGGGGCTCCCTCTTAAATGCTGCAGAGGTATTTATACAGAGCATATAACAAAGTGAGAATCTCCCATATTGGTTCACAGGAGTGGTATCACGTAAAGCTTGACGTTGAACTACACAAGGAGGTATTGGAACAGATTACTAGAAACTTTGTGAAAGCTGAAGTTTTAAGGAGCATCTTAAAATGGAGCAAAGAAAGGTAGTGAGTGACTTTGAAGAATGAATTTGTGCCTCAGTTTTGTGCCAGTAAACTAAGGATAAATATTTCACTACAATTTATAATCTCTGAGCAATAATACATTTAATTCCAGGCTGAAAGGTGACAGGGATAATGAGCATAATGGTTACCATCTGAACACCTAAACCAGGCACCTCACCAGCAATAATTGATAGTTACCTTATCTGTCATAATGCAGCTAGGAACACTCCCAGTACTGAGACAGGCCATGGAGTTTCTCTCCCTGCAGGACTGACAGAGAGCTGCAATGTCAGGGATTCTGTTTTCTGCACGAAATGTAAAAGAAAAGTGACCCTGTCTGCTCTTTCTGACGGATAAAATACTTTAAAAGGAGCAGTGCCTTTGTTTTACAGATGGTCGGTATCTAATTGCTATTTGTGGGAGCTTGCTGTGACGAAATTGGCTGCGACGTTGTTTCCTTCATTGTAACAGGAACTATTCTTAAAAAGGACTCCGTCAGCCATAAAAAGTCTAACGGCCCTGAGATTGTGAAAGCAGCAATAAAATTTCAGGTCTTTATTCATTCAAATACTTTGAAACGACTTCATTGAACTCTTTCACCTCGCAGTTACCAAGAAATTCCCAAACTAAGGGCGAGTTCATACCTGATAAACCTTTCTGTCTGAACTGACAATCTCAAAGCAGGCATTCTTCTTGGAATCTTTTCGAAGACTGGAAACTAGATAAGCGTCATAGAGGTAAAAGGCACCTCGCTGTTGTTTATCTACAAAAAAAAATGGACAAAGGTGGAACATTGCAACAAATAACTCAACTATAGCTACACTCCAAAACCTCAGGAATGCAAAAGTTCGAATGGAGTAGTCAGTACCATGCTGTAACTCGGTGTGTACTTTATTTTTTCACAATGTAGGCGTTGCTGGCTGGGCCCAGCATTTATCGCCCATCACTAGTAGCCCCTTGAAAAGATGGTGATGAGCTACTTTTATGAACCGCTGCAGTTCCTGTGCTGTAGGGTAGAGCCACAATGCCCTTAGGGAGGGAATTCCAGAAGTTTGACCCAGTGACAATGAAGGAACAAACATGAAGGGCATAGTCTTTGTTTTTTTGAGGCTAAGTTTGGCAGCAAGCCAAAAGCAGAAGATATTTTCATTGGGTTGGTGGGAGGTGGGGGGGGTGGGAGGTGGGGGGTGGATGCTTTGTCATAATAATGGTCTTCTCAACCCATTAAGCATGCAATAGCAGGTAAAAATCAAAAGTTCACAGGCTGACAGACAAAGTTTTGCAAGCCTCCCTTTTCTGGTATCTTCTGGACACCTTGTTTAAAAGGCACATGGACATTTTCATCACTCTCTGTAACCCAGGAGCATCACTCCAGCTCAGTTCATCACCTCTACCTCCCCCACCCACAGACAGATAGACAGACAGACAGACAGACAGTCAATGTGTCGACAAAGCTGTGTCGATGTTCAGCAAAGTCTCCCAAAAGGTTCTCTGGAAGGTTGACCAGGAGCGAAAGGAAGTGCTGCTCTCTAGGGATGGCAAAAGGAGGACAAAGGAAAACAAAGGTGGCTGTGGAGGTCAGCAACCATTGGTGTTTCAGGGGAACCTGACCCTAGTGCCACCATAGGATGAATGATCCACTGGGTTCCACCAGGGCATTTCATTTTAGTCCTTCATGGAATGTGGGCATCACTGACTAGGGCAGCATGTATTGGCCATTCCCCATTGCCCCTGAGAAGGTGGTGGTGAGCTGCCTTCTTGAATTGCTCTAGTCCTTGGAGAGACTATCCCTCTGCCCGCTCAATGCTTCATGCCCCCTGAGCGTGAGTTAACATTGTTACCACTACCCAGGACAAGAGTGGGTGACAGGCATCTCCAACAGATGCCTCATGTGCAGTCATTGTCTGCCACATCATTGCAGCTGCCAATTTAGCACTGGCGCCGCAGTGCCACTGCCTCAGATGCCTCTGTCATGTTCACCTGACCCTTAAAACATAAAAGGAGCTTCTACACTCAGCAGCTTCACTGACCTTTCATTACAACAAGGGAATGTGTATATCTGATAGCTTCTCACCAAAGGCTTACATGGGACAAGGATGCAATCCCAAAACATGGCTTCAGGATGAACAACTCCCAGGGATCTCTGGCACACACATCATCATATCAGATTTGACTAATTCACATCAACTCTGGTCTTTGATGGCACAGAACCAGCTTTCAGTCAGAACCTTCTGATTCCTGAGGACCCCACAGCACATTCTTCTCCCTAGGAACACACACAGACAATCCCAGTTCTGTGTATTACCCTCTCAGTCTGGATCTATCAATGCAGGCAGAATGCGCATTGTACCCACGCTAATGTGTCTTCATCTTTCTCTCCTTTTGCTGCAGAAGACCGTGTACAATAGGCAAGAACGGGCCCACATGGGGAGTAGGGGGATGCCTGACATAAGATCATAGAGAGTAAGAGCAGAAATAAGGTCATTCGGCCCATCAAGTCTGCTTTGCCATTCAATCATGGCTGATAAGTTTCTCAACCCCATTCTCCTGCTTTCTCCCTGTAACCCTTGATAATCAGGATCCTATCTATCTCAGTCTTAAATATAATCAGTGACCTGGCCTCCACAGCTTTCTGTCGCAGTGAATTTCATGGATTCAGCACTTTCTGGCTGAAGATGTTTCTCCTCATCTCCATTCTAAAAGGTCCTCCCTTTACTCTAAGGCTATGCCCTCGGGTCCTAGTCTCTCCTACCAAAGGAAACATCTTTCCAACATCCACTCTGTGCAGGCCGTTCATTATTCTATAAGTTTCTATTAGATCCTGAGAAAGACCCTTTATCCCCACTCTCTGCTTTCTGCCAGACAGCCAACCTTCTATCCATTCTAGCACCTTGCCTCTAGCACCGTGGGCCCGTATCTTACTCTGCAGCCTCCTGTGCGGCACCTTGTCAAAGGCCTTCTTAAAGTCCAGGTAGATAACATCCTTTGGCTCTCTTTGGTCTACCCTGCTCGTTACTTCCTCAAAGAATTCTAGCAAATTTGTCAGGCATGACCTCCCCTTGATGAAGCCGTGTTCACTTTGCACTATTTTACTATGCACTTCCAAATATTCAGAAATCTCTTCCTTCACAATGGGCTCCAAAATCTTACCAACGACCGAGGACAGGCTATTTGGCCTGTAATTTCCTATCTTCCGCCTTACTCCTACTGAGATCACCATTAACGTCTCCACTATCTCTTCACCAATCTCGTTCAGAACTCATGGGTGCAGTCCATCTGGTCCAGGTGATCTATCCACCTTCAGACCTTCCAGTTTTTCCAGCACCCTCTTCTTGGTAATAACCATCATACTCACCTCTGCCCCACCCCCTCCGAATCTCTTGAATTTTTGTGATATTACTCATGTCTTCCACCTTGAAGACTAACACAAAGGACTTATTCAGTTCCTCCACCATTTCTCTGTTCTCTGTCACTACCTCTCCAGCGGCCCAAAGTCCACTTTTGCCTCTGTTTTCCCCTTTATATACCTAAAGAAACTCTCTTAAAGTCTTCTTTTATATTACTGGCCAGCTTACCCTCACATTTAATCTTCTCCCTCCTTATTTCTTTTTTCATTGCCCTCTGTTAGTCTTTGTAGGTTCCCAACCCTCTGGTTTTCCACTGCCCTTTGCCACATTATATGCTTTCCCTTTTGCTTTTATGCTGCCGCTGACCACTCATGTCAGCCATGGTTGCCTCAGCCTCACTTCAGAATGCTTCTTCTTCCTAGGGATGAAGTTTTGCTGTGTCTCCCAAATTACTCCCAGAAACTCCTGCCATTGCTGTTCCACTGTTTTCCTGCTAGGCTCCTCTCCCAGTCAATTCTGCCCAGCTCCTTCCTCATGTGTCTGCAGCTGCCTTTATTCAGCTGAAATACCATTACTTCTGATTCGATCTTCTCCCTCTCAAACTGCATCTTATGATCACTGCCTCCTAAGGGTTCCTTCACCTTAAGCTCCCTTATCAAGTCTCCCTCACTGCACAACACTAAATCCACTACTGCCTGTTCCCTTGTAGGCTGCACCACGAGCTGCTCCTAAAAGCCATCTCATAGACATTCCACAAATTCCTTTCCTTGTGATCCACTACCAACCTGAATTTCCTAGTCCACCTGCAGATTGAAATCCCCCACGATCACTGTGACCTTACCTTTCTTACACCCCTTTTCTATCTCCTGGTGTATCTTGTGCCCCAAATCCTGACTACTGTTTGGAGACCTCTGCCTAACCCACATTATAGTTTATTTATGTTTGCAGTTCCTCAACTCTACCCACACCTGCAACATCTGACCCTATTTCATTTCTTGCTATTGATTTAATTTCATTCCTTATGACTAAGGCAACCTCACCCCCTCTGCCCACCTGATTTCAATATTCAATAGGATGCAAATCCTTGGATATTTAGCTCCCAATCCTGATCCCCTTGCAACCACGTTTCCGTGATGCCCACCACATCATTAGTGCCAATTTCAATCTCTGCCACAAACTCATTTACCTTATTTTGTACACTGCGTGCATTCAGATACAGGACCTTCTGTCCTGCATTGGCCGTCCCTCTTCTCATTGTCATTCGTTTATCCAGTGTGCTTGATTCCTAACCCTTTCCAAACACTCTGTCCTATTTTGGGTGCTAGAGACTTTAATAACTGCTCCTGAGTTCTCCTTTCTTTTCATTTTTTTCTTATTTTTCCATGCAGTTGACTCCACTGCCAACAGATGTTAACCTGCTGCTTTGTTTCCCAATGGGGCAAGTTTCACCATTCCCTTCCACCCCACTTTCTAGTTTAAAGTCCTGTTGACCAGCCTATTTACCCCTTTCGCTCGAACATTGGTCCCAGGTCAGTTCAGGTGGAGACCGTCCCAGCGGTACAGATCCCTCCTGTTCCAATACTGATGCCAGTGCCCCATGTAGAGGAACTCCTCTTTCCTGCGTTCCTCCTTTAGCCATGTGTTTATTTCCCTTATTCTCCCAACCCAATGCCAGTTGGCATGCGGCTCGGGCAGTAATCTGGAGGTGCAATGTCTTCTCCGTTAATGAGCTAACAGAGACTCGGAGACAAAGCCAGGGAAAGCCTAGCAGAGGAGCCAGGGACTGTGTACAGATGGCAAGGAAGAGGAGAGGGAGCTGGTCAAGGTCACTGCAGCTCCACAAAGTCATGGCTCCGGAACATGGCTGACTCCGCGGAATGGGTGGGAGGCCGTTGTGGAGCAACTGGTCCCAGCAGGACCATCAGCATCAACGGAGAAGCTGCACTCCATCTCGTGGGCTCTGGCAGCGTCAGTGTTTGGGACCGATGGGGGTCTGTCAGTGCTCAGGGTTAATGAAGGGTGTTGGTGTTCAGGGTGAATGATGGCGATGTCACCGTTTGTAGTTGGTGGGGCTCATTCTCCTTTATTCTGCAGTGAGCAGTTCTGTTCAGAGCTCAGACACTAACCAAGTGCTCCCCTGATGGTCTGGTTCAGCCTGGGCTGTGACTGCATCAGTTTGGGGACCAGGGGTTTGGGTTGTGCAGGAACATGGACAAATCAGCTCGGGGTCCTTTCCAATTGCCCTGCTCATACTCTGCGAGTCCTTCCTACACAGACTAATTTCAGAGAGACATGGAAGTTGTAAGTTTTCATTTCATTCACTCTCCTCTCCCCCTACACAACATCTTTCCCCCATCACTGTCAATGGCGTTCTCCGCCCCCTCTGTCCTTCCTCAAACCAGTCCATAACAATTGCTCCTTTAACTCTCTCTCACAATATTCCTGCTCTTTCCCCGATCCCACTCCCATCCAGAACCCCCAGCCTCACCCTCACCCTGCCCATTATTCACCTCCAGTTCCTCCATCTCCAGCTCTCCTAATTACCCAATGGGGCCCTCCAGCCTAAATATGCAGCTCCCTCCTTTCCTTGCCCTTTTCCCCCTATCCCTGCATCCCAGCTTTCTCCTTCCATTCCCCAGCATCCTTCTTATGCCCCAACAACCAGGCGCTTTCAGTCCCATTCCCTACTTCTCTCTAAATCAACCAACCTTTTTCTGAACCATTTGAGTTCAGCCTCATGTTGAGTTAGTTTGGCCCCGGTGATGAGTGATGGTGTCAGTTAATGGTGTCTGCCTTGTTTTGGCTGGCTAGTTGACTTTGTTAGGCGCACCACTAACACTAAGAAATGGGTTGATTAAGAAGGGGCCGAGTTAGTGACGAAGTTTGTACACACAGTGCTATGGCGTAGGTCGTGTACTCATTCACCCCTCATCGAACACGCACATTTCCTGTTTACGACCAACTAGATTACATCGGTGAGTGTAATTCAATTGGACCAGGGAGTTTGTAAATATTCATTGACAACAAAACCGAAGAGGCTCTTAAGCATCAAGTTCAGAAAAGCTGACTGACCTGAAAACGTTCTGAGAGCCTAGCATCACAACTTTAGGCTGCTGTCAGAAAAGTGAACTTTTGCCTCACACCCACCTTTCTAAACCATGCTGGCAGGCCCAGACAATTCCACCCACTGCTGTATGTCAGGACACTGTGCCCCATGGAAGGGTACCTGGAAATGGTGGTGTTGCCAGGGGTGTGCTGCCCTTGTGCTTCTCCGTGGTACAGGTCACAGGGTTTGGGAGACCCTGTCAAAGTAATTTGCTGCAATATACATTCCTGCCACTGTGCGTCAGTGGTGGAGGGAGTTAATGCTGAAGGTGGTGCAACGGGCTGCTTTGTCCTGGATGGTGTCAAGCTTCTTGAGTGTTGTTGGGGCTGCACCCATCCAGGCAAGTGGGGAGTATTCCATCACACTCCTGCCTTGTGCCTTGTCGATGGTGAACAGGCTTTGGGGGGAGGGTCTTTTTACCTTCTGTAAGAGCCAAGCAAGCCATTCAGTTGCACCAACTCTCAGGGCTAATTTGGGATAGACAAAGAATTCCCGCATTGCCAGAAATGGGATGACGTGTATCCAGAAAACACAAACAATGGGCAAGGAAGGGTCAGGGGAACAGACAGAAAATGGCACCATCACAATACTCCTAGGAGAGCCAGTGCAGATTCAATAGCCTGAATGGTCTCCAGCTGCACGATTACAGCCCTATGACTCTCTGTTATCTCTGGAAAAATCTACATTTCAGCTGCAGCCCAGTTTAGGAAACGGTGAGGACATTGCAAGGATTGCATTGATACCTTTCTCACTGCCATAGTAATAGAATATATTTGTGTTCAACACACAGAAACGCCTCTGCCACTCGGATCCGAAGAAACTGTGATCTAGAAAAAGAAACAGAAGAACCGTCAAAATGTAACTCTCAAAAGAGTTTAAAATTGAGAGATATAGAAGGAACTGTTTCTCCCCACCTGCCCCATCCTGGACCCCTAACCCTGACACAATGAGTCCGCTGAAAGTGCACAAATTTTAGAATCCCTACAGTGTGGAAGCAGGCCATTTGGCCCATCAAGTACACGCCGACCTTCCAAAAGAATATCCCACCCAGATCCATCCTCCACCCTATCTGTAACCCTGCATTTCCCATGGCTAACCCACCTGACCTGCATATCCCTGGACACTGTGGGCAATTTAGCATGGCCAACCCACCCTAACCTGCACATCTTTGGACTGTGGGAGGAAACCAGAGCACCCAGATGAAACCCACCAAAATATTGTTAAAGGACAGCATCAGGATTAATGATGATATCAGTTCCAAAGAAGGGTCATACTGGACTCAAAATGTTAACTTTGTTTCTCTTTCCACAGACACTGCCACACTGCCAGACCTGCTGAGTTTATCCAGCATTCTGTCTGTTTCAGGTTTCCAGCATGGCAGGATTTTGCCAATTGTTTGATTATGATATAGTTCCACAATGCCAGCTTTCACATGCCCTGTTTCTGACAGTAAAACACCTTCAGGCACTACACAGGAGCATAATGAAAGAATTACTGACAGGTTTAGGGAGGTGATTCCAGAGGGCACAGCCTCTAATGGCAGAATGATTAAAATTGGGTGGGAGGCGGTGGTACAGAAGGTCAACTGGAGGAATAATGAGATCTCAGTAGATGGTGGGGACTGGAGGAGGTTCCAGACAGAGAGATGCAAGGCCATGGAGGGACTGAACATGGAACATGAGCATTTTTTCCCCTTTATTCATCAATAGGATGTGGGCATCTTTGGCTAGGCAGCATTTATTGCCTATCCCTAATTGCCTAGAGGACTGTTGAGAGTCAACCACATTGCAGTGGGTCTGGAGTCACATTTAGGTCAGACCAGGTAAGGATGGCAGTTTCCTTTCCCTAAAGGACATTAGTGAACCAGATGGGTTTTTCCAACAATCGACAATGGATTCATGGTCATCCTTAGATTCTTAATTCCAGATATTTTATTGAATTCAAATTCCACCATCCACCATTCGAACCTGGTCCCCAGAACATCACCTGGGTTTCTGAATTAACAGTCCAGTGATAATACCACTAGGCCATCGCCTCCCCCAAAAACCATTTTTAAATGGCTGTGTTACCGGATCAGTATGGAAGTAAGTAGAAAGCCCTTACAAAATCTTGGGCCTTCTACAAATGCTTAAGATTGTGCTCAAACCAAGTGGTTAATGCTCCCATTTCTGTCTTATGCAATTAGAGGCACAACTCAACTGGTGGAGGTGAGATAACAAGGTGTGGGGCTGGATGAACACAGCAGGCCAAGCAGCATCATAGGAGCAGGAAGGCTGACGTTTCGGGCCTAGGCCCTTCATCAGAAATGGGGGAGGGGAAGAGGGTTCTGAAATAAATAGGGAGAGAGGGGGAGGCGGATAGAAGATGGATAGAGGAGAGGATAGGTGGAGAGTAGGCAGACAAGTCAAAGAGGCGGGGATGGAGCCAGTAAAGGTGAGTGTAGGTGGGGGGGTAGGGAGGAGGTAGGTCAATCCATCTTCTATCCGCCTCCCCCTCTCTCCCTACTTATCTCAGAACCCCCTTCCCCTCCCCCATTTCTGATGAAGGGTCTAGGCCCAAAACGTCAAGCTTTCCTGCTCCTATGATGCTGCTTGGCCTGCTGTGTTCATCCAGCTCTACGCCTTGTTATCTCGGATTCTCCAGCATCTGCAGTACCTATTATCACTGGTGGAGGTGGGAAATGGAGTTCAATTCAGTTTAATAATGACTAAATTATGATCACATCTTCATTATACTTTTAATATCTTTGATGTGACCCTTTAGGACAGGGTTTAGCTTCTGGCATTCATGTTCTTTGATGTTTATGCGGTAAAATTATTTCGTTTAAACCATGAACCTTGTGGCTTCATTCTTCTCGTGAACACAGAGCTTCCTGGATTCTAAACAAAATAAAACCATTACTGGTTTCAACCAAGGTCTTTCCTTTCATGATGTCGGTTGAGGGATAAATACGCCGGCCAGCACTGAGGGTCTTATCTGCATTGGCTTTGTGTTAGGAAGTGGGTACCGCAGCTTTGGATGAGCTCCTGTTGTGTTGGGTGAAGGTGGAGAAGATGTGAACAGTGAAGTCTGTCGGTGCCAAAGGCATTGGTCAGGACACTTGCTGAACAGTTTGGAAACACACACCAGAGTCAAAGTCAGAACAAGGTATACACACTCAGATGAGGAAATCACGCTCTGATGGTAATCTGTAATCAATCACTTCCGGACAAAAAAAGGCTGGGAGTGGAAATTAATTCAGTAAAATACAATTCGTGGGGAATGTCTCATCTGCCCCCTCAGGTTGATCCCAGGACATCATTTCACAAATTCAAAGCTCCCCCCACCAAGCCACTCCACCCCAGTGCCCTTGCGAATATTTATTGCTCAGCTGACATATCATGAAAAGAATGATGTTGGTCAAAGCCAGTAATGGTTTTATTTTGTTCAGAATCTTAAAAAGCTCAGTATTCACAAAAAGAGTTGGCAAGAAAGCTGGGAGCTGGAGTTTGGAAAAATGAAAGAGACAGGTTGGCTCAGGCTTATGGCCATTTCCAGTTCCTGAAAATTTTGATCTTAATTAACTTTAAGAAAGGCTGATGCCCTCCTGTGTGAGATGGAGACTGGCAGTGCTCCCCTGGGTAATGAAGACAACATCGAATCACAGTCTTCCTGTGTAATGGACTGTGTAGATCACAAAGAAACAATATAAGACACTACGGGAAAACGAGGCCTCTGTGGAAATACTGGCAGATGAGAGTGTCTTTCAAACTGACAATGAAATTTTCTGAAACCCTGATTGCAAAAGAGAAAGCCTTTTGCAGCGAATGGCAGATCTCTCTAATTAACCAAGAGTGCTGTTCTCAGCCTAACATTGTAGACATTGATTACTGATCTCTATTATATCCGGGATCATAGAGTAAAATTTTTAAAAAATTACTGTGGCTTGTTGATTCTTACATATTGAATCCAAGGTCACCTTGCCATCATTCAGGAGGTTTGTTTTTGTTCGACAGGAAGCTTCCAATTTTACCTACATCAGCTTTCCTGCTGAAAGTTTTTAAATTTGGTTCACCAACTCTGTTCTGACATGCTCCCGGATGTGACTTTGCAGGATCTCCAACAGCCCTGCACCCCACTGGGCCCCCACCTTCCTGTCATTGGCTGCCTCACCTCCACATACCCAATTAGAAAGGGAGTGGCCTCGCTGGCACCCAATCGGATGGGACCTGATTGTTGATCAAGTAGGCTTTACTTCTCTATGGCCAATAATTTTTCTAAGTCACAAAAAATGGTGTTTGAAAGTAAATTACAAGAAAAAGAAACTATTTTTTCATTGACTTGTCAATGCTTTTCTCTTGGAGATTTGGTGCAAACAGTATTCAGGAGATTAGCCTTCATTCCTGGAGATTCCAAGGAAATCCTAGCGGATTGGTAACTTTAAAAATCAATGGACAAAAAATGCTGCACTTTGTAATAATAATTCTGCTCCACCTTCGTAATCAATTAAGAGTCAAATGATGACCATGAATCCATTGTTGATGGTCAAAAAAAACACATCAGCTTCACTAATGTCCTTTAGGGAATGAAACTGCCATCCTTCCCCGGTCTGGCCTACATGTGACTCCAGACCACAGCAATGTGGTTGACTCTTAACTGTCCTACAGGCAATTAGGGATGGGCAATAAATGCTGACCTAGCCAGTGACGCCCTCATCCCATGAATGAATATTTTAAAAAATAAACACCTTGTCTACTTGTCCTGGGATCTGAATCTCCGATTGGAAATAGTGAGTGAATGTTCTCTGTTTTATGGCTCCTAATTTCCATTGCACTGACAAGTAAAAACTTCCTGTCCTCAAGCCCCATCTTAATTTGTAAAGATGTCTATCAGGTCACCCCTCAGCCTTCCACTTCTTACAGCAAAGAGTTCCGGTCTGTGCCAGTCTCTCCCAACAGCCATAGCCCCCTCATTTTGGAAAAAGCCTTGTAAACCCTTTTTGTACCTTGTCCAGTGGCTCACCACTCATTATAATTTAAAGGCTAGAATTTTAACTGAGGTACCTCATGGACATTCGAATCGTGATAATATTTTCCCCTCAGGTTCCTTTTCACGGTGGCTGCAGTTACTTTTAAGGATTCATTGCATTGGGGAAAAGTTGGTGACAGCACAGATTACACATGGAGTAACACACCTAATTCTGGTTGCAACACTCCCAAATAGAACGCGAATGCACTGATGATAATCAACAGGAAAGGCACAAGAATGATTGCAAGTGCACAAGGGATGAGTTATGAGGAAAGATTAGAGGAGATTAAATTCTGTGCTGAGAAAGAAGTTAAAAAGAATCTTTCCAAAGTATACAAGAGGATAAATGGTGCACAGATAAGGTGAATACAGAATATTATTTCCACAAGTCAGGTCAGAGGGACAAGACAATATATATTTAAATTAGTGAAGAGTAAATTTAAATCTAGCCTGCCTATCGACCCATTGCTCATTGACCGACATTACCTCCATGTCCCTCAACACATCAAACGTTAAATGCTCATCTTCCTGTTCTGACTTCTCCCATCCCCATCCATATCACTCCTCTCGCACTAACATGACCAGCCCACCCCGGCTCCAAACTCAGCATTTCTCCAACATTGCCTTCCTGTGTAGCTCCAACCCTGCTGGCTGCACAATTATCCATCATTGCCTCAAGCTCTGGATTCCATATTTTGAATCTCACCAACTCTTTCACCTCTCTAAATCCTTCCCTAAGAACCCCATCGCTGAGAAAGATTTTAAGCTTTTCCCAATATTGCCTCCTTTGGTTTGACCATCTTTATCTTAAAACCATAAGATAGAGGAGCAGAAAGAGGCCATTCCTAGACTCAGAGTCATTGAGTCATAGTGCACAGAAATGGCCCTTCAGCCCATTGAGTCTGCTGTGTTGTTCAATGAGATCACAGCTGATATGATAATCCTTAACTCCACTTTCCTGTCTTTTCCCCATAACCCTTGATCCCCTTGCTCGTTAAACATCTGTCCATCACAGCCTTGAAAATACTTAATAACCCAGCCTCGACACCCCTCTGCGGTAAAGAATTCCATAGATTCATTCCCCTCAGAGAAGAAATTCCTCCTCATCTCTATCTTAAACGTACGACCCCTTATTTTGAAAGTATGTCTTTTGGTCCTAGACTCTCCCACAAATGGAAAGTAATCTCTCTGCATTTACCCTGTTAAGTCATCTAAGAATCTTGTATGTTTCAATAAAGTTGCCTCTCAATCTTCTATACTCCAATAAATACAGGCCTAATCTACTCAACCTCTCCTCAAGAGAGGGTCCCTCCAGACCAAGGTTCAGTCTAGTGAGCCTTCTCTGGACTGCCTCCAATTCAGGTATATCTTTCTATCAGGTATATCAGGTATTTAGATACGGGGCCCAAAACTGTTCACAGTATTCCAGCTGTGGTCTGACTAGTGCCTTGTACAGTTTTAGCAAAGCCTCCCTTTTTTATACTCCATTCTCTTTGAAATGAAAGCCAACATCCCATTTGACTTCCCTCTTACCCACTGAATGCTAGCTTCTGTGATTCATGCACAAGGACTCCCAAACCCCTGCGTTCTGTAGCTTTCGGCAGTCTTTCTCCATTTAAATAATCTTCAGCTTGTCTATTCTTCCTGCCAAAGTGCATAACCTCACAATTTTCCACAATATATTTCATCCTCCAGGTTTTTGTCCTCCTCATTACGCTTCCTTTAAGTGCCTTGGGTCAGTATTCTTGTTGGAGGTGTTATATAAATGCTAGCCCTCATTGCAAATACACATTGCAGGAAAAGTTATTTTCCTCAAGGGGGCAGCAGCACATGGTGTATAAACCTGCCGGTAAATGTCGTGGAGTCTGGTGCAGACTCGATGAATTCCAGGTCAGATCAATCCTGATTAATATTCTGACGAGGCAAGGACTGGATGCAATGGCCAGAATTACACTCTCTCATTCTCTGCCTTACACTCTTACAGAGAACAGCTCGTTAGCTGCTGAACTGTGGGAATCTTGGCACTGGGAGAACTGAGCAAGTGCAGTCTGTCTAACCTCATGCTTTTCAGAAATTTCACAGACATCCTGAGAATGAAACATTCCCCCCCCACCCCCCCAGTCGTTCTCCACTGGATATAAACAGGTCCTGGGGGTAATGCAGTAAAAACCAACTCCTTCCTCATTTGACTATTCAGTACATTCACCAGGAAGGGGGAGGAAAAAAGATGCATTTCCAAAATTCCAGGAAAGGTCATGAGGAGAAAATGTTAAAGAGAAAGAGAGTCTTTTTCCCCCCCAAGTATACTGTACCTCTGCGTTTTTTCTCCAAATAACCCTGCTTCATAATGCTGGGCAGGTCCTGGGCTGCAACTGTTGTGATATCTCCAAATTGCACTAATATATAAGAGAAGAGAGGCAGAAAAATCAATAGTTTGCTCCCATGGAACAACAGTCTAGATTAACAGTCTTAACAAGACAAAGGTTTAACCTAAGTGTCTCCTTTGGAACTCAGAGTGAAATTTTAACCCCCGGAAACCAGTAATTGTTTTGGATGGGTCAGATGGGAGCTTCAATCAACCGACAAAAGTACTTTTGGTTCTGAAGAAGGTGGGGTGGGACCAGAAAGAGGTGGGAGTTACTGGGGGATAGGCTTATAAATTTTAATGTGGCTCTGGAGACCCTCCGGTGCATTGGATAGCCTCCCTGCCCCTTAGCCAGAAGGTCCAGGTTCAAGGCCCATTCCAGGACCTGATTGCTGATGAAGGGGTGTCCATCATGTGGTCAAAGTAGTCAAGGCAGGAAATGCAGAAGAAATTCCTGGTTGGCCTTTTTCAACAATCCACTTTGCCAGTGCAGTGCAAATCCCTCATGAAAAAGATCTGGTGAGGGCTGGATGAACACAGCTGAAAATGAAGAGTGATGTCCTGGGGATGGAGGTCAGTGGAGAGGTATGAAGAAATGGGGCACAGAGAAGAAAGTACTTAGGGATGAACTGATGGCCAGGTTTGACTGTGACAGGTTCAATGCTGACAGCTATTTAACCTAAGACTAAGGTGGAGTAAATGAGATTTGAGGGTTTCTAAATCACTGTAATCAGTCTACAAGAGAGAACCATTACGGGTTGTAAACTGGGGAGGAGGAGAAATCTTCTTTAGTTCACTTATGGGATTTTGGCAAGCATTTACTGTCCACCTTTCACCATCCTACAGGAGGTGGTGGTGAGCTGCCTTCTTGAATTGTTTTAATTTATTTAGTATAGGAACACCCACAATGCTATTAAGGGGGGAGTTTCAGGATTTTGACCCAGTGACACTGAAGGAATGGTCATACACTTCCAGGTCAGGATGGCAAGTGGCTTGGAGGGGAACTTTCAGGGGTGGTGTTCCCATATAGCTGCTGCACTTGTCCTTTGGGATGGAAGTGTTCCTGGGTTTGGAAGGTGCTGTCTCAGGAGCCTTGGTGAATTTATGTGTTGGAATAGGAAAAAGCAGGGTAAAGTTATCACATCCCCCATGCTGAGAAAAGAAATCAGGCAGGAAATTAAAAAGTAGGTGCTCAAGGTTCGAAACATCTGGACTACTACTGGTGCAATATGCTAATGAAAGGATGAATAGGAGGACAGAGCAGATGAATGTGTGGCTGAGGGGCTGGTGCAAGGGGCAAGGATTCACATTTTTTGGACAATTGGGATCTTTTCAGGGGTAGAAATGCCCTGCATAAGAGGGACAGGTTCCATCTTGCAGGGAGGTTTGCTCGTGTTACTGGGGAGCTTTAAACTAGAGAGAGGGGTGGGGGGAGAGACAGCAAAGCAATAGTGAGAAAAGAGAAAAGGCTGAGGCTGGTACAGTAGATAAGGGAAGCAAGTCTAATAGTCAAGTCAGACAAGAGCTTGGCAGAGAACGAGGTAAAACTGATAAATTAACCTGCATTTATTTCAATGCAAGAGGCCTGACAGGTAAGGCAGATGAACTCAGGGCATGCTTGGGAACATGGGGCTGGGATGTCATAGCAATTACAGAGACATGGCTCAGAGATGGACAGGACTGGCAGCTTAATGTTCCAGGGTATAGATACTACAGGAAGGCTACAAAGAGGGTTAAGAGAGGAGTGGGAGTTGGGTTTTTGATTAGGGATAACATTACGACTGTATGTAGGGAGGATATTTCTGGGAGATCATCCAGTTAAATTATTTGCATGGAACTTAAAAACAAGAAAGAGATAATCATCCATTGGTATGATCTTATAGCTCTATCCACAATCCCAATAGCCAGCAGGAAATTGAGAAACAAAGATGTCAAACATCTATAAGAAAAATAGGGTTGTAATGGTAGGGGATTTTAACTTTCTGAACATAGATAGGGACTGTCATAGTGTTAAGGGCTTGGATGGGGAGGAATTTGTTAAGTGTGTACAAGAAGAGTTTCCTATTTAATATGTGGATGTGCCTACATGAGAAGGAGCAATACTTGACTTTCTGTTAGGAAATAAAGTAGGGCAAATGACCAAGGTGTCACTGGTGGGTGGACACTTTGGGGCAAATGATCATAATGTTATTAGTTTTGATGGTTGACTAGTTTTGAATAGTTATGGAAAGGATAGAATTGATTAAAGAGTTAAAGTTCTAAATTAGAGTAAGGCCAATTTTTAGGATATCAAACAGGAACTTTCAAACGTTGATTGAGGGAGACTGTTCACAGGTAAAGGGATGGTTGGAAAGTGGGAGGCTTTTAAAAATATGATAACGAGAGTTCAGAGACAGTATGTTCCCATTAGTATGAAGGGCAAGACTGGTAGGTGTAGGGAATGTTGGATGATTGGAGAAATTGAGGCTCTGGTCAAGAAAAAGGAGGCATTTACCCAGGTATAGACAGCTGGGATTGAATGAATCCCCAGAAAAGTATAAGGGCAGGAAGAGTATACTTAAGAGGGAAATCAGAGGGCAAATAGGGGACAGGAAATAGCTTTGACAAATAGAGTTAAAGGAGAATCCAAAGAGATTCTACAAATACATTAAGGGCAAAGGAGTAACTAGGGAAACGGACAAGATACTAAGCAAGTATTTCATGTCAGTATTTACTGGGAGAAGGAATGGAAGCTCGGGAAATTGGGGAAATAAACAGTGATATCTTAAAGTGTTCATTTACAGAAGAGGAGGTGCTGGAGGTCTTTAAACACATAAAGGAACATAAATCCCTGGGACTTGATCGGATGTTTCCCAGAACTTTGTGGGAAGCTAGGGGAAGCGTTTGCTGGGCCCATTGTTGAGATATTTGTATCGTCGATAGTCACGCGCGAGGTGCTGGAAGACTGGAGGTTGGCTAACATGGTGCCATTATCTAAGAGAGGTGGTAAGGAAAAGCCAGGGAACTACAGACTTAAGTCAGTGCTGAGTAAGTTGTTGGAGGGAATTCTGAGGGATCAGATTTACTTGCATTTGGAAAGGTATGGACTGATTAGAGATTGTAAGCATGACTTTGTGCGTGGGAAATTGAGTCTCACTAACTTGATTGAGTTTTTTGAAGAGGTGACAAAGAAGACTGATGAAGGCAGAGCAGTAGACATTGTCTATATGGACTTCAGTGAAGTGTTCGACAACGTTCCGATGGTTAGCCAGATTAGCAAGGTTTGATCACATGGGATCCGGGGGAGCTAACCAACTGGATACAAAATTAGCTTGAAGATAGGAGACAGACAATGGTGATGGAGGAATGTTTTTCAGACTGAAGGCCTGTGACCAGCAGTGTGCCATAAAGATCGGTGCTGGGTCCACTGCTTTTCATCATATATAAATAAATGATTTAGATGTGAATGTCGGAGGTATGGTTAGTAACTTTGCAGATGCCACCAAAACTGGTAGTGTAGTGGACAGTGAAGAAGGTTATCTCAAAGTACAACAGGACCTTGATCAGATGAGCCAATAGGCCGAGGAGAGGCAGACGGACATTAATCTAGATAAATATGAGGTGCTGCATTTTGCCAAAGCAAACCAGGGCAGGAATTATACAGTAAATGGCACCCTAGGGACTGTTGTCGAACAGAGAGACCTAGGGGTGAGGTGCATAGTTCCTTGAAAGTAGAGTCACAGGTAGGCAGGATGGTGACGAAGGCATTTTGTAAACTTGACTTTATTAGTCAGAATATTGAGTATAGGATTGGGAGGTCATGTGGCAGTAGAGGATATTGATGAGGCCACTTTTGGAATACTGTGTTCAATTCTGGTCACCCAGCTATAGGAAGGATGCTGTTAAACTTGAAAGTGTGCAAAACAGATTTACAAAGGCGATGCCAGGACTGGAGGGATTCAGCATTAGCGAGAGACTGAAAAGGCTGGAGTTATTGTCCCTGGAGTGCTGGCGCTTGAGGAGTGACCTTAGAGAGGCTTATTAAATCATGAGGGGCATGGGTAGGGTGAACAGCCAAGGTCTTTTCCAGAGATTAGGGGAGTCCAAAACTAAAGGGCCCAGGTTCAAGGAGAGAGGGGAATGATTTAAAAAGGACCTGAGGGGCAACTTTTTTGCCCAGAGGGTGGTGCGTGTATGGAATGAGCTGCCAGAGGAAGTGGTGGAGGTGGGTACAATTACAACATTTAAAAGGCATCTGGATGGGTATATGAATAGGTAGAGTCTAGGCCCAAAACGTCAGCTTTTCTGGTCCTCTGATGCTGCTTGGTCTGCTGTGTTCATCCAGCTCTACACCCTGCTATCTAGGGTTTAGAGGGATATGGGTCAAGCGCTGGCAATTGGGATGAGGTCAGACTGGAATGTCTGGTTGGTGTGAATGAGTTGGACTGATGGGTCTGTTTCCCTGCTGTATGACACTATGACTTCAGAGTAACACCACCACAGTTGACGAGCACGGGTCTTGCTCACACTTTGGTCAATGGTGAACGGTGATAGGAAGGAAGACCAATAAATATGCATTAGGAAAAACAATAGTCAGCGTTGAAAACTTAATGACTTCTAACTGGTATTGAACACTGACATATGCAGAGAGCAATGACCTTTTAATATCCCATAATGTGTTCAGAGAGTCCCTGAGCGTCTGCACAGTCTCACTCATTGTTTTGTTTTAATTCTGCAAGATCTAAGCTGTGATTAGAACCTTTCCACTATTCCCCAGTCAATGTCCACCTGCAGAGATGCAATAGAGAGGTTCCTCAAAGCCCTGAGCTCTCAGGCAAGATTCTCCAACACAGGAACTATCTTCTCTCTACACAGGACAATGTGAAGCTGTGGGAGGATTCACAATTTAATCAACAGTTTGTAACATGACACCAAACATCTTTCCATCAGCCAGTCAGGGACTTTTCCTAAATGGTAGGAGATTCATGGGCTCTCAGAATATGTGCAGAGCTGGGGGGTGGGGTGCGGGGAGTGTGTGTGTGTTTGTTGGGGGAGGGGAACAAAGAGGGAGAAAGTGTGTGTGTGTGTGAGTGTGTGTGTGTGTGTGTGTGTGTGTGTGTGTGTGTGGGAGAATGAGGACAGTGAGCGAGTGTGTGTGTGTGGGAGCGTGCATGTGTGGGAGAGGGAGAATATCTGTGTGTGCGCGTGCGTGGGCGCTGTGGTTGTTGGCCACAGTGACTAGATGTGGGTGTCCTTTTAGATGTCAACACCAGAGTTACCAGCCAGCTGTCTACCTGTTCGACCTCTGTCGGGGGTAGATGAAAGAGACTTGAACACAGATTTTTCTATCGGAGGGTCAGCGCCGCACTGCAGCGGATCACATGTTCCACCTGTCCTATCAGGTGGATATACAACACAGCTGATATTTTGAAGCATAGCAGGGATAATAACCCCAAATGCCCTGATCCTTCAATCAGCATCATAAATAAACACAGAGTAATGGTCTTTATCTCATGGCTGTTTGTGGGTATTTGCTCTGTGTCAATTGGCTGTCACATTTCCTACGTTATGTTATGACTACATGACTACAACTGTATGTTATTTGCTTGAAATACTTTGTGACATCCAGAGATTGCCAAAATTGCTAGAGAAATGCAATTCTTCAGTTATTTTGAGGTCGTAGAAGAGACAGAAGCCAAGACACAGAAATCTCAAAGTGAAGATTCATAACGATTTAGAATATTTCAGAACCCTTTTCACATTTACTTTTCAAAAGATTGATGAATCTTAATGAAATGTTCCTCTAAGTTCGAGAATTCCAGATGGAAAATTGATCTCACTTCTTGTTCATGGAGAGCTCCTGAATATTTTCCAGTAACAGAATAATTCCCGTCACATTCTCTAAAGAATGTAACAATGAACCAAATAATTCGATGAGATTTTATAATAAGAAAATTATTTCTTCAATTCCTTCAGGGTCAGGGATGTGCGTATTGCTGATTAGACGCAGCATTTATTACCCATCCCTAGTTGCTTGAGAAGGTGGTGAGGAGCTGCCTTCTTGAACCGCTGCAGTCCATGTGCTGTGGGGTTGAACCACAATGCTGTTAGGGAAGGAATTCCAGGATTTTGACCCAGCTACCGTGAAGAATCCTGGAATTCCCTCTTTAACAGCATTGTGAGTCAACCTACAGCATATAGACTGCAGCGGTTCAAGAAGGCAGCTCCCTACCACCTTCTCAAGGGGCCAACTAGGGATGGGAAATAAATACTGGGCCCAGTCAGTGAAACTAAGTACCACGAGCGAAGGAAAAAAAATCTCTAACAAGAGAAAATCTGACCGTTCCCCTATGAAGTTTAATGGAATCATAGAATCCCTACAGTCTGGAAACAGGCCCTTTGGCCCAACCAGTCCACATCGACCCTCGGAGCATCCCACCCAGACCCATCCTCCTATAACCCACCTGATCCACACGTCCCTGAACACTACGGGCAATTTAGCACAGCCAATCCACCCTAACCTGCACACCTTTGGACTGTGGGAGGAAACCAGAGCACCCGGAGGAAAAGCACGCAGACATGGGGAGAATGTGCAAACTCCACACAGACAGTTGCCCGAGACTGAAATTGATCCTGGGTCCCTGGTGCTGTGAGGCAGCAGTGCTAACCACTGGGCTGCCCTAATGAAATTCCCGTCAACTCAATCCCCCACTATCAACACTCTGAGGTTTACCATTGAACAGAAACTGAAGTGGATCTGCCATATAAATACCGTGACTACTAAACAGGATGAGTGACTGGGACTATTTCAGTATAAAACTCAACTCCTACCTCTTCAAAGCCTGTTGTAAAGACCACATTGTTTAATTGTGTTTATTTTTGGACTAAGGGAAGGGAGATTCTGCTTTCAAACAAGGAGAAGGTGTAAAGACTGTGCAGCAGTTTTAGAAATCTTTACAACAGCACATCACTAATTGTGTTCAAAGTTGCTCTCCCTTGGAACAGGGTGAGTGAAATATAAAAAAAACCAGACTATGGAGCTGAATGGGATAACAGCCTGACAACAAGGTCTTGTGATTGGTTTCTGAGATGACAATGACTCGTGTGGGGCCCAATGCAGCAGAGAACCAGAGATAACAAGGCTTAGAGCTGAATGAACACAGCAGGCCAGGCAGCATCAGCGGAGCAGGAAAGCTGACGTTGCAGGTTGACCCTTCCTGCAACATCAGCTTTCCTGCTCCTCTGATGCTGC